>JANJGN010000011.1:3024153-3551653 GCA_026770705.1 Isurus oxyrinchus
CACTCACACACACACTCACCGACTGAAAGCACTCCCACACACTCACTGACTGAAAGCAGTCCCGCACACTCACCGACTGACAGCACTCCAGCACATTCACCGACTGAAAGCACTCCCACACACTCACTGACTGAAAGCACTCCCACACACACTCACTGACTGAAAGCACTCCCACACACACTCACTGACTGAAAGCACTCCCGCACATTCACCGACTGAAAGCACTCCCACACACTCACTGACTGAAAGCACTCCCACACACTCACTGACTGAAAGCACTCCCACACACTCACTGACTGAAAGCACTCCCACACACTCACTGACTGAAAGCACTCCCACACACTCACTGACTGAAAGCACTCCCACACACACTCACTGACTGAAAGCACTCCCACACACACTCACCGACTGAAAGCACTCCCGCACACTCACCGAATGAAAGCATTCCCGCACACTCACTGACTGAAAGCACTCCCACACACACTCACCGACTGAAAGCACTCCCACACACTCACCGACTGAAAGCACTCCCACAAACACTCACCGACGGAACACACTCCCACACACTCACTGACTGAAAGCACTCCCACACACACTCACCGACGGAACACACTCCCACACACTCACCGACTAAAAGCATTCCCACACACACTCACCGACTGAAAGCACTCCCGCACACTCACCGACTGAAAGCACTCCCACACACACTCACTGACTGAAAGCGTTCCCACACACACTCACCGACTGAAAGCACTCCCGCACACACTCACCGACTGAAAGCACTCCCGCACACTCACCGACTGAAAGCACTCACACACACACTCACCGACTGAAAGCACTCCCACACACTCACTGACTGAAAGCAGTCCCGCACACTCACCGACTGACAGCACTCCAGCACATTCACCGACTGAAAGCACTCCCACACACTCACTGACTGAAAGCACTCCCACACACACTCACTGACTGAAAGCACTCCCACACACACTCACTGACTGAAAGCACTCCCGCACATTCACCGACTGAAAGCACTCCCACACACTCACTGACTGAAAGCACTCCCACACACACTCACTGACTGAAAGCACTCCCACACACACTCACCGACTGAAAGCACTCCCGCACACTCACTGACTGAAAGCACTCCCACACACACTCACCGACTGAAAGCACTCCCACACACTCACCGACTGAAAGCACTCCCACAAACACTCACCGACGGAACACACTCCCACACACTCACTGACTGAAAGCACTCCCACACACACTCACCGACGGAACACACTCCCACACACTCACCGACTAAAAGCATTCCCACACACACTCACCGACTGAAAGCACTCCCACACACTCACCGACTGAAAGCACTCCAAAACACAGTCACCGACTGAAAGCACTCCCACACACTCACCAACTGAAAGCACTCCCACACACTCACTGACTGAAAGCACTCCCACACACTCACTGACTGAAAGCACTCCCACACACTCATCGACTGAAAGCAATCCCACAAACACTCACCGACGGAACACAATCCCACACACTCACTGACTGAAAGCACTCCCACACACACTCACCGACGGACCACACTCCCACACACTCACCGACTGAAAGCACACCCGCACACTCACTGACTGAAAGCACTCCCACAAACACTCACCGACTGAAAGCACTCCCACACACTCACCGACTGAAAGCACTCCCGCACACTCACTGACTGAAAGCACTCACACACACACTCACCGACTGAAAGCACTCCCACACACTCACTGACTGAAAGCACTCCCACACACACTCACCGACAGAAAGCAGTCCCGCACACTCACCGACTGAAAGCACTCCCGCACATTCACCGACTGAAAGCACTCCCACACACTCACTGACTGAAAGCACTCCCACACACTCACTGACTGAAAGCACTCCCACACACACTCAATGACTGAAAGCACTCCAACACACTCACTGACTGAAAGCACTCCCACACACACTCACCGACTGAAAGCACTCCCACACACTCACTGACCGAAAGCACTCCCACACACTCACTGACTGAAAGCACTCCCGCACACTCACCGACTGAAAGCACTCCCACACACTCACCGACTGAAAGCACTCCCACACACTCACCGACTGAAAGCACTCCCACACACTCACTGACTGAAAGCACTCCCACACACACTCACCGAATGAAAGCACTCCCACACACTCACCGACTGAAAGCACTCCCACAAACACTCACCGAAGGAACACACTCCCACACACTCACTGACTGAAAGCACTCCCACACACACTCACCGACGGAACACACTCCCACACGCTCACCGACCAAAAGCATTCCCACGCACACTCACCGACTGAAAGCACTCCCACACACACTCACTGACTGAAAGCGTTCCCACACACACTCACCGACTGAAAGCATTCCCACACACTCACCGACTGAAAGCACTCCTGCACGCTCACTGACTGAAAGCACTCCCACACACTCACTGACTGAAAGCACTCCCACACACACTGACCGAAAGCACTCCCACACACACTCACCGACTGAAAGCACTCCCGCACACTCACTGACTGAAAGCACTCCCACACACTCACTGACTGAAAGCACTCCCACACACTCACTGACTGAAAGCACTCCCACACACTCACTGACTGAAAGCACTCCCACACACTCACTGACTGAAAGCACTCCCACACACTCACTGACTGAAAGCACTCACACACACACTCACCGACTGAAAGCACTCCCACACACACTCACAGACTGGAAGCTCTCCCGCACATTCACCGACTGAAAGCACTCCCACACACACTGACTGAAAGCACTCCCACACACTCACTGACTGAAAGCACTCCCACACACACTGACCGAAAGTACTCCCACACACACTCACCGACTGAAAGCACTCCCACACACTCACCGACTGAAAGCAGTCCCACACACTCATCGACTGAAAGCACTCCTGCACACTCACTGACGGAAAGCACTCACACACACACTCACCGACTGAAAGCAGTCCCGCACACTCACCGACTGAAAGCACTCCCACACACTCACCGACTGAAAGCACTCCCACACACTCACTGACTGAAAGCACTCCCACACACTCACTGACTGAAAGTACTCCCACACACACTCACCGACTGAAAGCACTCCCACACACTCACCGACTGAAAGCAGTCCCACACACTCATCGACTGAAAGCACTCCTGCACACTCACTGACTGAAAGCACTCCCACACACTCACTGACTGAAAGCACTCCGACACACACTCACCGACTGAAAGCAGTCCCGCACACTCACCGACTGAAAGCACTCCCGCACATTCACTGACTGAAAGCACTCCCACACACACTCACCAACTGAAAGCACTCCCACACACACTCACCAACTGAAAGCACTCCCACACACTCACTGACCGAAAGCACTCCCACACACTCACTGACTGAAAGCACTCCCGCACACTCACTGACTGAAAGCATTCACACACACACTCACCGACTGAAAGCAGTCCCGCACACTCACCGACTGAAAGCACTCCCACACACTCACCGACTGAAAGCACTCCCACACACTCACCGACTGAAAGCACTCCCACACACTCACTGACTGAAAGCACTCCCACACACACTCACCGACTGAAAGCACTCCCACACACTCACTGACTGAAAGCACTCCCACACACACTCACCGACTGAAAGCACTCCCACACACTCACCGACTGAAAGCACTCCCACAAACACTCACCGACGGAACACACTCCAACACACTCACTGACTGAAAGCACTCCCACACACACTCACCGACGGAACACACTCCCACACACTCACCGACTAAAAGCATTCCCACACACACTCACTGACTGAAAGCACTCCCACACACTCACCGACTAAAAGCATTCCCACACACACTCACCGACTGAAAGCACTCCCGCACACTCACCGACTGAAAGCACTCCCACACACACTCACTGACTGAAAGCGTTCCCACACACAGTCACCGACTGAAAGCATTCCCACACACACTCACCGACTGAAAGCACTCCTGCACGCTCACTGACTGAAAGCACTCCCACACACTCACTGACTGAAAGCACTCACACACACACTCACTGACTGAAAGCACACACACACACACTCACTGACTGAAAGCACACACACACACACTCACTGACTGAAAGCACTACCACACACTCACTGACTGAAAGCACTCCCACACACTCACTGACTGAAAGCACTCCCACACACTCACTGACTGAAAGCACTCCCACACAAACTCACCAACTGAAAGCACTCACACACACTCACCGACTGAAAGCACTCTCACACACACTCACCGACTGAAAGCACTCCCACACACTCACTGACTGAAAGCACTCCCACACACGCTCACCGACTGAAAGTACTCCCGCACACTCACTGACTGAAAGCACTCCCACACACTCACCAACTGAAAGCATTCCCGCACACTCACTGACTGAAAGCACTTCCACACACACTCACCGACTGAAAGCACTCCCACACACTCACCGACTGAAAGCACTCCCACACACTCACTGACTGAAAGCACTCCTGCACTCTCACTGACTGAAAGCACTCCCACACACTCACTGACTGAAAGCACTCCCACACACACTCACCGACTGAAAGCACTCCCGCACATTCACCGACTGAAAGCACTCCCACACACACTCACCGACCGAAAGCACTCCCACACACTCACTGACCGAAAGCACTCCCACACACACTCACCGACCGAAAGCACTCCCACACACTCACCGACTGAAAACAATCCCACGCACATTCACCGACTGAAAGCATTCCCACACACTCACCAACTGAAAGCACTCCCGCACCCTCACCGACTGAAAGCACTCCAAAACACAGTCACCGACTGAAAGCACTCCCACACACTCACCAACTGAAAGCACTCCCACACACTCACCGACTGAAAACACTCCCACACACTCACTGACTGAAAGCCCTCCCACACATACTCACCGAATGAAAGCACTCCCGCACACTCACTGACTGAAAGCACTCACACACACACTCACCGACTGAAAGCACTCTCACACACACTCACCGACTGAAAGCACTCCAGCACATTCACCGACTGAAAGCACTCCCACACACTCACTGACTGAAAGCACTCCCACACACACTCACTGACTGAAAGCACTCCCGCACACTCACTGACGGAAAGCACTCACACACACTCACCGACTGAAAGCAGTCCCGCACACTCACAGACTGAAAGCACTCCCACACACTCACCGACTGAAAGCACTCCCACACACTCACCGACTGAAAGCACTCCCACACACTCACCGACTGAAAGCACTCCCACACACTCACTGACTGAAAGCACTCCCACACACTCACTGACGGAAAGCACTCACACACACACTCACCGACTGAAAGCAGTCCCGCACACTCACCGACTGAAAGCACTCCCACACACTCACCGACTGAAAGCACTCCCACACACTCACTGACTGAAAGCATTCCCACACACTCACTGACTGAAAGTACTCCCACACACACTCACCGACTGAAAGCACTCCCACACACTCACCGACTGAAAGCAGTCCCACACAATCATCGACTGAAAGCACTCCTGCACACTCACTGACTGAAAGCACTCCCACACACTCACTGACTGAAAGCACTCCGACACACACTCACCGACTGAAAGCAGTCCCGCACACTCACCGACTGAAAGCACTCCCGCACATTCACTGACTGAAAGCACTCCCACACACACTCACCAACTGAAAGCACTCCCACACACACTCACCAACTGAAAGCACTCCCACACACTCACTGACCGAAAGCACTCCCACACACTCACTGACTGAAAGCACTCCCGCACACTCACTGACTGAAAGCATTCACACACACACTCACCGACTGAAAGCAGTCCCGCACACTCACCGACTGAAAGCACTCCCACACACTCACCGACTGAAAGCACTCCCACACACTCACCGACTGAAAGCACTCCCACAAACACTCACCGACGGAACACACTCCAACACACTCACTGACTGAAAGCACTCCCACACACACTCACCGACTGAAAGCACTCCCGCACATTCACCGACTGAAAGCACTCCCACACACACTCACCGACCGAAAGCACTCCCACACACTCACTGACCGAAAGCACTCCCACACACACTCACCGACTGAAAGCACTCCCACACACTCACCGACTGAAAACAATCCCACGCACATTCACCGACTGAAAGCATTCCCACACACTCACCAACTGAAAGCACTCCCGCACCCTCACCGACTGAAAGCACTCCAAAACACAGTCACCGACTGAAAGCACTCCCACACACTCACCAACTGAAAGCACTCCCACACACTCACCGACTGAAAACACTCCCACACACTCACTGACTGAAAGCCCTCCCACACATACTCACCGAATGAAAGCACTCCCGCACACTCACTGACTGAAAGCACTCACACACACACTCACCGACTGAAAGCACTCTCACACACACTCACCGACTGAAAGCACTCCAGCACATTCACCGACTGAAAGCACTCCCACACACTCACTGACTGAAAGCACTCCCACACACACTCACTGACTGAAAGCACTCCCGCACACTCACTGACGGAAAGCACTCACACACACTCACCGACTGAAAGCAGTCCCGCACACTCACAGACTGAAAGCACTCCCACACACTCACCGACTGAAAGCACTCCCACACACTCACCGACTGAAAGCACTCCCACACACTCACCGACTGAAAGCACTCCCACACACTCACTGACTGAAAGCACTCCCACACACTCACTGACGGAAAGCACTCACACACACACTCACCGACTGAAAGCAGTCCCGCACACTCACCGACTGAAAGCACTCCCACACACTCACCGACTGAAAGCACTCCCACACACTCACTGACTGAAAGCATTCCCACACACTCACTGACTGAAAGTACTCCCACACACACTCACCGACTGAAAGCACTCCCACACACTCACCGACTGAAAGCAGTCCCACACAATCATCGACTGAAAGCACTCCTGCACACTCACTGACTGAAAGCACTCCCACACACTCACTGACTGAAAGCACTCCGACACACACTCACCGACTGAAAGCAGTCCCGCACACTCACCGACTGAAAGCACTCCCGCACATTCACTGACTGAAAGCACTCCCACACACACTCACCAACTGAAAGCACTCCCACACACACTCACCAACTGAAAGCACTCCCACACACTCACTGACCGAAAGCACTCCCACACACTCACTGACTGAAAGCACTCCCGCACACTCACTGACTGAAAGCATTCACACACACACTCACCGACTGAAAGCAGTCCCGCACACTCACCGACTGAAAGCACTCCCACACACTCACCGACTGAAAGCACTCCCACACACTCACCGACTGAAAGCACTCCCACAAACACTCACCGACGGAACACACTCCAACACACTCACTGACTGAAAGCACTCCCACACACACTCACCGACGGAACACACTCCCACACACTCACCGACTAAAAGCATTCCCACACACACTCACTGACTGAAAGCACTCCCACACACTCACCGACTAAAAGCATTCCCACACACACTCACCGACTGAAAGCACTCCCGCACACTCACCGACTGAAAGCACTCCCACACACACTCACTGACTGAAAGCGTTCCCACACACAGTCACCGACTGAAAGCATTCCCACACACACTCACCGACTGAAAGCACTCCTGCACGCTCACTGACTGAAAGCACTCCCACACACTCACTGACTGAAAGCACTCACACACACACTCACTGACTGAAAGCACACACACACACACTCACTGACTGAAAGCACACACACACACACTCACTGACTGAAAGCACTCCCACACACTCACTGACTGAAAGCACTCCCACACACTCACTGACTGAAAGCACTCCCACACACTCACTGACTGAAAGCACTCCCACACACACTCACCAACTGAAAGCACTCACACACACTCACCGACTGAAAGCACTCTCACACACACTCACCGACTGAAAGCACTCCCACACACTCACTGACTGAAAGCACTCCCACACACGCTCACCGACTCAAAGTACTCCCGCACACTCACTGACTGAAAGCACTCCCACACACTCACCAACTGGAAGCATTCCCGCACACTCACTGACTGAAAGCACTTCCACACACACTCACCGACTGAAAGCACTCCCACACACTCACCGACTGAAAGCACTCCCACACACTCACTGACTGAAAGCACTCCTGCACTCTCACTGTCGGAAAGCACTCCCACACACTCACTGACTGAAAGCACTCCCACACACACTCACCGACTGAAAGCACTCCCGCACATTCACCGACTGAAAGCACTCCCACACACACTCACCGACCGAAAGCGTTCCCACACACTCACTGACCGAAAGCACTCCCACACACACTCACCGACTGAAAGCACTCCCACACACTCACCGACTGAAAACAATCCCACGCACATTCACCGACTGAAAGCATTCCCGCACACTCACCAACTGAAAGCACTCCCGCACCCTAACCGACTGAAAGCACTCCAAAACACAGTCACCGACTGAAAGCACTCCCACACACTCACCAACTGAAAGCACTCCCACACACTCACTGACTGAAAGCACTCCCACACACTCACTGACTGAAAGCCCTCCCACACATACTCACCGAATGAAAGCACTCCCACACACACTCACTGACTGAAAGCACACACACACACTCACTGACTGAAAGCACTCCCACACACACTCACCGACTGAAAGCACTCCCACACACTCACTGACTGAAAGCACTCCCACACACTCACTGACTGAAAGCACTCCCACACACTCACTGACTGAAAGCACTCCCACACACTCACTGACTGAAAGCACTCCCACACACTCACTGACTGAAAGCACTCCCACACACTCACCGACTGAAAGCATTCCCACACACACTCACTGATTGAAAGCACTCCCACACACTCACTGACTGAAAGCACTCCCACACACTCACTGACAGAAAGCACTCCCACACACTCACTGACTGAAAGCACTCCCACACACTCACTGACTGAAAGCACTCCCACACACTCACTGACTGAAAGCACTCCCACACACACTCACCGACTGAAAGCACTCTCACACACACTCACCGACTGAAAGCACTCCAGCACATTCACCGACTGAAAGCACTCCCACACACTCACTGACTGAAAGCACTCCCACACACACTCACTGACTGAAAGCACTCCCGCACACTCACTGACGGAAAGCACTCACACACACTCACCGACTGAAAGCAGTCCCGCACACTCACAGACTGAAAGCACTCCCACACACTCACCGACTGAAAGCACTCCCACACACTCACTGACTGAAAGCACTCCCACACACTCACTGACTGAAAGTACTCCCACACACACTCACCGACTGAAAGCACTCCCACACACTCACCGACTGAAAGCAGTCCCACACACTCATCGACTGAAAGCACTCCTGCACACTCACTGACGGAAAGCACTCACACACACACTCACCGACTGAAAGCAGTCCCGCACACTCACCGACTGAAAGCACTCCCACACACTCACCGACTGAAAGCACTCCCACACACTCACTGACTGAAAGCACTCCCACACACTCACTGACTGAAAGTACTCCCACACACACTCACCGACTGAAAGCACTCCCACACACTCACCGACTGAAAGCAGTCCCACACACTCATCGACTGAAAGCACTCCTGCACACTCACTGACTGAAAGCACTCCCACACACTCACTGACTGAAAGCACTCCGACACACACTCACCGACTGAAAGCAGTCCCGCACACTCACCGACTGAAAGCACTCCCGCACATTCACTGACTGAAAGCACTCCCACACACACTCACCAACTGAAAGCACTCCCACACACACTCACCAACTGAAAGCACTCCCACACACTCACTGACCGAAAGCACTCCCACACACTCACTGACTGAAAGCACTCCCGCACACTCACTGACTGAAAGCATTCACACACACACTCACCGACTGAAAGCAGTCCCGCACACTCACCGACTGAAAGCACTCCCACACACTCACCGACTGAAAACAATCCCACGCACATTCACCGACTGAAAGCATTCCCACACACTCACCAACTGAAAGCACTCCCGCACCCTCACCGACTGAAAGCACTCCAAAACACAGTCACCGACTGAAAGCACTCCCACACACTCACCAACTGAAAGCACTCCCACACACTCACCGACTGAAAACACTCCCACACACTCACTGACTGAAAGCCCTCCCACACATACTCACCGAATGAAAGCACTCCCGCACACTCACTGACTGAAAGCACTCACACACACACTCACCGACTGAAAGCACTCTCACACACACTCACCGACTGAAAGCACTCCAGCACATTCACCGACTGAAAGCACTCCCACACACTCACTGACTGAAAGCACTCCCACACACACTCACTGACTGAAAGCACTCCCGCACACTCACTGACGGAAAGCACTCACACACACTCACCGACTGAAAGCAGTCCCGCACACTCACAGACTGAAAGCACTCCCACACACTCACCGACTGAAAGCACTCCCACACACTCACCGACTGAAAGCACTCCCACACACTCACCGACTGAAAGCACTCCCACACACTCACTGACTGAAAGCACTCCCACACACTCACTGACGGAAAGAACTCACACACACACTCACCGACTGAAAGCAGTCCCGCACACTCACCGACTGAAAGCACTCCCACACACTCACCGACTGAAAGCACTCCCACACACTCACTGACTGAAAGCATTCCCACACACTCACTGACTGAAAGTACTCCCACACACACTCACCGACTGAAAGCACTCCCACACACTCACCGACTGAAAGCAGTCCCACACAATCATCGACTGAAAGCACTCCTGCACACTCACTGACTGAAAGCACTCCCACACACTCACTGACTGAAAGCACTCCGACACACACTCACCGACTGAAAGCAGTCCCGCACACTCACCGACTGAAAGCACTCCCGCACATTCACTGACTGAAAGCACTCCCACACACACTCACCAACTGAAAGCACTCCCACACACACTCACCAACTGAAAGCACTCCCACACACTCACTGACCGAAAGCACTCCCACACACTCACTGACTGAAAGCACTCCCGCACACTCACTGACTGAAAGCATTCACACACACACTCACCGACTGAAAGCAGTCCCGCACACTCACCGACTGAAAGCACTCCCACACACTCACCGACTGAAAGCACTCCCACACACTCACCGACTGAAAGCACTCCCACAAACACTCACCGACGGAACACACTCCAACACACTCACTGACTGAAAGCACTCCCACACACACTCACCGACGGAACACACTCCCACACACTCACCGACTAAAAGCATTCCCACACACACTCACTGACTGAAAGCACTCCCACACACTCACCGACTAAAAGCATTCCCACACACACTCACCGACTGAAAGCACTCCCGCACACTCACCGACTGAAAGCACTCCCACACACACTCACTGACTGAAAGCGTTCCCACACACAGTCACCGACTGAAAGCATTCCCACACACACTCACCGACTGAAAGCACTCCTGCACGCTCACTGACTGAAAGCACTCCCACACACTCACTGACTGAAAGCACTCACACACACACTCACTGACTGAAAGCACACACACACACACTCACTGACTGAAAGCACACACACACACACTCACTGACTGAAAGCACTCCCACACACTCACTGACTGAAAGCACTCCCACACACTCACTGACTGAAAGCACTCCCACACACTCACTGACTGAAAGCACTCCCACACACACTCACCAACTGAAAGCACTCACACACACTCACCGACTGAAAGCACTCTCACACACACTCACCGACTGAAAGCACTCCCACACACTCACTGACTGAAAGCACTCCCACACACGCTCACCGACTCAAAGTACTCCCGCACACTCACTGACTGAAAGCACTCCCACACACTCACCAACTGGAAGCATTCCCGCACACTCACTGACTGAAAGCACTTCCACACACACTCACCGACTGAAAGCACTCCCACACACTCACCGACTGAAAGCACTCCCACACACTCACTGACTGAAAGCACTCCTGCACTCTCACTGTCGGAAAGCACTCCCACACACTCACTGACTGAAAGCACTCCCACACACACTCACCGACTGAAAGCACTCCCGCACATTCACCGACTGAAAGCACTCCCACACACACTCACCGACCGAAAGCGTTCCCACACACTCACTGACCGAAAGCACTCCCACACACACTCACCGACTGAAAGCACTCCCACACACTCACTGACCGAAAGCACTCCCACACACACTCACCGACTGAAAGCACTCCCACACACTCACCGACTGAAAACAATCCCACGCACATTCACCGACTGAAAGCATTCCCGCACACTCACCAACTGAAAGCACTCCCGCACCCTAACCGACTGAAAGCACTCCAAAACACAGTCACCGACTGAAAGCACTCCCACACACTCACCAACTGAAAGCACTCCCACACACTCACTGACTGAAAGCACTCCCACACACTCACTGACTGAAAGCCCTCCCACACATACTCACCGAATGAAAGCACTCCCGCACACTCACTGACTGAAAGCACACACACACACTCACTGACTGAAAGCACTCCCACACACACTCACCGACTGAAAGCACTCCCACACACTCACTGACTGAAAGCACTCCCACACACTCACTGACTGAAAGCACTCCCACACACTCACTGACTGAAAGCACTCCCACACACTCACTGACTGAAAGCACTCCCACACACTCACTGACTGAAAGCACTCCCACACACTCACCGACTGAAAGCATTCCCACACACACTCACTGACTGAAAGCACTCCCACACACTCACTGACTGAAAGCACTCCCACACACTCACTGACTGAAAGCACTCCCACACACTCACTGACTGAAAGCACTCCCACACACTCACTGACTGAAAGCACTCCCACACACACTCACCGACTGAAAGCACTCTCACACACACTCACCGACTGAAAGCACTCCAGCACATTCACCGACTGAAAGCACTCCCACACACTCACTGACTGAAAGCACTCCCACACACACTCACTGACTGAAAGCACTCCCGCACACTCACTGACGGAAAGCACTCACACACACTCACCGACTGAAAGCAGTCCCGCACACTCACAGACTGAAAGCACTCCCACACACTCACCGACTGAAAGCACTCCCACACACTCACTGACTGAAAGCACTCCCACACACTCACTGACTGAAAGTACTCCCACACACACTCACCGACTGAAAGCACTCCCACACACTCACCGACTGAAAGCAGTCCCACACACTCATCGACTGAAAGCACTCCTGCACACTCACTGACGGAAAGCACTCACACACACACTCACCGACTGAAAGCAGTCCCGCACACTCACCGACTGAAAGCACTCCCACACACTCACCGACTGAAAGCACTCCCACACACTCACTGACTGAAAGCACTCCCACACACTCACTGACTGAAAGTACTCCCACACACACTCACCGACTGAAAGCACTCCCACATACTCACCGACTGAAAGCAGTCCCACACACTCATCGACTGAAAGCACTCCTGCACACTCACTGACTGAAAGCACTCCCACACACTCACTGACTGAAAGCACTCCGACACACACTCACCGACTGAAAGCAGTCCCGCACACTCACCGACTGAAAGCACTCCCGCACATTCACTGACTGAAAGCACTCCCACACACACTCACCAACTGAAAGCACTCCCACACACACTCACCAACTGAAAGCACTCCCACACACTCACTGACCGAAAGCACTCCCACACACTCACTGACTGAAAGCACTCCCGCACACTCACTGACTGAAAGCATTCACACACACACTCACCGACTGAAAGCAGTCCCGCACACTCACCGACTGAAAGCACTCCCACACACTCACCGACTGAAAGCACTCCCACACACTCACCGACTGAAAGCACTCCCACACACTCACCGACTGAAAGCACTCCCACACACTCACTGACTGAAAGCACTCCCACACACACTCACCGACTGAAAGCACTCCCACACACTCACCGACTGAAAGCACTCCCACAAACACTCACCGACGGAACACACTCCCACACACTCACTGACTGAAAGCACTCCCACACACACTCACCGACGGAACACACTCCCACACACTCACCGACTAAAATCATTCCCACACACACTCACCGACTGAAAGCACTCCCGCACACTCACCGACTGAAAGCACTCCCACACACACTCACTGACTGAAAGCGTTCCCACACACAGTCACCGACTGAAAGCATTCCCACACACAGTCACCGACTGAAAGCACTCCTGCACGCTCACTGACTGAAAGCCCTCCCACACATACTAACCGAATGAAAGCACTCCCGCACACTCACTGACTGAAAGCACACACACACACACTCACTGACTGAAAGCACTCCCACACACTCACTGACTGAAAGCACTCCCACACACTCACTGACTGAAAGCACTCCCACACACTCACTGACTGAAAGCACTCCCACACACTCACTGACTGAAAGCACTCCCACACGCTCACTGACTGAAAGCACTCCCACACACACTCACTGACTGAAAGCACTCCCACACACTCACTGACCGAAAGCACTCCCACACACTCACTGACTGAAAGCACTCCCGCACACTCACTGACTGAAAGCATTCACACACACACTCACCGACTGAAAGCAGTCCCGCACACTCACCGACTGAAAGCACTCCCACACACTCACCGACTGAAAGCACTCCCACACACTCACCGACTGAAAGCACTCCCACAAACACTCACCGACGGAACACACTCCAACACACTCACTGACTGAAAGCACTCCCACACACACTCACCGACGGAACACACTCCCACACACTCACCGACTAAAAGCATTCCCACACACACTCACTGACTGAAAGCACTCCCACACACTCACCGACTAAAAGCATTCCCACACACACTCACCGACTGAAAGCACTCCCGCACACTCACCGACTGAAAGCACTCCCACACACACTCACTGACTGAAAGCGTTCCCACACACAGTCACCGACTGAAAGCATTCCCACACACACTCACCGACTGAAAGCACTCCTGCACGCTCACTGACTGAAAGCACTCCCACACACTCACTGACTGAAAGCACTCACACACACACTCACTGACTGAAAGCACACACACACACACTCACTGACTGAAAGCACACACACACACACTCACTGACTGAAAGCACTCCCACACACTCACTGACTGAAAGCACTCCCACACACTCACTGACTGAAAGCACTCCCACACACTCACTGACTGAAAGCACTCCCACACACACTCACCAACTGAAAGCACTCACACACACTCACCGACTGAAAGCACTCTCACACACACTCACCGACTGAAAGCACTCCCACACACTCACTGACTGAAAGCACTCCCACACACGCTCACCGACTCAAAGTACTCCCGCACACTCACTGACTGAAAGCACTCCCACACACTCACCAACTGGAAGCATTCCCGCACACTCACTGACTGAAAGCACTTCCACACACACTCACCGACTGAAAGCACTCCCACACACTCACCGACTGAAAGCACTCCCACACACTCACTGACTGAAAGCACTCCTGCACTCTCACTGTCGGAAAGCACTCCCACACACTCACTGACTGAAAGCACTCCCACACACACTCACCGACTGAAAGCACTCCCGCACATTCACCGACTGAAAGCACTCCCACACACACTCACCGACCGAAAGCGTTCCCACACACTCACTGACCGAAAGCACTCCCACACACACTCACCGACTGAAAGCACTCCCACACACTCACTGACCGAAAGCACTCCCACACACACTCACCGACTGAAAGCACTCCCACACACTCACCGACTGAAAACAATCCCACGCACATTCACCGACTGAAAGCATTCCCGCACACTCACCAACTGAAAGCACTCCCGCACCCTAACCGACTGAAAGCACTCCAAAACACAGTCACCGACTGAAAGCACTCCCACACACTCACCAACTGAAAGCACTCCCACACACTCACTGACTGAAAGCCCTCCCACACATACTCACCGAATGAAAGCACTCCCGCACACTCACTGACTGAAAGCACACACACACACTCACTGACTGAAAGCACTCCCACACACACTCACCGACTGAAAGCACTCCCACACACTCACTGACTGAAAGCACTCCCACACACTCACTGACTGAAAGCACTCCCACACACTCACTGACTGAAAGCACTCCCACACACTCACTGACTGAAAGCACTCCCACACACTCACCGACTGAAAGCATTCCCACACACACTCACTGACTGAAAGCACTCCCACACACTCACTGACTGAAAGCACTCCCACACACTCACTGACTGAAAGCACTCCCACACACTCACTGACTGAAAGCACTCCCACACACTCACTGACTGAAAGCACTCCCACACACACTCACCGACTGAAAGCACTCTCACACACACTCACCGACTGAAAGCACTCCAGCACATTCACCGACTGAAAGCACTCCCACACACTCACTGACTGAAAGCACTCCCACACACACTCACTGACTGAAAGCACTCCCGCACACTCACTGACGGAAAGCACTCACACACACTCACCGACTGAAAGCAGTCCCGCACACTCACAGACTGAAAGCACTCCCACACACTCACCGACTGAAAGCACTCCCACACACTCACTGACTGAAAGCACTCCCACACACTCACTGACTGAAAGTACTCCCACACACACTCACCGACTGAAAGCACTCCCACACACTCACCGACTGAAAGCAGTCCCACACACTCATCGACTGAAAGCACTCCTGCACACTCACTGACGGAAAGCACTCACACACACACTCACCGACTGAAAGCAGTCCCGCACACTCACCGACTGAAAGCACTCCCACACACTCACCGACTGAAAGCACTCCCACACACTCACTGACTGAAAGCACTCCCACACACTCACTGACTGAAAGTACTCCCACACACACTCACCGACTGAAAGCACTCCCACATACTCACCGACTGAAAGCAGTCCCACACACTCATCGACTGAAAGCACTCCTGCACACTCACTGACTGAAAGCACTCCCACACACTCACTGACTGAAAGCACTCCGACACACACTCACCGACTGAAAGCAGTCCCGCACACTCACCGACTGAAAGCACTCCCGCACATTCACTGACTGAAAGCACTCCCACACACACTCACCAACTGAAAGCACTCCCACACACACTCACCAACTGAAAGCACTCCCACACACTCACTGACCGAAAGCACTCCCACACACTCACTGACTGAAAGCACTCCCGCACACTCACTGACTGAAAGCATTCACACACACACTCACCGACTGAAAGCAGTCCCGCACACTCACCGACTGAAAGCACTCCCACACACTCACCGACTGAAAGCACTCCCACACACTCACCGACTGAAAGCACTCCCACACACTCACTGACTGAAAGCACTCCCACACACACTCACCGACTGAAAGCACTCCCACACACTCACCGACTGAAAGCACTCCCACAAACACTCACCGACGGAACACACTCCCACACACTCACTGACTGAAAGCACTCCCACACACACTCACCGACGGAACACACTCCCACACACTCACCGACTAAAATCATTCCCACACACACTCACCGACTGAAAGCACTCCCGCACACTCACCGACTGAAAGCACTCCCACACACACTCACTGACTGAAAGCGTTCCCACACACAGTCACCGACTGAAAGCATTCCCACACACAGTCACCGACTGAAAGCACTCCTGCACGCTCACTGACTGAAAGCCCTCCCACACATACTAACCGAATGAAAGCACTCCCGCACACTCACTGACTGAAAGCACACACACACACACTCACTGACTGAAAGCACTCCCACACACTCACTGACTGAAAGCACTCCCACACACTCACTGACTGAAAGCACTCCCACACACTCACTGACTGAAAGCACTCCCACACACTCACTGACTGAAAGCACTCCCACACACTCACTGACTGAAAGCACTCCCACACACACTCACTGACTGAAAGCACTCCCACACACTCACTGACTGAAAGCACTCCCACACACTCACTGACTGAAAGCACTCCCACACACTCACTGACCGAAAGCACTCCCACACACACTCACCGACCGAAAGCACTCCCACACACTCACCGACTGAAAACAATCCCACGCACATTCACCGACTGAAAGCATTCCCACAAACACTCACCGACTGAAAGCACTCCAACACACAATCACCGACTGAAAGCACTCCCACACACTCACCAACTGAAAGCACTCCCACACACTCACCGACTGAAAGCACTCCCACACACTCACCGACTGAAAGCACTCCCACACACTCACCGACTGAAAGCACTCCCACACACTCACTGACTGAAAGCACTCCCACACACACTCACCGACTGAAAGCACTCCAACACACACTCACCGACGGAACACACTCCCACACACTCGCAACTGGAAGCATTCCCGCACACTCACTGACTGAAAGCACTTCCAAACACACTCACCGACTGAAAGCACACCCGCACACTCACTGACTGAAAGCACTCCCACACACTCACCAACTGAAAGCACTCCCACACACTCACTGACTGAAAGCACTCGCACACACTCACCAACTGAAAGCACTCCTGCACGCTCACTGACTGAAAGCACTCACTGACTGAAAGCACTTCCACACACACTCACTGACTGAAAGCACTCCTGCACTCTCACTGACTGAAAGCACTCCCACACACACTCACTGACTGAAAGCACTCCCACACACACTCACTGACTGAAAGCACTCCCGCACACTCACTGACTGAAAGCACTCCCACACACTCACTGACTGAAAGCACTCCCACACACACTCACCGACTGAAAGCACTCCCGCACACTCACCGACTGAAAGCACTCCCACACACTCACTGACTGAAAGCACACCCACACACTCACTGACTGAAAGCCCTCCCACACACTCACTGACTGAAAGCACTCCCACACACTCACTGACTGAACACACTCCCACACACTCACTGACTGAAAGCACTCCCACACACTCACTGACTGAAAGCACTCCCACACACTCACTGACTGAAAGCACTCCCACACACACTCACCGACTGAAAGCACTCCAACACACACTCACTTACTGAAAGCACTCCAGCACATTCACCGACTGAAAGCACTCCCACACACACTCACTGACTGAAAGCACTCCCACACACTCACTGACTGAAAGCACTCCCACACACACTCACTGACTGAAAGCACTCCCACACACACTCACTGACTGAAAGCACTCCCACACACACTCACTGACTGAAAGCACTCCCGCACATTCACCGACTGAAAGCACTCCCACACACTCACTGACTGAAAGCACTCCCGCACACTCACTGACGGAAAGCACTCACACACACTCACCGACTGAAAGCAGTCCCACACACTCACTGACTGAAAGCACTCCCACACACTCACTGACTGAAAGCACTCCCACACACTCACTGACTGAAAGCACTCCCACACACTCACTGACTGAAAGCACTCCCACACACACTCACCGACTGAAAGCACTCTCAGACACACTCACCGACTGAAAGCACTCCAGCACATTCACCGACTGAAAGCACTCCCACACACTCACTGACTGAAAGCACTCCCACACACACTCACTGACTGAAAGCATTCCCACACACACTCACTGACTGAAAGCACTCCCGCACATTCACCGACTGAAAGCACTCCCACACACTCACTGACTGAAAGCACTCCCGCACACTCACTGACGGAAAGCACTCACACACACTCACCGACTGAAAGCAGTCCCACACACTCACTGACTGAAAGCACTCCCACACACTCACTGACTGAAAGCACTCCCACACACACTCACTGATTGAAAGCACTCCCACACACTCACTGACTGAAAGTACTCCCACACACACTCACCGACTGAAAGCAATCCCACACACTCACCGACTGAAAGCACTCCCACACACTCACTGACTGAAAGCACTCCCACACACTCACCGACTGAAAGCACTCCCACACACTCACCGACTGAAAGCACTCCCACACACACTCACTGACTGAAAGCACTCCCACACACACTCACTGACTGAAAGCACTCCCGCACATTCACCGACTGAAAGCACTCCCGCACACTCACTGACGGAAAGCACTCACACACACTCACCGACTGAAAGCAGTCCCACACACTCACTGACTGAAAGCACTCCCACACACTCACTGACTGAAAGCACTCCCACACACTCACTGACTGAAAGCACTCCCACACACTCACTGACTGAAAGTACTCCCACACACACTCACCGACTGAAAGCACTCCCACACACTCACTGACTGAAAGCAGTCCCACACACTCATCGACTGAAAGCACTCCTGCACACTCACTGACGGAAAGCACTCACACACACACTCACCGACTGAAAGCAGTCCCGCACACTCACCGACTGAAAGCACTCCCACACACTCACCGACTGAAAGCACTCCCGCACCCTCACCGACTGAAAGCACTCCAACACACAATCACCGACTGAAAGCACTCCCACACACTCACCAACTGAAAGCACTCCCACACACTCACCAACTGATAGCACTCCCACACACTCACTGACTGAAAGCACTCCCACACACACTCACCGACTGAAAGCACCCCAACACACACTCACCGACGGAACACACTCCCACACACTCACCAACTGGAAGCATTCCCGCACACTCACTGACTGAAAGCACTTCCAAACACACTCACCGACTGAAAGCACACCCGCACACTCACTGACTGAAAGCACTCCCACACACTCACCGACTGAAAGCACTCCCACACACTCACCGACTGAAAGCACTCCCACACACTCACTGACTGAAAGCACTCCCACACACACTCACTGACTGAAAGCACTCCCACACACTCACCAACTGAAAGCACTCCTGCACGCTCACTGACTGAAAGCACTCACTGACTGAAAGCACTTCCACACACACTCACCGACTGAAAGCACTCCCACACACTCACTGACTGAAAGCACTCCTGCACTCTCACTGACTAAAAGCACTCCCACACACTCACTGACTGAAAATACTCCCGCACACTCACTGACTGAAAGCACTCCCACACACACTCACTGACTGAAAGCCCTCCCACACATACTCACCGAAGGAAAGCACTCCCGCACACTCACTGACTGAAAGCACTCCCACACACTCACTGACTGAAAGCACTCCCACACACACTCACCGACTGAAAGCACTCCCACACACTCACTGACTGAAAGCACTCCCACACACTCACTGACTGAAAGCACTCCCACACACTCACTGACTGAAAGCACTCCCACACACACTCACCGACTGAAAGCACTCCCACACACTCACTGACTGAAAGCACTCCCACACACACTCACCGACTGAAAGCACTCTCACACACACTCACCGACTGAAAGCACTCCCACACACTCACTGACTGAAAGCACTCCCACACACGCTCACCGACTGAAAGTACTCCCGCACACTCACTGACTGAAAGCACTCCCACACACTCACTGACTGAAAGCACTCCCACACACTCACCAACTGGAAGCATTCCAGCACACTCACTGACTGAAAGCACTCCCACACACTCACTGACTGAAAGCACTCCTGCACTCTCACTGACTGAAAGCACTCCCACACACTCACTGACTGAAAGCACTCCCACACACACTCACCGACTGAAAGCACTCCCACACACTCACCGACTGAAAACAATCCCACGCACATTCACCGACTGAAAGCATTCCCACACACTCACCAACTGAAAGCACTCCCGCACCCTCACCGACTGAAAGCACTCCAAAACACAGTCACCGACTGAAAGCACTCCCACACACTCACTGACTGAAAGCCCTCCCACACATACTCACCGAATGACAGCACTCCAACACACACTCACCGACTGAAAGCACTCCCGCACACTCACTGACTGAAAGCACTCACACACACACTCACTGACTGAAAGCACTCCCACACACTCACTGACTGAAAGCACTCCCACACACTCACTGACTGAAAGTACTCCCACACACACTCACCGACTGAAAGCACTCCCACACACTCACCGACTGAAAGCAGTCCCACACACTCATCGACTGAAAGCACTCCTGCACACTCACTGACGGAAAGCACTCACACACACACTCACCGACTGAAAGCAATCCCGCACACTCACCGACTGAAAGCACTCCCACACACTCACCGACTGAAAGCACTCCCACACACTCACTGACTGAAAGCACTCCCACACACTCACTGACTGAAAGTACTCCCACACACACTCACCGACTGAAAGCACTCCCACACACTCACCGACTGAAAGCAGTCCCACACACTCATCGACTGAAAGCACTCCTGCACACTCACTGACTGAAAGCACTCCCACACACTCACTGACTGAAAGCACTCCGACACACACTCACCGACTGAAAGCAGTCCCGCACACTCACCGACTGAAAGCACTCCCGCACATTCACAGACTGAAAGCACTCCCACACACACTCACCAACTGAAAGCACTCCCACACACTCACTGACCGAAAGCACTCCCACACACTCACTGACTGAAAGCACTCCCGCACACTCACTGACTGAAAGCATTCACACACACACTCACCGACTGAAAGCAGTCCCGCACACTCACCGACTGAAAGCACTCCCACACACTCACCGACTGAAAGCACTCCCACACACTCACCGACTGAAAGCACTCCCACACACTCACTGACTGAAAGCACTCCCACACACACTCACCGACTGAAAGCACTCCCACACACTCACCGACTGAAAGCACTCCCACAAACACTCACCGACGGAACACACTCCCACACACTCACTGACTGAAAGCACTCCCACACACACTCACCGACGGAACACACTCCCACACACTCACCGACTAAAAGCATTCCCACACACACTCACCGACTGAAAGCACTCCCGCACACTCACCGACTGAAAGCACTCCCACACACACTCACTGACTGAAAGCGTTCCCACACACAGTCACCGACTGAAAGCATTCCCACACACATTCACCGACTGAAAGCACTCCCACACACTCACTGACTGAAAGCACTCCCACACACTCACTGACTGAAAGCACTCCCACACACTCACTGACTGAAAGCACTCCCACACACTCACTGACTGAAAGCACTCCCACACACTCACTGACTGAAAGCACTCCCACACACTCACTGACCGAAAGCACTCCCACACACACTCACCGACTGAAAGCACTCCCACACACTCACCGACTGAAAACAATCCCACGCACATTCACCGACTGAAAGCATTCCCACACACTCACCAACTGAAAGCACTCCCGCACCCTCACCGACTGAAAGCACTCCAACACACAATCACCGACTGAAAGCACTCCCACACACTCACCAACTGAAAGCACTCCCACACACTCACCGACTGAAAGCACTCCCACACACTCACTGACTGAAAGCACTCCCACACACACTCACCGACTGAAAGCACCCAACACACACTCACCGACGGAACACACTCCCACACACTCACCAACTGGAAGCATTCCCGCACACTCACTGACTGAAAGCACTTCCAAACACACTCACCGACTGAAAGCACACCCGCACACTCACTGACTGAAAGCACTCCCACACACTCACCAACTGAAAGCACTCCCACACACTCACTGACTGAAAGCACTCCCACACACTCACCAACTGAAAGCACTCCTGCACGCTCACTGACTGAAAGCACTCACTGACTGAAAGCACTTCCACACACACTCACCGACTGAAAGCACTCCCACACACTCACCGACTGAAAGCACTCCCACACACTCACTGACTGAAAGCACTCCTGCACTCTCACTGACTGAAAGCACTCCCACACACACTCACTGACTGAAAGCCCTCCCACACATACTCACCGAAGGAAAGCACTCCCGCACACTCACTGACTGAAAGCACTCACACACACACTCACTGACTGAAAGCACTCCCACACACACTCACCGACTGAAAGCACTCCCACACACTCACTGACTGAAAGCACTCCCACACACTCACTGACTGAAAGCACTCCCACACACTCACTGACTGAAAGCACTCCCACACACTCACTGACTGAAAGCACTCCCACACACTCACTGACTGAAAGCACTCCCACACACACTCACCGACTGAAAGCACTCTCACACACACTCACCGACTGAAAGCACTCCCACACACTCACTGACTGAAAGCACTCCCACACACGCTCACCGACTGAAAGTACTCCCGCACACTCACTGACTGAAAGCACTCCCACACACTCACCGACTGAAAGCACTCCCACACACTCACTGACTGAAAGCATTCCCGCACACTCACTGACTGAAAGCATTCCCGCACATTCACCGAATGAAAGCACTCCCACACACACTCACCGACTGAAAGCACTCCCACACACTCACTGACCGAAAGCACTCCCACACACACTCACCGACTGAAAGCACTCCCACACACTCACCGACTGAAAACAATCCCACGCACATTCACCGACTGAAAGCATTCCCACACACTCAGCAACTGAAAGCACTCCCGCACCCTCACCGACTGAAAGCACTCCAAAACACAGTCACCGACTGAAAGCACTCCCGCACACTCACCAACTGAAAGCACTCCCACACACTCACTGACTGAAAGCCCTCCCACACATACTCACCGAATGAAAGCACTCCCACACACTCACCGACTGAAAGCACTCTCACACACACTCACTGACTGAAAGCACTCCCACACACACTCACTGACTGAAAGCACTCCCACACACTCACCGACTGAAAGCACTCCCACACACTCACTGACTGAAAGCATTCCCACACACACTCACTGACTGAAAGCACTCCCACACACACTCACTGACTGAAAGCATTCCCACACACACTCACCGACTGAAAGCACTCCTGCACGCTCACTGACTGAAAGCACTCCCACACACTCACTGACTGAAAGCCCTCCCACACATACTCACCGACGGAACACACTCCCGCACACTCACTGACTGAAAGCACTCACACACACACTCACCGACGGAACACACTCCCACACACTCACCGACTGAAAGCATTCCCACACACACTCACCGACTGAAAGCACTCCCACACACTCACCGACTGAAAGTACTCCCACACACTCACCGACTGAAAGCACTCCCACACACTCACCGACTGAAAGTACTCCCGCACACTCACCGACTGAAAGCACTCCCACACACACTCACTGACTGAAAGCATTCCCACACACACTCACCGACTGAAAGCACTCCTGCACGCTCACTGACTGAAAGCACTCCCACACACTCACTGACTGAAAGCCCTCCCACACATACTCACCGAAGGAAAGCACTCCCGCACACTCACTGACTGAAAGCACTCACACACACACTCACTGACTGAAAGCACTCCCACACACTCACTGACTGAAAGCACTCCCACACACTCACTGACTGAAAGCACTCCCACACACTCACTGACTGAAAGCACTCCCACACACTCACTGACTGAAAGCACTCCCACACACTCACTGACTGAAAGCACTCCCACACACTCACTGACTGAAAGCACTCCCACACACTCACTGACTGAAAGCACTCCCACACACTCACTGACTGAAAGCACTCCCACACACACTCACCGACTGAAAGCACTCCCGCACACTCACTGACTGAAAGCACTTCCACACACACTCACCGACTGAAAGCACTCCCACACACTCACCGACTGAAAGCACTCCCACACACTCACTGACTGAAAGCACTCCTGCACTCTCACTGACTGAAAGCACTCCCACACACTCACTGACTGAAAGCACTCCCACACACACTCACTGACTGAAAGCACTCCCGCACATTCACCGACTGAAAGCACTCCCACACACTCACTGACTGAAAGCACTCCCACACACACTCACTGACTGAAAGCACTCCCACACACACTCACTGACTGAAAGCACTCCCACACACACTCACTGACTGAAAGCACTCCCGCACATTCACCGACTGAAAGCACTCCCACACACTCACTGACTGAAAGCACTCCCGCACACTCACTGACGGAAAGCACTCACACACACTCACCGACTGAAAGCAGTCCCACACACTCACTGACTGAAAGCACTCCCACACACTCACTGACTGAAAGCACTCCCACACACTCACTGACTGAAAGCACTCCCACACACTCACTGACTGAAAGCACTCCCACACACACTCACCGACTGAAAGCACTCTCAGACACACTCACCGACTGAAAGCACTCCAGCACATTCACCGACTGAAAGCACTCCCACACACTCACTGACTGAAAGCACTCCCACACACACTCACTGACTGAAAGCACTCCCACACACACTCACTGACTGAAAGCACTCCCGCACATTCACCGACTGAAAGCACTCCCACACACTCACTGACTGAAAGCACTCCCGCACACTCACTGACGGAAAGCACTCACACACACTCACCGACTGAAAGCAGTCCCACACACTCACTGACTGAAAGCACTCCCACACACTCACTGACTGAAAGCACTCCCACACACACTCACTGATTGAAAGCACTCCCACACACTCACTGACTGAAAGTACTCCCACACACACTCACCGACTGAAAGCAATCCCACACACTCACCGACTGAAAGCACTCCCACACACTCACTGACTGAAAGCACTCCCACACACTCACCGACTGAAAGCACTCCCACACACTCACCGACTGAAAGCACTCCCACACACACTCACTGACTGAAAGCACTCCCACACACACTCACTGACTGAAAGCACTCCCGCACATTCACCGACTGAAAGCACTCCCGCACACTCACTGACGGAAAGCACTCACACACACTCACCGACTGAAAGCAGTCCCACACACTCACTGACTGAAAGCACTCCCACACACTCACTGACTGAAAGCACTCCCACACACTCACTGACTGAAAGCACTCCCACACACACTCACTGACTGAAAGCACTCCCACACACTCACTGACTGAAAGTACTCCCACACACACTCACCGACTGAAAGCACTCCCACACACTCACTGACTGAAAGCAGTCCCACACACTCATCGACTGAAAGCACTCCTGCACACTCACTGACGGAAAGCACTCACACACACACTCACCGACTGAAAGCAGTCCCGCACACTCACCGACTGAAAGCACTCCCACACACTCACCGACTGAAAGCACTCCCGCACCCTCACCGACTGAAAGCACTCCAACACACAATCACCGACTGAAAGCACTCCCACACACTCACCAACTGAAAGCACTCCCACACACTCACCAACTGAAAGCACTCCCACACACTCACTGACTGAAAGCACTCCCACACACACTCACCGACTGAAAGCACCCCAACACACACTCACCGACGGAACACACTCCCACACACTCACCAATTGGAAGCATTCCCGCACACTCACTGACTGAAAGCACTTCCAAACACACTCACCGACTGAAAGCACACCCGCACACTCACTGACTGAAAGCACTCCCACACACTCACCGACTGAAAGCACTCCCACACACTCACCGACTGAAAGCACTCCCACACACTCACTGACTGAAAGCACTCCCACACACACTCACTGACTGAAAGCACTCCCACACACTCACCAACTGAAAGCACTCCTGCACGCTCACTGACTGAAAGCACTCACTGACTGAAAGCACTTCCACACACACTCACCGACTGAAAGCACTCCCACACACTCACTGACTGAAAGCACTCCTGCACTCTCACTGACTAAAAGCACTCCCACACACTCACTGACTGAAAATACTCCCGCACACTCACTGACTGAAAGCACTCCCACACACACTCACTGACTGAAAGCCCTCCCACACAAACTCACCGACTGAAAGCACTCCCGCACACTCACTGACTGAAAGCACTCCCACACACTCACTGACTGAAAGCACTCCCACACACACTCACCGACTGAAAGCACTCCCACACACTCACTGACTGAAAGCACTCCCACACACTCACTGACTGAAAGCACTCCCACACACTCACTGACTGAAAGCACTCCCACACACACTCACCGACTGAAAGCACTCCCACACACTCACTGACTGAAAGCACTCCCACACACACTCACCGACTGAAAGCACTCTCACACACACTCACCGACTGAAAGCACTCCCACACACTCACTGACTGAAAGCACTCCCACACACGCTCACCGACTGAAAGTACTCCCGCACACTCACTGACTGAAAGCACTCCCACACACTCACTGACTGAAAGCACTCCCACACACTCACCAACTGGAAGCATTCCAGCACACTCACTGACTGAAAGCACTCCCACACACTCACTGACTGAAAGCACTCCTGCACTCTCACTGACTGAAAGCACTCCCACACACTCACTGACTGAAAGCACTCCCACACACACTCACCGACTGAAAGCACTCCCACACACTCACCGACTGAAAACAATCCCACGCACATTCACCGACTGAAAGCATTCCCACACACTCACCAACTGAAAGCACTCCCGCACCCTCACCGACTGAAAGCACTCCAAAACACAGTCACCGACTGAAAGCACTCCCACACACTCACTGACTGAAAGCCCTCCCACACATACTCACCGAATGACAGCACTCCAACACACACTCACCGACTGAAAGCACTCCCGCACACTCACTGACTGAAAGCACTCACACACACACTCACTGACTGAAAGCACTCCCACACACTCACTGACTGAAAGCACTCCCACACACTCACTGACTGAAAGTACTCCCACACACACTCACCGACTGAAAGCACTCCCACACACTCACCGACTGAAAGCCGTCCCACACACTCATCGACTGAAAGCACTCCTGCACACTGACTGACGGAAAGCACTCACACACACACTCACCGACTGAAAGCAATCCCGCACACTCACCGACTGAAAGCACTCCCACACACTCACCGACTGAAAGCACTCCCACACACTCACTGACTGAAAGCACTCCCACACACTCACTGACTGAAAGTACTCCCACACACACTCACCGACTGAAAGCACTCCCACACACTCACCGACTGAAAGCAGTCCCACACACTCATCGACTGAAAGCACTCCTGCACACTCACTGACTGAAAGCACTCCCACACACTCACTGACTGAAAGCACTCCGACACACACTCACCGACTGAAAGCAGTCCCGCACACTCACCGACTGAAAGCACTCCCGCACATTCACAGACTGAAAGCACTCCCACACACACTCACCAACTGAAAGCACTCCCACACACTCACTGACCGAAAGCACTCCCACACACTCACTGACTGAAAGCACTCCCACACACTCACTGACTGAAAGCACTCCCACACACTCACCGACTGAAAGCACTCCCACACACTCACTGACTGAAAGCACTCCCACACACACTCACCGACTGAAAGCACTCCCACACACTCACCGACTGAAAGCACTCCCACAAACACTCACCGACGGAACACACTCCCACACACTCACTGACTGAAAGCACTCCCACACACACTCACCGACGGAACACACTCCCACACACTCACCGACTAAAAGCATTCCCACACACACTCACCGACTGAAAGCACTCCCACACACACTCACTGACTGAAAGCACTCCCACACACACTCACTGACTGAAAGCACTCCCGCACATTCACCGACTGAAAGCACTCCCGCACACTCACTGACGGAAAGCACTCACACACACTCACCGACTGAAAGCAGTCCCACACACTCACTGACTGAAAGCAGTCCCACACACTCACTGACTGAAAGCACTCCCACACACTCACTGACTGAAAGCACTCCCACACACACTCACTGACTGAAAGCACTCCCACACACTCACTGACTGAAAGTACTCCCACACACACTCACCGACTGAAAGCACTCCCACACACTCACTGACTGAAAGCAGTCCCACACACTCATCGACTGAAAGCACTCCTGCACACTCACTGACGGAAAGCACTCACACACACACTCACCGACTGAAAGCAGTCCCGCACACTCACCGACTGAAAGCACTCCCACACACTCACCGACTGAAAGCACTCCCGCACCCTCACCGACTGAAAGCACTCCAACACACAATCACCGACTGAAAGCACTCCCACACACTCACCAACTGAAAGCACTCCCACACACTCACCAACTGATAGCACTCCCACACACTCACTGACTGAAAGCACTCCCACACACACTCACCGACTGAAAGCACCCCAACACACACTCACCGACGGAACACACTCCCACACACTCACCAACTGGAAGCATTCCCGCACACTCACTGACTGAAAGCACTTCCAAACACACTCACCGACTGAAAGCACACCCGCACACTCACTGACTGAAAGCACTCCCACACACTCACCGACTGAAAGCACTCCCACACACTCACCGACTGAAAGCACTCCCACACACTCACTGACTGAAAGCACTCCCACACACACTCACTGACTGAAAGCACTCCCACACACTCACCAACTGAAAGCACTCCTGCACGCTCACTGACTGAAAGCACTCACTGACTGAAAACACTTCCACACACACTCACCGACTGAAAGCACTCCCACACACTCACTGACTGAAAGCACTCCTGCACTCTCACTGACTAAAAGCACTCCCACACACTCACTGACTGAAAATACTCCCGCACACTCACTGACTGAAAGCACTCCCACACACACTCACTGACTGAAAGCCCTCCCACACATACTCACCGAAGGAAAGCACTCCCGCACACTCACTGACTGAAAGCACTCCCACACACTCACTGACTGAAAGCACTCCCACACACACTCACCGACTGAAAGCACTCCCACACACACTCACCGAAGGAAAGCACTCCCACACACTCACTGACTGAAAGCACTCCCACACACTCACTGACTGAAAGCACTCCCACACACTCACTGACTGAAAGCACTCCCACACACACTCACCGACTGAAAGCACTCCCACACACTCACTGACTGAAAGCACTCCCACACACACTCACCGACTGAAAGCACTCTCACACACACTCACCGACTGAAAGCACTCCCACACACTCACTGACTGAAAGCACTCCCACACACGCTCACCGACTGAAAGTACTCCCGCACACTCACTGACTGAAAGCACTCCCACACACTCACTGACTGAAAGCACTCCCACACACTCACCAACTGGAAGCATTCCAGCACACTCACTGACTGAAAGCACTCCCACACACTCACTGACTGAAAGCACTCCTGCACTCTCACTGACTGAAAGCACTCCCACACACTCACTGACTGAAAGCAATCCCACACACACTCACCGACTGAAAGCACTCCCACACACTCACCGACTGAAAACAATCCCACGCACATTCACCGACTGAAAGCATTCCCACACACTCACCAACTGAAAGCACTCCCGCACCCTCACCGACTGAAAGCACTCCAAAACACAGTCACCGACTGAAAGCACTCCCACACACTCACTGACTGAAAGCCCTCCCACACATACTCACCGAATGACAGCACTCCAACACACACTCACCGACTGAAAGCACTCCCGCACACTCACTGACTGAAAGCACTCACACACACACTCACTGACTGAAAGCACTCCCACACACTCACTGACTGAAAGCACTCCCACACACTCACTGACTGAAAGTACTCCCACACACACTCACCGACTGAAAGCACTCCCACACACTCACCGACTGAAAGCAGTCCCACACACTCATCGACTGAAAGCACTCCTGCACACTCACTGACGGAAAGCACTCACACACACACTCACCGACTGAAAGCAATCCCGCACACTCACCGACTGAAAGCACTCCCACACACTCACCGACTGAAAGCACTCCCACACACTCACTGACTGAAAGCACTCCCACACACTCACTGACTGAAAGTACTCCCACACACACTCACCGACTGAAAGCACTCCCACACACTCACCGACTGAAAGCAGTCCCACACACTCATCGACTGAAAGCACTCCTGCACACTCACTGACTGAAAGCACTCCCACACACTCACTGACTGAAAGCACTCCGACACACACTCACCGACTGAAAGCAGTCCCGCACACTCACCGACTGAAAGCACTCCCGCACATTCACAGACTGAAAGCACTCCCACACACACTCACCAACTGAAAGCACTCCCACACACTCACTGACCGAAAGCACTCCCACACACTCACTGACTGAAAGCACTCCCGCACACTCACTGACTGAAAGCATTCACACACACACTCACCGACTGAAAGCAGTCCCGCACACTCACCGACTGAAAGCACTCCCACACACTCACCGACTGAAAGCACTCCCACACACTCACCGACTGAAAGCACTCCCACACACTCACTGACTGAAAGCACTCCCACACACACTCACCGACTGAAAGCACTCCCACACACTCACCGACTGAAAGCACTCCCACAAACACTCACCGACGGAACACACTCCCACACACTCACTGACTGAAAGCACTCCCACACACACTCACCGACGGAACACACTCCCACACACTCACCGACTAAAAGCATTCCCACACACACTCACCGACTGAAAGCACTCCCGCACACTCACCGACTGAAAGCACTCCCACACACACTCACTGACTGAAAGCGTTCCCACACACAGTCACCGACTGAAAGCATTCCCACACACACTCACCGACTGAAAGCACTCCCACACACTCACTGACTGAAAGCACTCCCACACACTCACTGACTGAAAGCACTCCCACACACTCACTGACTGAAAGCACTCCCACACACTCACTGACCGAAAGCACTCCCACACACACTCACCGACTGAAAGCACTCCCACACACTCACCGACTGAAAACAATCCCACGCACATTCACCGACTGAAAGCATTCCCACACACTCACCAACTGAAAGCACTCCCGCACCCTCACCGACTGAAAGCACTCCAACACACAATCACCGACTGAAAGCACTCCCACACACTCACCAACTGAAAGCACTCCCACACACTCACCGACTGAAAGCACTCCCACACACTCACTGACTGAAAGCACTCCCACACACTCACTGACTGAAAGCACTCCCACACACACTCACCGACTGAAAGCACCCAACACACACTCACCGACGGAACACACTCCCACACACTCACCAACTGGAAGCATTCCCGCACACTCACTGACTGAAAGCACTTCCAAACACACTCACCGACTGAAAGCACACCCGCACACTCACTGACTGAAAGCACTCCCACACACTCACCAACTGAAAGCACTCCCACACACTCACTGACTGAAAGCACTCCCACACACTCACCAACTGAAAGCACTCCTGCACGCTCACTGACTGAAAGCACTCACTGACTGAAAGCACTTCCACACACACTCACCGACTGAAAGCACTCCCACACACTCACCGACTGAAAGCACTCCCACACACTCACTGACTGAAAGCACTCCTGCACTCTCACTGACTGAAAGCACTCCCACACACACTCACTGACTGAAAGCCCTCCCACACATACTCACCGAAGGAAAGCACTCCCGCACACTCACTGACTGAAAGCACTCACACACACACTCACTGACTGAAAGCACTCCCACACACACTCACCGACTGAAAGCACTCCCACACACTCACTGACTGAAAGCACTCCCACACACTCACTGACTGAAAGCACTCCCACACACTCACTGACTGAAAGCACTCCCACACACTCACTGACTGAAAGCACTCCCACACACTCACTGACTGAAAGCACTCCCACACACACTCACCGACTGAAAGCACTCTCACACACACTCACCGACTGAAAGCACTCCCACACACTCACTGACTGAAAGCACTCCCACACACGCTCACCGACTGAAAGTACTCCCGCACACTCACTGACTGAAAGCACTCCCACACACTCACCGACTGAAAGCACTCCCACACACTCACTGACTGAAAGCATTCCCGCACACTCACTGACTGAAAGCATTCCCGCACATTCACCGACTGAAAGCACTCCCACACACACTCACCGACTGAAAGCACTCCCACACACTCACTGACCGAAAGCACTCCCACACACACTCACCGACTGAAAGCACTCCCACACAATCACCGACTGAAAACAATCCCACGCACATTCACCGACTGAAAGCATTCCCACACACTCAGCAACTGAAAGCACTCCCGCACCCTCACCGACTGAAAGCACTCCAAAACACAGTCACCGACTGAAAGCACTCCCACACACTCACCAACTGAAAGCACTCCCACAAACTCACTGACTGAAAGCACTCTCACACACACTCACTGACTGAAAGCACTCCCACACACACTCACTGACTGAAAGCACTCCCACACACTCACCGACTGAAAGCACTCCCACACACTCACTGACTGAAAGCATTCCCACACACACTCACTGACTGAAAGCACTCCCACACACACTCACTGACTGAAAGCATTCCCACACACACTCACCGACTGAAAGCACTCCTGCACGCTCACTGACTGAAAGCACTCCCACACACTCACTGACTGAAAGCCCTCCCACACATACTCACCGACGGAACACACTCCCGCACACTCACTGACTGAAAGCACTCACACACACACTCACCGACGGAACACACTCCCACACACTCACCGACTGAAAGCATTCCCACACACACTCACCGACTGAAAGCACTCCCGCACACTCACCGACTGAAAGCACTCCCACACACACTCACTGACTGAAACCATTCCCACACACACTCACCGACTGAAAGCACTCCTGCACGCTCACTGACTGAAAGCACTCCCACACACTCACTGACTGAAAGCCCTCCCACACATACTCACCGAAGGAAAGCACTCCCGCACACTCACTGACTGAAAGCACTCACACACACACTCACTGACTGAAAGCACTCCCACACACTCACTGACTGAAAGCACTCCCACACACTCACTGACTGAAAGCACTCCCACACACTCACTGACTGAAAGCACTCCCACACACTCACTGACTGAAAGCACTCCCACACACTCACTGACTGAAAGCACTCCCACACACTCACTGACTGAAAGCACTCCCACACACTCACTGACTGAAAGCACTCCCACACACTCACTGACTGAAAGCACTCCCACACACACTCACCGACTGAAAGCACTCCCGCACACTCACTGACTGAAAGCACTTCCACACACACTCACCGACTGAAAGCACTCCCACACACTCACCGACTGAAAGCACTCCCACACACTCACTGACTGAAAGCACTCCTGCACTCTCACTGACTGAAAGCACTCCCACACACTCACTGACTGAAAGCACTCCCACACACACTCACTGACTGAAAGCACTCCCGCACATTCACCGACTGAAAGCACTCCCGCACACTCACCGACTGAAAGCACTCTCACACACTCACCGACTGAACACACTCCCACAAACACTCACTGACTGAAAGCACTCCCACACACACTCACCGACTGAAAGCACTCCCACACACTCACTGACTGAAAGCACTCCCACACACACTCACCGACTGAAAGCACTCTCACACACACTCACCGACTGAAAGCACTCCCACACACTCACTGACTGAAAGCACTCCCACACACGCTCACCGACTGAAAGTACTCCCGCACACTCACTGACTGAAAGCACTCCCACACACTCACCGACTGAAAGCACTCCCACACACTCACTGACTGAAAGCATTCCCGCACACTCACTGACTGAAAGCACTTCCACACACACTCACCGACTGAAAGCACTCCCACACACTCACCGACTGAAAGCACTCCCACACACTCACTGACTGAAAGCACTCCCACACACACTCACTGACTGAAAGCACTCCTGCACTCTCACTGACTGAAAGCACTCCCACACACTCACTGACTGAAAGCACTCCCACACACACTCACCGACTGAAAGCACTCCCACACACTCACTGACCGAAAGCACTCCCACACACTCACTGACCGAAAGCACTCCCACACACACTCACCGACTGAAAGCACTCCCACACACTCACCGACTGAAAACAATCCCACGCACATTCACCGACTGAAAGCATTCCCACACACTCACCAACTGAAAGCACTCCCGCACCCTCACCGACTGAAAGCACTCCAACACACAGTCACCGACTGAAAGCACTCCCACACGCTCACCGACTGAAAGCACTCCCACACACTCACTGACTGAAAACAATCCCACGCACATTCACCGACTGAAAGCATTCCCACACACTCACCAACTGAAAGCACTCCAACACACAGTCACCGACTGAAAGCACTCCCACACGCTCACCGACTGAACACACTCCCGCACACTCACTGACTGAAAGCACTCCCACACACTCACTGACTGAAAGCACTCCCGCACACTCACTGACTGAAAGCACTCCCACACACTCACCGACTGAAAGCACTCCCGCACACTCACTGACTGAAAGCACTCCCACACACTCACTGACTGAAAGCACTCCCACACACTCACTGACTGAAAGCACTCCCACAAACACTCACCGACGGAACACAATCCCACACACTCACTGACTGAAAGCACTCCCACACACTCACCGACTGAAAGCACTCCCACACACACTCACCGACGGAACACACTCCCACACACTCACCGACTGAAAGCACTCCCACACACTCACTGACTGAAAGCACTCCCACACACACTCACTGACTGAAAGCACTCTCACACACTCACTGACTGAAAGCACTCCCACACACTCACTGACTGAAAGCACTCCCACACACTCACCGACTGAAAGCACTCCCACACACTCACTGACTGAAAGCCCTCCCACACATACTCACCGAAGGAAAGCACTCCCGCACACTCACTGACTGAAAGCACTCCCACACACTCACCGACTGAAAGCACTCCCACACACTCACTGACTGAAAGCACTCCCACACACTCACTGACTGAAAGCACTCCCACACACTCACTGACTGAAAGCACTCCCACACACTCACTGACTGAAAGCACTCCCACACATACTCACCGAAGGAAAGCACTCCCGCACACTCACTGACTGAAAGCACTCCCACACACTCAGTGACTGAAAGCACTCCCACACACACTCACCGACTGAAAGCACTCCCACACACTCACTGACTGAAAGCACTCCCAAACACTCACTGACTGAACACACTCCCGCACACTCACCGACTGAAAGCACTCCCACACACTCACCAACTGAAAGCACTCCCACACACTCACCAACTGAAAGCACTCCCACACACTCACTGACTGAAAGCACTCCCACACACACTCACCGACTGAAAGCACTCCAACACACACTCACCGACGGAACACACTCCCACACACTCACCAACTGGAAGCATTCCCGCACACTCACTGACTGAAAGCGCTTCCAAACACACTCACCGACTGAAAGCACACCCGCACACTCACTGACTGAAAGCACTCCCACACACACTCACCGACTGAAAGCACTCCCACACACTCACTGACTGAAAGCACTCCCACACACTCACCGACTGAAAGCACTCCCACACACTCACCGACTGAAAGCACTCACACACACACTCACCGACTGAAAGCACTCCCACACACTCACTGACTGAAAGCAGTCCCGCACACTCACCGACTGACAGCACTCCAGCACATTCAGCGACTGAAAGCACTCCCACACACTCACTGACTGAAAGCACTCCCACACACACTCACTGACTGAAAGCACTCCCACACACACTCACTGACTGAAAGCACTCCCGCACATTCACCGACTGAAAGCACTCCCACACACTCACTGACTGAAAGCACTCCCACACACTCACTGACTGAAAGCACTCCCACACACTCACTGACTGAAAGCACTCCCACACACTCACTGACTGAAAGCACTCCCACACACTCACTGACTGAAAGCACTCCCACACACACTCACTGACTGAAAGCACTCCCACACACACTCACCGACTGAAAGCACTCCCGCACACTCACCGACTGAAAGCATTCCCGCACACTCACTGACTGAAAGCACTCCCACACACACTCACCGACTGAAAGCACTCCCACACACTCACCGACTGAAAGCACTCCCACAAACACTCACCGACGGAACACACTCCCACACACTCACTGACTGAAAGCACTCCCACACACACTCACCGACGGAACACACTCCCACACACTCACCGACTAAAAGCATTCCCACACACACTCACCGACTGAAAGCACTCCCGCACACTCACCAACTGAAAGCACTCCCACACACACTCACTGACTGAAAGCGTTCCCACACACACTCACCGACTGAAAGCACTCCCGCACACACTCACCGACTGAAAGCACTCCCGCACACTCACCGACTGAAAGCACTCACACACACACTCACCGACTGAAAGCACTCCCACACACTCACTGACTGAAAGCAGTCCCGCACACTCACCGACTGACAGCACTCCAGCACATTCACCGACTGAAAGCACTCCCACACACTCACTGACTGAAAGCACTCCCACACACACTCACTGACTGAAAGCACTCCCACACACACTCACTGACTGAAAGCACTCCCGCACATTCACCGACTGAAAGCACTCCCACACACTCACTGACTGAAAGCACTCCCACACACACTCACTGACTGAAAGCACTCCCACACACTCACTGACTGAAAGCACTCCCACACACTCACTGACTGAAAGCACTCCCACACACACTCACCGACTGAAAGCACTCCCGCACACTCACTGACTGAAAGCACTCCCACACACACTCACCGACTGAAAGCACTCCCACACACTCACCGACTGAAAGCACTCCCACAAACACTCACCGACGGAACACACTCCCACACACTCACTGACTGAAAGCACTCCCACACACACTCACCGACGGAACACACTCCCACACACTCACCGACTAAAAGCATTCCCACACACACTCACCGACTGAAAGCACTCCCACACACTCACCGACTGAAAACAATCCCACGCACATTCACCGACTGAAAGCATTCCCACACACTCACCAACTGAAAGCACTCCCACACACTCACCGACTGAAAGCACTCCAAAACACAGTCACCGACTGAAAGCACTCCCACACACTCACCAACTGAAAGCACTCCCACACACTCACTGACTGAAAGCACTCCCACACACTCACCGACTGAAAGCACTCCCACACACTCACCGACTGAAAGCACTCCCACAAACACTCACCGACGGAACACAATCCCACACACTCACTGACTGAAAGCACTCCCACACACACTCACCGACGGAACACACTCCCACACACTCACCGACTGAAAGCACACCCGCACACTCACTGACTGAAAGCACTCCCACAAACACTCACCGACTGAAAGCACTCCCACACACTCACCGACTGAAAGCACTCCCACACACTCACCGACTGAAAGCACTCCCGCACACTCACTGACTGAAAGCACTCACACACACACTCACCGACTGAAAGCACTCCCACACACTCACTGACTGAAAGCACTCCCACACACACTCACCGACTGAAAGCAGTCCCGCACACTCACCGACTGACAGCACTCCAGCACATTCACCGACTGAAAGCACTCCCACACACTCACCGACTGAAAGCACTCCCACACACTCACTGACTGAAAGCACTCCCACACACTCACTGACTGAAAGTACTCCCACACACACTCACCGACTGAAAGCACTCCCACACACTCACCGACTGAAAGCAGTCCCACACACTCATCGACTGAAAGCACTCCTGCACACTCACTGACTGAAAGCACTCCCACACACTCACTGACTGAAAGCACTCCGACACACACTCACCGACTGAAAGCAGTCCCGCACACTCACCGACTGAAAGCACTCCCGCACATTCACAGACTGAAAGCACTCCCACACACACTCACCAACTGAAAGCACTCCCACACACTCACTGACCGAAAGCACTCCCACACACTCACTGACTGAAAGCACTCCCGCACACTCACTGACTGAAAGCATTCACACACACACTCACCGACTGAAAGCAGTCCCGCACACTCACCGACTGAAAGCACTCCCACACACTCACCGACTGAAAGCACTCCCACACACTCACCGACTGAAAGCACTCCCACACACTCACTGACTGAAAGCACTCCCACACACACTCACCGACTGAAAGCACTCCCACACACTCACCGACTGAAAGCACTCCCACAAACACTCACCGACGGAACACACTCCCACACACTCACTGACTGAAAGCACTCCCACACACACTCACCGACGGAACACACTCCCACACACTCACCGACTAAAAGCATTCCCACACACACTCACCGACTGAAAGCACTCCCGCACACTCACCGACTGAAAGCACTCCCACACACACTCACTGACTGAAAGCGTTCCCACACACAGTCACCGACTGAAAGCATTCCCACACACACTCACCGACTGAAAGCACTCCCACACACTCACTGACTGAAAGCACTCCCACACACTCACTGACTGAAAGCACTCCCACACACTCACTGACTGAAAGCACTCCCACACACTCACTGACCGAAAGCACTCCCACACACACTCACCGACTGAAAGCACTCCCACACACTCACCGACTGAAAACAATCCCACGCACATTCACCGACTGAAAGCATTCCCACACACTCACCAACTGAAAGCACTCCCGCACCCTCACCGACTGAAAGCACTCCAACACACAATCACCGACTGAAAGCACTCCCACACACTCACCAACTGAAAGCACTCCCACACACTCACCGACTGAAAGCACTCCCACACACTCACTGACTGAAAGCACTCCCACACACTCACTGACTGAAAGCACTCCCACACACACTCACCGACTGAAAGCACCCAACACACACTCACCGACGGAACACACTCCCACACACTCACCAACTGGAAGCATTCCCGCACACTCACTGACTGAAAGCACTTCCAAACACACTCACCGACTGAAAGCACACCCGCACACTCACTGACTGAAAGCACTCCCACACACTCACCAACTGAAAGCACTCCCACACACTCACTGACTGAAAGCACTCCCACACACTCACCAACTGAAAGCACTCCTGCACGCTCACTGACTGAAAGCACTCCCACACACTCACTGACTGAAAGCACTCCTGCACTCTCACTGACTGAAAGCACTCCCACACACACTCACTGACTGAAAGCCCTCCCACACATACTCACCGAAGGAAAGCACTCCCGCACACTCACTGACTGAAAGCACTCACACACACACTCACTGACTGAAAGCACTCCCACACACACTCACCGACTGAAAGCACTCCCACACACTCACTGACTGAAAGCACTCCCACACACTCACTGACTGAAAGCACTCCCACACACTCACTGACTGAAAGCACTCCCACACACTCACTGACTGAAAGCACTCCCACACACTCACTGACTGAAAGCACTCCCACACACACTCACCGACTGAAAGCACTCTCACACACACTCACCGACTGAAAGCACTCCCACACACTCACTGACTGAAAGCACTCCCACACACGCTCACCGACTGAAAGTACTCCCGCACACTCACTGACTGAAAGCACTCCCACACACTCACCGACTGAAAGCACTCCCACACACTCACTGACTGAAAGCATTCCCGCACACTCACTGACTGAAAGCATTCCCGCACATTCACCGACTGAAAGCACTCCCACACACACTCACCGACTGAAAGCACTCCCACACACTCACTGACCGAAAGCACTCCCACACACACTCACCGACTGAAAGCACTCCCACACAATCACCGACTGAAAACAATCCCACGCACATTCACCGACTGAAAGCATTCCCACACACTCAGCAACTGAAAGCACTCCCGCACCCTCACCGACTGAAAGCACTCCAAAACACAGTCACCGACTGAAAGCACTCCCACACACTCACCAACTGAAAGCACTCCCACACACTCACTGACTGAAAGCACTCTCACACACACTCACTGACTGAAAGCACTCCCACACACACTCACTGACTGAAAGCACTCCCACACACTCACCGACTGAAAGCACTCCCACACACTCACTGACTGAAAGCATTCCCACACACACTCACTGACTGAAAGCACTCCCACACACACTCACTGACTGAAAGCATTCCCACACACACTCACCGACTGAAAGCACTCCTGCACGCTCACTGACTGAAAGCACTCCCACACACTCACTGACTGAAAGCCCTCCCACACATACTCACCGACGGAACACACTCCCGCACACTCACTGACTGAAAGCACTCACACACACACTCACCGACGGAACACACTCCCACACACTCACCGACTGAAAGCATTCCCACACACACTCACCGACTGAAAGCACTCCCGCACACTCACCGACTGAAAGCACTCCCACACACACTCACTGACTGAAAGCATTCCCACACACACTCACCGACTGAAAGCACTCCTGCACGCTCACTGACTGAAAGCACTCCCACACACTCACTGACTGAAAGCCCTCCCACACATACTCACCGAAGGAAAGCACTCCCGCACACTCACTGACTGAAAGCACTCACACACACACTCACTGACTGAAAGCACTCCCACACACTCACTGACTGAAAGCACTCCCACACACTCACTGACTGAAAGCACTCCCACACACTCACTGACTGAAAGCACTCCCACACACTCACTGACTGAAAGCACTCCCACACACTCACTGACTGAAAGCACTCCCACACACTCACTGACTGAAAGCACTCCCACACACTCACTGACTGAAAGCACTCCCACACACTCACTGACTGAAAGCACTCCCACACACACTCACCGACTGAAAGCACTCCCGCACACTCACTGACTGAAAGCACTTCCACACACACTCACCGACTGAAAGCACTCCCACACACTCACCGACTGAAAGCACTCCCACACACTCACTGACTGAAAGCACTCCTGCACTCTCACTGACTGAAAGCACTCCCACACACTCACTGACTGAAAGCACTCCCACACACACTCACTGACTGAAAGCACTCCCGCACATTCACCGACTGAAAGCACTCCCGCACACTCACCGACTGAAAGCACTCTCACACACTCACCGACTGAACACACTCCCACAAACACTCACTGACTGAAAGCACTCCCACACACACTCACCGACTGAAAGCACTCCCACACACTCACTGACTGAAAGCACTCCCACACACACTCACCGACTGAAAGCACTCTCACACACACTCACCGACTGAAAGCACTCCCACACACTCACTGACTGAAAGCACTCCCACACACGCTCACCGACTGAAAGTACTCCCGCACACTCACTGACTGAAAGCACTCCCACACACTCACCGACTGAAAGCACTCCCACACACTCACTGACTGAAAGCATTCCCGCACACTCACTGACTGAAAGCACTTCCACACACACTCACCGACTGAAAGCACTCCCACACACTCACCGACTGAAAGCACTCCCACACACTCACTGACTGAAAGCACTCCCACACACACTCACTGACTGAAAGCACTCCTGCACTCTCACTGACTGAAAGCACTCCCACACACTCACTGACTGAAAGCACTCCCACACACACTCACCGACTGAAAGCACTCCCACACACTCACTGACCGAAAGCACTCCCACACACTCACTGACCGAAAGCACTCCCACACACACTCACCGACTGAAAGCACTCCCACACACTCACCGACTGAAAACAATCCCACGCACATTCACCGACTGAAAGCATTCCCACACACTCACCAACTGAAAGCACTCCCGCACCCTCACCGACTGAAAGCACTCCAACACACAGTCACCGACTGAAAGCACTCCCACACGCTCACCGACTGAAAGCACTCCCACACACTCACTGACTGAAAACAATCCCACGCACATTCACCGACTGAAAGCATTCCCACACACTCACCAACTGAAAGCACTCCAACACACAGTCACCGACTGAAAGCACTCCCACACGCTCACCGACTGAACACACTCCCGCACACTCACTGACTGAAAGCACTCCCACACACTCACTGACTGAAAGCACTCCCGCACACTCACTGACTGAAAGCACTCCCACACACTCACCGACTGAAAGCACTCCCGCACACTCACTGACTGAAAGCACTCCCACACACTCACTGACTGAAAGCACTCCCACACACTCACTGACTGAAAGCACTCCCACAAACACTCACCGACGGAACACAATCCCACACACTCACTGACTGAAAGCACTCCCACACACTCACCGACTGAAAGCACTCCCACACACACTCACCGACGGAACACACTCCCACACACTCACCGACTGAAAGCACTCCCACACACTCACTGACTGAAAGCACTCCCACACACACTCACTGACTGAAAGCACTCTCACACACTCACTGACTGAAAGCACTCCCACACACTCACTGACTGAAAGCACTCCCACACACTCACCGACTGAAAGCACTCCCACACACTCACTGACTGAAAGCCCTCCCACACATACTCACCGAAGGAAAGCACTCCCGCACACTCACTGACTGAAAGCACTCCCACACACTCACCGACTGAAAGCACTCCCACACACTCACTGACTGAAAGCACTCCCACACACTCACTGACTGAAAGCACTCCCACACACTCACTGACTGAAAGCACTCCCACACACTCACTGACTGAAAGCACTCCCACACATACTCACCGAAGGAAAGCACTCCCGCACACTCACTGACTGAAAGCACTCCCACACACTCAGTGACTGAAAGCACTCCCACACACACTCACCGACTGAAAGCACTCCCACACACTCACTGACTGAAAGCACTCCCAAACACTCACTGACTGAACACACTCCCGCACACTCACCGACTGAAAGCACTCCCACACACTCACCAACTGAAAGCACTCCCACACACTCACCAACTGAAAGCACTCCCACACACTCACTGACTGAAAGCACTCCCACACACACTCACCGACTGAAAGCACTCCAACACACACTCACCGACGGAACACACTCCCACACACTCACCAACTGGAAGCATTCCCGCACACTCACTGACTGAAAGCGCTTCCAAACACACTCACCGACTGAAAGCACACCCGCACACTCACTGACTGAAAGCACTCCCACACACACTCACCGACTGAAAGCACTCCCACACACTCACTGACTGAAAGCACTCCCACACACTCACCGACTGAAAGCACTCCCACACACTCACCGACTGAAAGCACTCACACACACACTCACCGACTGAAAGCACTCCCACACACTCACTGACTGAAAGCAGTCCCGCACACTCACCGACTGACAGCACTCCAGCACATTCACCGACTGAAAGCACTCCCACACACTCACTGACTGAAAGCACTCCCACACACACTCACTGACTGAAAGCACTCCCACACACACTCACTGACTGAAAGCACTCCCGCACATTCACCGACTGAAAGCACTCCCACACACTCACTGACTGAAAGCACTCCCACACACTCACTGACTGAAAGCACTCCCACACACTCACTGACTGAAAGCACTCCCACACACTCACTGACTGAAAGCACTCCCACACACACTCACCGACTGAAAGCACTCTCACACACACTCACCGACTGAAAGCACTCCCACACACTCACTGACTGAAAGCACTCCCACACACGCTCACCGACTGAAAGTACTCCCGCACACTCACTGACTGAAAGCACTCCCACACACTCACCGACTGAAAGCACTCCCACACACTCACTGACTGAAAGCATTCCCGCACACTCACTGACTGAAAGCATTCCCGCACATTCACCGACTGAAAGCACTCCCACACACACTCACCGACTGAAAGCACTCCCACACACTCACTGACCGAAAGCACTCCCACACACACTCACCGACTGAAAGCACTCCCACACAATCACCGACTGAAAACAATCCCACGCACATTCACCGACTGAAAGCATTCCCACACACTCAGCAACTGAAAGCACTCCCGCACCCTCACCGACTGAAAGCACTCCAAAACACAGTCACCGACTGAAAGCACTCCCACACACTCACCAACTGAAAGCACTCCCACACACTCACTGACTGAAAGCACTCTCACACACACTCACTGACTGAAAGCACTCCCACACACACTCACTGACTGAAAGCACTCCCACACACTCACCGACTGAAAGCACTCCCACACACTCACTGACTGAAAGCATTCCCACACACACTCACTGACTGAAAGCACTCCCACACACACTCACTGACTGAAAGCATTCCCACACACACTCACCGACTGAAAGCACTCCTGCACGCTCACTGACTGAAAGCACTCCCACACACTCACTGACTGAAAGCCCTCCCACACATACTCACCGACGGAACACACTCCCGCACACTCACTGACTGAAAGCACTCACACACACACTCACCGACGGAACACACTCCCACACACTCACCGACTGAAAGCATTCCCACACACACTCACCGACTGAAAGCACTCCCGCACACTCACCGACTGAAAGCACTCCCACACACTCACTGACTGAAAGCACTCCCACACACACTCACCGACTGAAAGCACTCCCACACACTCACCGACTGAAAGCACTCCCACAAACACTCACCGACGGAACACACTCCCACACACTCACTGACTGAAAGCACTCCCACACACACTCACCGACGGAACACACTCCCACACACTCACCGACTAAAAGCATTCCCACACACACTCACCGACTGAAAGCACTCCCGCACACTCACCGACTGAAAGCACTCCCACACACACTCACTGACTGAAAGCGTTCCCACACACAGTCACCGACTGAAAGCATTCCCACACACACTCACCGACTGAAAGCACTCCCACACACTCACTGACTGAAAGCACTCCCACACACTCACTGACTGAAAGCACTCCCACACACTCACTGACTGAAAGCACTCCCACACACTCACTGACCGAAAGCACTCCCACACACACTCACCGACTGAAAGCACTCCCACACACTCACCGACTGAAAACAATCCCACGCACATTCACCGACTGAAAGCATTCCCACACACTCACCAACTGAAAGCACTCCCGCACCCTCACCGACTGAAAGCACTCCAACACACAATCACCGACTGAAAGCACTCCCACACACTCACCAACTGAAAGCACTCCCACACACTCACCGACTGAAAGCACTCCCACACACTCACTGACTGAAAGCACTCCCACACACTCACTGACTGAAAGCACTCCCACACACACTCACCGACTGAAAGCACCCAACACACACTCACCGACGGAACACACTCCCACACACTCACCAACTGGAAGCATTCCCGCACACTCACTGACTGAAAGCACTTCCAAACACACTCACCGACTGAAAGCACACCCGCACACTCACTGACTGAAAGCACTCCCACACACTCACCAACTGAAAGCACTCCCACACACTCACTGACTGAAAGCACTCCCACACACTCACCAACTGAAAGCACTCCTGCACGCTCACTGACTGAAAGCACTCACTGACTGAAAGCACTTCCACACACACTCACCGACTGAAAGCACTCCCACACACTCACCGACTGAAAGCACTCCCACACACTCACTGACTGAAAGCACTCCTGCACTCTCACTGACTGAAAGCACTCCCACACACACTCACTGACTGAAAGCCCTCCCACACATACTCACCGAAGGAAAGCACTCCCGCACACTCACTGACTGAAAGCACTCACACACACACTCACTGACTGAAAGCACTCCCACACACACTCACCGACTGAAAGCACTCCCACACACTCACTGACTGAAAGCACTCCCACACACTCACTGACTGAAAGCACTCCCACACACTCACTGACTGAAAGCACTCCCACACACTCACTGACTGAAAGCACTCCCACACACTCACTGACTGAAAGCACTCCCACACACTCACCGACTGAAAGCACTCTCACACACACTCACCGACTGAAAGCACTCCCACACACTCACTGACTGAAAGCACTCCCACACACGCTCACCGACTGAAAGTACTCCCGCACACTCACTGACTGAAAGCACTCCCACACACTCACCGACTGAAAGCACTCCCACACACTCACTGACTGAAAGCATTCCCGCACACTCACTGACTGAAAGCATTCCCGCACATTCACCGACTGAAAGCACTCCCACACACACTCACCGACTGAAAGCACTCCCACACACTCACTGACCGAAAGCACTCCCACACACACTCACCGACTGAAAGCACTCCCACACAATCACCGACTGAAAACAATCCCACGCACATTCACCGACTGAAAGCATTCCCACACACTCAGCAACTGAAAGCACTCCCGCACCCTCACCGACTGAAAGCACTCCAAAACACAGTCACCGACTGAAAGCACTCCCACACACTCACCAACTGAAAGCACTCCCACACACTCACTGACTGAAAGCACTCTCACACACACTCACTGACTGAAAGCACTCCCACACACACTCACTGACTGAAAGCACTCCCACACACTCACCGACTGAAAGCACTCCCACACACTCACTGACTGAAAGCATTCCCACACACACTCACTGACTGAAAGCACTCCCACACACACTCACTGACTGAAAGCATTCCCACACACACTCACCGACTGAAAGCACTCCTGCACGCTCACTGACTGAAAGCACTCCCACACACTCACTGACTGAAAGCCCTCCCACACATACTCACCGACGGAACACACTCCCGCACACTCACTGACTGAAAGCACTCACACACACACTCACCGACGGAACACACTCCCACACACTCACCGACTGAAAGCATTCCCACACACACTCACCGACTGAAAGCACTCCCGCACACTCACCGACTGAAAGCACTCCCACACACACTCACTGACTGAAAGCATTCCCACACACACTCACCGACTGAAAGCACTCCTGCACGCTCACTGACTGAAAGCACTCCCACACACTCACTGACTGAAAGCCCTCCCACACATACTCACCGAAGGAAAGCACTCCCGCACACTCACTGACTGAAAGCACTCACACACACACTCACTGACTGAAAGCACTCCCACACACTCACTGACTGAAAGCACTCCCACACACTCACTGACTGAAAGCACTCCCACACACTCACTGACTGAAAGCACTCCCACACACTCACTGACTGAAAGCACTCCCACACACTCACTGACTGAAAGCACTCCCACACACTCACTGACTGAAAGCACTCCCACACACTCACTGACTGAAAGCACTCCCACACACTCACTGACTGAAAGCACTCCCACACACACTCACCGACTGAAAGCACTCCCGCACACTCACTGACTGAAAGCACTTCCACACACACTCACCGACTGAAAGCACTCCCACACACTCACCGACTGAAAGCACTCCCACACACTCACTGACTGAAAGCACTCCTGCACTCTCACTGACTGAAAGCACTCCCACACACTCACTGACTGAAAGCACTCCCACACACACTCACTGACTGAAAGCACTCCCGCACATTCACCGACTGAAAGCACTCCCGCACACTCACCGACTGAAAGCACTCTCACACACTCACCGACTGAACACACTCCCACAAACACTCACTGACTGAAAGCACTCCCACACACACTCACCGACTGAAAGCACTCCCACACACTCACTGACTGAAAGCACTCCCACACACACTCACCGACTGAAAGCACTCTCACACACACTCACCGACTGAAAGCACTCCCACACACTCACTGACTGAAAGCACTCCCACACACGCTCACCGACTGAAAGTACTCCCGCACACTCACTGACTGAAAGCACTCCCACACACTCACCGACTGAAAGCACTCCCACACACTCACTGACTGAAAGCATTCCCGCACACTCACTGACTGAAAGCACTTCCACACACACTCACCGACTGAAAGCACTCCCACACACTCACCGACTGAAAGCACTCCCACACACTCACTGACTGAAAGCACTCCCACACACACTCACTGACTGAAAGCACTCCTGCACTCTCACTGACTGAAAGCACTCCCACACACTCACTGACTGAAAGCACTCCCACACACACTCACCGACTGAAAGCACTCCCACACACTCACTGACCGAAAGCACTCCCACACACTCACTGACCGAAAGCACTCCCACACACACTCACCGACTGAAAGCACTCCCACACACTCACCGACTGAAAACAATCCCACGCACATTCACCGACTGAAAGCATTCCCACACACTCACCAACTGAAAGCACTCCCGCACCCTCACCGACTGAAAGCACTCCAACACACAGTCACCGACTGAAAGCACTCCCACACGCTCACCGACTGAAAGCACTCCCACACACTCACTGACTGAAAACAATCCCACGCACATTCACCGACTGAAAGCATTCCCACACACTCACCAACTGAAAGCACTCCAACACACAGTCACCGACTGAAAGCACTCCCACACGCTCACCGACTGAACACACTCCCGCACACTCACTGACTGAAAGCACTCCCACACACTCACTGACTGAAAGCACTCCCGCACACTCACTGACTGAAAGCACTCCCACACACTCACCGACTGAAAGCACTCCCGCACACTCACTGACTGAAAGCACTCCCACACACTCACTGACTGAAAGCACTCCCACACACTCACTGACTGAAAGCACTCCCACAAACACTCACCGACGGAACACAATCCCACACACTCACTGACTGAAAGCACTCCCACACACTCACCGACTGAAAGCACTCCCACACACACTCACCGACGGAACACACTCCCACACACTCACCGACTGAAAGCACTCCCACACACTCACTGACTGAAAGCACTCCCACACACACTCACTGACTGAAAGCACTCTCACACACTCACTGACTGAAAGCACTCCCACACACTCACTGACTGAAAGCACTCCCACACACTCACCGACTGAAAGCACTCCCACACACTCACTGACTGAAAGCCCTCCCACACATACTCACCGAAGGAAAGCACTCCCGCACACTCACTGACTGAAAGCACTCCCACACACTCACCGACTGAAAGCACTCCCACACACTCACTGACTGAAAGCACTCCCACACACTCACTGACTGAAAGCACTCCCACACACTCACTGACTGAAAGCACTCCCACACACTCACTGACTGAAAGCACTCCCACACATACTCACCGAAGGAAAGCACTCCCGCACACTCACTGACTGAAAGCACTCCCACACACACTCACCGACTGAAAGCACTCCCACACACTCACTGACTGAAAGCACTCCCAAACACTCACTGACTGAACACACTCCCGCACACTCACCGACTGAAAGCACTCCCACACACTCACCAACTGAAAGCACTCCCACACACTCACCAACTGAAAGCACTCCCACACACTCACTGACTGAAAGCACTCCCACACACACTCACCGACTGAAAGCACTCCAACACACACTCACCGACGGAACACACTCCCACACACTCACCAACTGGAAGCATTCCCGCACACTCACTGACTGAAAGCGCTTCCAAACACACTCACCGACTGAAAGCACACCCGCACACTCACTGACTGAAAGCACTCCCACACACACTCACCGACTGAAAGCACTCCCACACACTCACTGACTGAAAGCACTCCCACACACTCACCGACTGAAAGCACTCCCACACACTCACCGACTGAAAGCACTCACACACACACTCACCGACTGAAAGCACTCCCACACACTCACTGACTGAAAGCAGTCCCGCACACTCACCGACTGACAGCACTCCAGCACATTCACCGACTGAAAGCACTCCCACACACTCACTGACTGAAAGCACTCCCACACACACTCACTGACTGAAAGCACTCCCACACACACTCACTGACTGAAAGCACTCCCGCACATTCACCGACTGAAAGCACTCCCACACACTCACTGACTGAAAGCACTCCCACACACTCACTGACTGAAAGCACTCCCACACACTCACTGACTGAAAGCACTCCCACACACTCACTGACTGAAAGCACTCCCACACACACTCACCGACTGAAAGCACTCTCACACACACTCACCGACTGAAAGCACTCCCACACACTCACTGACTGAAAGCACTCCCACACACGCTCACCGACTGAAAGTACTCCCGCACACTCACTGACTGAAAGCACTCCCACACACTCACCGACTGAAAGCACTCCCACACACTCACTGACTGAAAGCATTCCCGCACACTCACTGACTGAAAGCATTCCCGCACATTCACCGACTGAAAGCACTCCCACACACACTCACCGACTGAAAGCACTCCCACACACTCACTGACCGAAAGCACTCCCACACACACTCACCGACTGAAAGCACTCCCACACAATCACCGACTGAAAACAATCCCACGCACATTCACCGACTGAAAGCATTCCCACACACTCAGCAACTGAAAGCACTCCCGCACCCTCACCGACTGAAAGCACTCCAAAACACAGTCACCGACTGAAAGCACTCCCACACACTCACCAACTGAAAGCACTCCCACACACTCACTGACTGAAAGCACTCTCACACACACTCACTGACTGAAAGCACTCCCACACACACTCACTGACTGAAAGCACTCCCACACACTCACCGACTGAAAGCACTCCCACACACTCACTGACTGAAAGCATTCCCACACACACTCACTGACTGAAAGCACTCCCACACACACTCACTGACTGAAAGCATTCCCACACACACTCACCGACTGAAAGCACTCCTGCACGCTCACTGACTGAAAGCACTCCCACACACTCACTGACTGAAAGCCCTCCCACACATACTCACCGACGGAACACACTCCCGCACACTCACTGACTGAAAGCACTCACACACACACTCACCGACGGAACACACTCCCACACACTCACCGACTGAAAGCATTCCCACACACACTCACCGACTGAAAGCACTCCCGCACACTCACCGACTGAAAGCACTCCCACACACACTCACTGACTGAAAGCATTCCCACACACACTCACCGACTGAAAGCACTCCTGCACGCTCACTGACTGAAAGCACTCCCACACACTCACTGACTGAAAGCCCTCCCACACATACTCACCGAAGGAAAGCACTCCCGCACACTCACTGACTGAAAGCACTCACACACACACTCACTGACTGAAAGCACTCCCACACACTCACTGACTGAAAGCACTCCCACACACTCACTGACTGAAAGCACTCCCACACACTCACTGACTGAAAGCACTCCCACACACTCACTGACTGAAAGCACTCCCACACACTCACTGACTGAAAGCACTCCCACACACTCACTGACTGAAAGCACTCCCACACACTCACTGACTGAAAGCACTCCCACACACTCACTGACTGAAAGCACTCCCACACACACTCACCGACTGAAAGCACTCCCGCACACTCACTGACTGAAAGCACTTCCACACACACTCACCGACTGAAAGCACTCCCACACACTCACCGACTGAAAGCACTCCCACACACTCACTGACTGAAAGCACTCCTGCACTCTCACTGACTGAAAGCACTCCCACACACTCACTGACTGAAAGCACTCCCACACACACTCACTGACTGAAAGCACTCCCGCACATTCACCGACTGAAAGCACTCCCGCACACTCACCGACTGAAAGCACTCTCACACACTCACCGACTGAACACACTCCCACAAACACTCACTGACTGAAAGCACTCCCACACACACTCACCGACTGAAAGCACTCCCACACACTCACTGACTGAAAGCACTCCCACACACACTCACCGACTGAAAGCACTCCCACACACACTCACCGACTGAAAGCACTCTCACACACACTCACCGACTGAAAGCACTCCCACACACTCACTGACTGAAAGCACTCCCACACACGCTCACCGACTGAAAGTACTCCCGCACACTCACTGACTGAAAGCACTCCCACACACTCACCGACTGAAAGCACTCCCACACACTCACTGACTGAAAGCATTCCCGCACACTCACTGACTGAAAGCACTTCCACACACACTCACCGACTGAAAGCACTCCCACACACTCACCGACTGAAAGCACTCCCACACACTCACTGACTGAAAGCACTCCCACACACACTCACTGACTGAAAGCACTCCTGCACTCTCACTGACTGAAAGCACTCCCACACACTCACTGACTGAAAGCACTCCCACACACACTCACCGACTGAAAGCACTCCCACACACTCACTGACCGAAAGCACTCCCACACACTCACTGACCGAAAGCACTCCCACACACACTCACCGACTGAAAGCACTCCCACACACTCACCGACTGAAAACAATCCCACGCACATTCACCGACTGAAAGCATTCCCACACACTCACCAACTGAAAGCACTCCCGCACCCTCACCGACTGAAAGCACTCCAACACACAGTCACCGACTGAAAGCACTCCCACACGCTCACCGACTGAAAGCACTCCCACACACTCACTGACTGAAAACAATCCCACGCACATTCACCGACTGAAAGCATTCCCACACACTCACCAACTGAAAGCACTCCAACACACAGTCACCGACTGAAAGCACTCCCACACGCTCACCGACTGAACACACTCCCGCACACTCACTGACTGAAAGCACTCCCACACACTCACTGACTGAAAGCACTCCCGCACACTCACTGACTGAAAGCACTCCCACACACTCACCGACTGAAAGCACTCCCGCACACTCACTGACTGAAAGCACTCCCACACACTCACTGACTGAAAGCACTCCCACACACTCACTGACTGAAAGCACTCCCACAAACACTCACCGACGGAACACAATCCCACACACTCACTGACTGAAAGCACTCCCACACACTCACCGACTGAAAGCACTCCCACACACACTCACCGACGGAACACACTCCCACACACTCACCGACTGAAAGCACTCCCACACACTCACTGACTGAAAGCACTCCCACACACACTCACTGACTGAAAGCACTCTCACACACTCACTGACTGAAAGCACTCCCACACACTCACTGACTGAAAGCACTCCCACACACTCACCGACTGAAAGCACTCCCACACACTCACTGACTGAAAGCCCTCCCACACATACTCACCGAAGGAAAGCACTCCCGCACACTCACTGACTGAAAGCACTCCCACACACTCACCGACTGAAAGCACTCCCACACACTCACTGACTGAAAGCACTCCCACACACTCACTGACTGAAAGCACTCCCACACACTCACTGACTGAAAGCACTCCCACACACTCACTGACTGAAAGCACTCCCACACATACTCACCGAAGGAAAGCACTCCCGCACACTCACTGACTGAAAGCACTCCCACACACTCAGTGACTGAAAGCACTCCCACACACACTCACCGACTGAAAGCACTCCCACACACTCACTGACTGAAAGCACTCCCAAACACTCACTGACTGAACACACTCCCGCACACTCACCGACTGAAAGCACTCCCACACACTCACCAACTGAAAGCACTCCCACACACTCACCAACTGAAAGCACTCCCACACACTCACCGACTGAAAGCACTCCCACACACACTCACCGACTGAAAGCACTCCAACACACACTCACCGACGGAACACACTCCCACACACTCACCAACTGGAAGCATTCCCGCACACTCACTGACTGAAAGCGCTTCCAAACACACTCACCGACTGAAAGCACACCCGCACACTCACTGACTGAAAGCACTCCCACACACACTCACCGACTGAAAGCACTCCCACACACTCACTGACTGAAAGCACTCCCACACACTCACCGACTGAAAGCACTCCCACACACTCACCGACTGAAAGCACTCACACACACACTCACCGACTGAAAGCACTCCCACACACTCACTGACTGAAAGCAGTCCCGCACACTCACCGACTGACAGCACTCCAGCACATTCACCGACTGAAAGCACTCCCACACACTCACTGACTGAAAGCACTCCCACACACACTCACTGACTGAAAGCACTCCCACACACACTCACTGACTGAAAGCACTCCCGCACATTCACCGACTGAAAGCACTCCCACACACTCACTGACTGAAAGCACTCCCACACACTCACTGACTGAAAGCACTCCCACACACTCACTGACTGAAAGCACTCCCACACACTCACTGACTGAAAGCACTCCCACACACTCACTGACTGAAAGCACTCCCACACACACTCACTGACTGAAAGCACTCCCACACACACTCACCGACTGAAAGCACTCCCGCACACTCACCGACTGAAAGCATTCCCGCACACTCACTGACTGAAAGCACTCCCACACACACTCACCGACTGAAAGCACTCCCACACACTCACCGACTGAAAGCACTCCCACAAACACTCACCGACGGAACACACTCCCACACACTCACTGACTGAAAGCACTCCCACACACACTCACCGACGGAACACACTCCCACACACTCACCGACTAAAAGCATTCCCACACACACTCACCGACTGAAAGCACTCCCGCACACTCACCAACTGAAAGCACTCCCACACACACTCACTGACTGAAAGCGTTCCCACACACACTCACCGACTGAAAGCACTCCCGCACACACTCACCGACTGAAAGCACTCCCGCACACTCACCGACTGAAAGCACTCACACACACACTCACCGACTGAAAGCACTCCCACACACTCACTGACTGAAAGCAGTCCCGCACACTCACCGACTGACAGCACTCCAGCACATTCACCGACTGAAAGCACTCCCACACACTCACTGACTGAAAGCACTCCCACACACACTCACTGACTGAAAGCACTCCCACACACACTCACTGACTGAAAGCACTCCCGCACATTCACCGACTGAAAGCACTCCCACACACTCACTGACTGAAAGCACTCCCACACACACTCACTGACTGAAAGCACTCCCACACACTCACTGACTGAAAGCACTCCCACACACTCACTGACTGAAAGCACTCCCACACACACTCACCGACTGAAAGCACTCCCGCACACTCACTGACTGAAAGCACTCCCACACACACTCACCGACTGAAAGCACTCCCACACACTCACCGACTGAAAGCACTCCCACAAACACTCACCGACGGAACACACTCCCACACACTCACTGACTGAAAGCACTCCCACACACACTCACCGACGGAACACACTCCCACACACTCACCGACTAAAAGCATTCCCACACACACTCACCGACTGAAAGCACTCCCACACACTCACCGACTGAAAACAATCCCACGCACATTCACCGACTGAAAGCATTCCCACACACTCACCAACTGAAAGCACTCCCACACACTCACCGACTGAAAGCACTCCAAAACACAGTCACCGACTGAAAGCACTCCCACACACTCACCAACTGAAAGCACTCCCACACACTCACTGACTGAAAGCACTCCCACACACTCACTGACTGAAAGCACTCCCACACACTCACCGACTGAAAGCACTCCCACAAACACTCACCGACGGAACACAATCCCACACACTCACTGACTGAAAGCACTCCCACACACACTCACCGACGGAACACACTCCCACACACTCACCGACTGAAAGCACACCCGCACACTCACTGACTGAAAGCACTCCCACAAACACTCACCGACTGAAAGCACTCCCACACACTCACCGACTGAAAGCACTCCCGCACACTCACTGACTGAAAGCACTCACACACACACTCACCGACTGAAAGCACTCCCACACACTCACTGACTGAAAGCACTCCCACACACACTCACCGACTGAAAGCAGTCCCGCACACTCACCGACTGACAGCACTCCAGCACATTCACCGACTGAAAGCACTCCCACACACTCACTGACTGAAAGCACTCCCACACACACTCACTGACTGAAAGCACTCCCGCACATTCACCGACTGAAAGCACTCCCACACACTCACTGACTGAAAGCACTCCCACACACTCACTGACTGAAAGCACTCCCACACACACTCACTGACTGAAAGCACTCCAACACACTCACTGACTGAAAGCACTCCCACACACACTCACCGACTGAAAGCACTCCCACACACTCACTGACCGAAAGCACTCCCACACACTCACTGACTGAAAGCACTCCCGCACACTCACCGACTGAAAGCACTCCCACACACTCACCGACTGAAAGCACTCCCACACACTCACTGACTGAAAGCACTCCCACACACACTCACCGAATGAAAGCACTCCCACACACTCACCGACTGAAAGCACTCCCACAAACACTCACCGACGGAACACACTCCCACACACTCACTGACTGAAAGCACTCCCACACACACTCACCGACGGAACACACTCCCACACGCTCACCGACCAAAAGCATTCCCACGCACACTCACCGACTGAAAGCACTCCCACACACACTCACTGACTGAAAGCGTTCCCACACACACTCACCGACTGAAAGCATTCCCACACACTCACCGACTGAAAGCACTCCTGCACGCTCACTGACTGAAAGCACTCCCACACACTCACTGACTGAAAGCACTCCCACACACACTGACCGAAAGCACTCCCACACACACTCACCGACTGAAAGCACTCCCGCACACTCACTGACTGAAAGCACTCCCACACACTCACTGACTGAAAGCACTCCCACACACTCACTGACTGAAAGCACTCCCACACACTCACTGACTGAAAGCACTCCCACACACTCACTGACTGAAAGCACTCCCACACACTCACTGACTGAAAGCACTCCCAAACACTCACCGACTGAAAGCACTCCCACACACACTCACTGACTGAAAGCACTCCCACACACACTCACTGACTGAAAGCACTCCCGCACACTCACTGACTGAAAGCACTCCCACACACTCACCGACTGAAAGCACTCCCACACACACTCACTGACTGAAAGCACTCCCGCACACTCACTGACTGAAAGCACTCCCACACACACTCACCGACTGAAAGCACTCCCACACACTCACCGACTGAAAGCACTCCCGCACACTCACTGACTGAAAGCACTCCCACACACTCACCGAGTGAAAGCACTCCCACACACACTCACCGACTGAAAGCACTCCCACACACACTCACCGAGTGAAAGCACTCCCACACACACTCACCGACTGAAAGCACTCCCGCACACACTCACCGACTGAAAGCACTCCCGCACACACTCACCAACTGAAAGCACTCCCACACACTCACCGACTGAAAGCACTCCCACAAACTCACCGAGTGAAAGCACTCCCACACACTCACTGACTGAAAGCACTCCCGCACACACTCACCGACGGAACACACTCCCACACACTCACCGACTGAAAGCACTCCCGCACACTCACTGACTGAAAACACTCCCACACACACTCACCGACTGAAAGCACTCCCGCACACTCACTGACTGAAAGCAGTGCCACAAACACTCACCGACGGAACACACTCCTACACATTCACTGACTGAAAGCACTCCCACACACACTCACCGACTGAAAGAGCTCCCGCACACTCACCGACTGAAAGCACTCCCACACACACTCACCGACTGAAAGCACTCCCACACACACTCACTGACTGAAAACACTCCCACACACTCACTGACTGAAAGCACTCCCACACACTCACTGACTGAATGCACACCCACACACACTCACCGACTGAAAGCACTCCGACACACACTCACCGACGGAACACACTCCCACACAGTCACCGACTCGAAGCATTCCCGCACACTCACTGACTGAAAGCACTCCCACACACACTCACCGACTGCAAGCACTCCCGCACACTCACCGACTGAAAGCACTCCCACACACACTCACTGACTGAAAGCGTTCCCACACACTCACTGACTGAAAGCCCTCCCACACATACTCACCGACTGAAAGCACTCCCGCACACTCACTGACTGAAAGCACTCACACACACACTCACCGACTGAAAGCACTCCCACACACACTCACCGACTGAAAGCACTCTCACACACACTCACCGACTGAAAGCACTCCCACACACTCACCGACTGAAAGCACTCCCACACACGCTCACCGACTGAAAGCACTCTCCCACACACCCACCGACTGAAAGCACTCCCACACACTCACCGACTGAAAGCACTCCCACACACGCTCACCGACTGAAAGTACTCCCGCACACTCACTGACTGAAAGCACTCACACACACACTCACTGACTGAAAGCACTCCCGCACACTCACTGACTGAAAGCACTCCCACAAACACTCACCGACGCAACACACTCCCACACGCTCACCGACTAAAAGCATTCCCACACACACTCACCGACTGAAAGCACTCCTGCACGCTCACTGACTGAAAGCACTCCCACACACTCACTGACTGAAAGCCCTCCCACACATACTCACCGACTGAAAGCACTCCCACACACTCACTGACTGAAAGCACTCACACACACACTCACTGACTGAAAGCACTCCCACACACTCACTGACTGAAAGCACTCCCACACACTCACTGACTGAAAGCACTGCCACACACACTCACCGACTGAAAGCACTCTCACACACACTCACCGACTGAACACACTCCCGCACACTCACCGACTGAAAGCACTCCCGCACACTCACCGACTGAAAGCGCTCCCGCACACTCACCGACTGAAAGCGCTCCCGCACACTCACCGACTGAAAGCGCTCCCGCACACTCACCGACTGAACACACTCCCGCACACTCACCGACTGAACACACTCCCGCACACTCACTGACTGAACACACTCCCGCACACTCACTGACTGAACACACTCCCGCACACTCACTGACTGAAAACACTCCCGCACACTCACTGACTGAACACACTCTCACACGCTCACTGACTGAAACAACTCGCACACACTCGCCAGTTAAACACACCTGCACACTTGCTGACTGGATCTGCGATTCTGATTCACTGCAAATGGAGAACCAAGATGGAGAACTACCAAACATGATGATTCAGGACAATGACACACTGAATGGGATTCGATTTCAATGAACACTCTGCACTAGAATAGGCGTACGATGTACCGGATTATCCAGGGTTGGGTTACACTGACCTGGAAAATTTAGAGATTTACCAGGTCTGGGTTAGGGTACACTGAACAGGAAGATCTCAGATTGGGATACACTGACCCAGATTATCCTGGAATGGGATAGATTGAACAGGATGATCAGGATATAGGTACACAGAATAAAAATACACATACTCTGAACAGGAACAAATGATGTAACTGTTTAACTGGCTTGTACGGTGGGAACCGATAGTGTCGAATCCCAAATCCTGTTCCACCAATCAGGCATTCTTGATCCCGTTAGACATGGGTTCATGGCATTAAGGAACAGGAAAGGAAGCAAAGTGAAGAGCAAGGTTTACCTAGATTCTCGGAGCGTCGCAGTGGAGGAACAGAGTTGGGGGATTCCGACCAATCAAGTTTCCCTCTAGCGATTAAATATTTCCTGGCCTTGCACAGCATCATAGGAAAGTCTTCCTGAGTGGCTGCGAACATTTCAATCTTGCTCTTCACTGACCCAAGTACCTGAGGGGCGAGAGGTCAAAGGTTGTGTCATGAAAAAGGCTTCAAACAACGGAATTGAAGTTTGTGAGTACAGCAAGTGAAGAGATGCCTGGTTAGCATGATAAACTGCTACAGAGACCTCAGCACTGATACCTGGTCCAGGTTCTGTCGGCAATAGGGATGGGGCTACAATTCGCCTCAGTCCTCACAGGAGAGACAAGGGAGAAAATATCAGCCAGGATTTGCAGTCCTAATCACTATCTTATGGTACCAACTTTGTGTCGGGCATGGGTCAGTGAGTAGGACTCTCACCTCAGAGTCAGAAAGTCATGGGTTTTAATCCCATTCCAGAGACTGGATCACAAAATCTAGGCTGACACTCCACTGCAGTACTGAGGGAGCGCTGCACTGTCAGAGGGACAGTACTGAGGGAGTGCTGCACTATCAGAGGGTCAGTACTGAGGGAGTGCTGCACTGTCAGAGGGTCAGTACTGAGGGAGTGCTGCACTGTTGGAGGGTCAGCACTAAGGGAGCACTGCACTGTTGGAGGGTCAGCATTGAGGGAGCGCTGCACTGTTGGAGGGTCAGCACTGAGGGAGCGCTGCACTTCGGAAGGACTATATTTAGAGAGTGTTGCACAATCAGATATTCTGTTTTTTGATGAGATGTTAAACCAAGGCCTCATCTGCAAATAAAACCTGTGTTGTCACTCAACAAGTAAAAGAGAGTTTGCTGCTGTCTTAGCCATCGGTCTGTGACTGTACTTTGGATGTTCTGACATTATGAAAAGTGTTACAGAAATGCAAGTCTATCCATTAACACTTTATCCCAACTTAGAAAAAAATCCTTAACTGCTTATTGAATTTGTTACCATTTATGGGATCTTGCTGGTAATTAATTGCATGCAAACCCTTTCAGAAGATGAATGAGATATTGAAGGAGGGCTATGTAAATACAGTTCCTCCCCCCACCCCAGCTGTCTTTGTTCACTACATTAACACTCGTTACTTGTTGTCATTTTGGACAGTGTGTGGGTGATACTCTGACCTTTCAATCTGTGGACCTGGAATCAAGTCCAGCCTCCTACAAAATGGCTGATGAGCTCATTTTGCTTCACGCAGTTTAGCAAAGGATTCAATCTATTCTTAAAACTTTGCATTGTAAAACCCCAAACTCCACGTAAAACTGAACTTTTGACAACTCGTTCAGTCCCCTCCCCTACACCCAGCCCAATGTTTTAGTATTGTTAGGAGCGGGCGCTTAATCCAGTGTTTTACACTGCACAGCCTGAGACCAGAGTCCACCTCTGCCTCTTGCTCATGCTGCCTGGTTTAGTTGTGGTTCCTTGATCTGATTTAGGAGCTACAATATGAGCCAAGTTTCGGGGGAGTGGCTGGAAGACAGGAGGGATGAACCTTCACATCTTTCTGTAATGTTTAATAGCATGGTGTCAGAATCAGAGACTCGGGTATAATCATGCTGATCACAACACACACACAGGATGAGAGCAAGGTGAGGGGGCCTATTGGCTGGAATCAATGCTGACATTAGGTTGATCCCCAGGTTTCTGAACAATGGTACTAGGCATCATTGCTGGATTCACAGGCTGTGGGTCTGTGCCCACTATAAACTAGAATGAGATGGACAAATTCATATCACATAGGCTCAGGGAGCCAGCAGACAGGGGGAATGTCCAAATCATCACAGTCAGCTCCTGATGTGGAATGACATGGAACAAAAAGCACAGAAACAGTCCATTCGGCCCAACTGGTCTCTGCTGGCTTTAATGTTTCACATGAGCCTCCTCTTACCCCTTTTCACCTCCCCCAATCACCATATCCTTCTATTCCTTTCTCCCTCATGCATTTATCCAGCTTTCCCTTTAAATATACCTTTACGGTTTAGCTTACCACTCCCTGTAGTAGTGAGTTCCACATCCTCCCCACCTCTGGGTAAAGAAGTTTTTCCTGAATTCCCGATTGGATTTACTAGTGACAATCTTATATCGACGGTCCCCTGAAGACTGGAAACAACTTCTCTACATCTACTCGACTGAATACTTTCAGGAACTTAAATTACAACTAAAACTATCATACCACGCCTTGGATCTAAGACACTCAGTTTACAGGCGTGCTAATCGGCCAGTTTGTGGTAGCTTTATAAATGAATGTTTAGTGTAGTGGGATCGTACCTGAATGAGAGACTTGACACTGGGTTGGAATACCATGTTGGTGTTGAGCAGGAAGGAGCGGAGGAGGGGTTGGGGGTAACAAGCTAGCTGTGCAATAATTCCAGTTAGTAAGAAATTGACGTAGAGCGAGTTCTGTAACATATTTTCCAGCTTGGCAAACAGAACAGCGATAAACGAACCTGGAGGGGAGAGACAGAGGGCCGTCAACATCCAAGAGAGCAGACTAACACACCAGAGACAGACAGAGAGTGAGGTCTTCAACATCTGAGAGACAGCTCACAGCCTAACTCACCACAGAGACAAGAGTGACAGGAAGCGAGTCTGAGAACGAGAGAGAGAGAAAGAGCGAGAGAGAGAGTTGGAAGGAGAACGGAAAAGCCAGACAGAGAAGGAAAGTCACAGAGAGAAAGAGTACATGCCAAAAGGAAAAAGACAAAAAGAGATAGAGTGAGTTAGAGAGAGAGAGAGACAGAAAGCAGGAGCCAGGGACACAAAGAGAGAAAGACTAGAGAAAAACAGAGAGAGAGAGAGAGAGAGACCATCAACATCTAAGAGAGGGTACAGAAATAGCGCCACAGAGAGTGGCAGTAAGAGAAAAAGACAAAAAGAGGGACAGAAATACAGAGTGAGAGAGGTAGAAAGACAGTTAGAGACAGAGATCGTCGACATCTGAGAGAGCACAGACTCAGTCAACACCCAGAGAGAGACAGAGAGAGGAGCAAGCTGGATACAGTACAGAGACAGAAAGACAATTTAATCAATACCTGAGATCTAACTCTTCAGAAATCACAGCCTGAAATAGAGAACTCTCGGGGGTGGGGATGTAGAGAGAAAGAGAGATCCATGTGAGAAATACATGAAACATCTAGTGGCGGAAATTGAAAGAGACATACAGAGACAGAAGAGGGAGATGAGAGAAAACGAGAGAGTATGAAGTGAGTGAACGAGTAAGGGCCTTCTTAACTAACCAACTCTCAAGATCAGGACTTAAGGAGACAGGCAAAGACAGGAAGGGTGAGAGAAGAGGTGAAGGAAAGTGAGAGTGAGTGAGAGAGACAGAGTTAGGTTTGAGAAGAGTGCACGGGCTGGAATAAGTAACTGACCCTGTGTTTTAATTTAAAAGCAAAATATTGCGGATGCTAGAAATCTGAAATAAAAACAGAAATTGCTGGAACAACTCAGTAGGTCTGACAGCATCTGTGGGGAGAGAAATCGAGTTAATGTTTTGAGTCCGTATGACTCTTCTTCATAGCTTGAAGCGTTAACTTTGTTTCTCTTTCCATAGATGCTGTTACACCTGCTGAGTTTTTCCAACATTTCCTGTTTCTATTTCTGTGTTTTTATTCTGGTCTCACACACACATGAATCTTTCACATAAAAAGGTGCTCAGGCCAATTTTGTGGGAATGTAGTGACCAGCACATGGGCCCTGGTGTGGAGGGGGGCGGTGAGTGGGTGGGTGACAGGATAACAAAACCTCCATCAGAGTGTGGTTGGTGGAGTTCTGTGATGAGATATAACCTAAGTTTCCAGAATTCAGCCAGCAGTGTGCATGTTTACTGTGCTAATCACCTCCTTGGTAACCGCACACTTGAGCAGTTTAACATTAGAACTGGTGAAGGAACAGGAGGAGACCATTGAGTCCCTCAGACCTGGTCTGCTATTAAATTGGACCATGGCTGATTTGCATCTTAACTCCATCATTGCTCTTAGCTTAGCCAATAAATAGTTATCAATATGAAAACAAAATACTGCGGATGCTGGCTCACTGAAATAAAAACAGAAAATGCTGGAAATACTCAGCAGTCTATTGATAGAGGGATGGGGGAAGCTTGGATCATTCTCCAGGGATTAGAGAAGGTTATGGGGAGGTTTAATCAAAGCATTTCATTTCAGTGTTTTGATACAACAGGTAGGGAAAAAGTGTTTCCAGTGGCAGGGGAGGGTCGGTAACCAGAGGGACACAAATTGAAGGGAATCGGCAAAAGAGCCAAAGGGGGAGATCAGGAGATTTTCTTTTGACACAGCGAGTTGTTGTGATCTGGAAGGCGCTGCCCGAAAGGGCGGTGGAAGCAAATTCATTAATAACTTTCTAAAAGGAATTGGGTAAATAGTTGAAAGGGAAAATTTTCAGGGCTATGAGGAAGGAGCCGGCAGGAGTGGGGCTAAAATTATCACTCTTTCAAAGTACCAGCACAGTCATGATGGGCAGAATGGTCTCTTCCTGTATTGTAAGATTCTAGGTACTGTCCAGTCTTTGATGCAGTGGGTCAGGGGAAAGGCTGTCTGGGCCACAACCTGGACAACAGAGTGACAGCAGAACGATCACACTGACTGGGTGCTCGGGGGGGGATGACTGTAGGAAATGGTAGACTGGTGGTGTAGATGGGGGGAGACGGTGGTAATGTCACTGTCACCCTGCTTGCTGTATCAAAACACCTCTATTAAATCTCTCCTTGTCCTTCTCTGCTCTAGGGAGAATAATCCCAACTTATCCAGTCTCTCCACATTAACTGAAGTCCCTCATCCCTGGTACCATTCTAGTAAATCTCCTCTACACTCCCTCTAAGGCCCTGACATCCTTCCTAAAGTGTGGGGCCCAGAATTGGACACAATTCCAGCTGGGGTTGAGCCAGTGATTTATCAAGGTTTAGCAATAAATTGCTTGCTTAGTCCTTGGCCATCACACTCCTACCTGTGAAAGGCTGGGCCTGCGCTTGCCCAGCTCGCTCAGGGCTGACCATTAGCTGGGGCTGGGCTCTCACTGAAGCCCGACTCCCACAGGCTGCCGGCCAATTGTTGTGATGCAAGGAGGGACTCTCGTTCTCTTCAACTTCCCCATCCTCCTCCTCCTCAGTCTGCAGATCCCCTCCGTCTCTCAACCTCTCCTCCATGCGACATCGGCTTCCCATCCGAGCCTCCATCTCCCGCAGCTCTTCTGTGAATTTCTCCACATTGAGTCCCTTCCCATTGGCCTCCGTTGGCGCCCGGTCTAACAGCTCGTCTATCAGACGGTCGATGGATTCAGAGCCTGCTAGGGGCTGATGACTGATGGATGCACCCTCAGGCTTAGTCTCAGACACTGTTCTGTCTTCCACTGCAGCTGATCCCTGGAGTCGGCAAGCTTCATTTCCCAGATTCTCTGGAGCCTCTCCTGATGCCAGCATTCCTTTCCTGTCCTTAGTCACTCGCTCCTCCATCTTCAGGCAGTTTCCCTCAGGCATGTCCCTCCGAACTTTCTTGACCATCAGGCAATTCTCACTGCGCTCCAAGACTCCGGGCAGCTTCCCAGCCACATTTTCCTCTCGACACCCATTCAGCAAGGAGTTGCCATATTTACTGTCAGTCCAGTCTTCAGCCACCCATAGCTCACTGCCACCTCGCTCACTGTGGTTAACGGAGGAGGAGGAGGTGGTCAGTTGGAGCTCTGGGTTCATTGGCCCTGCTTCTCTCTGCAGGCTGCGTTTCTTGGTCTGGGGAGTGATGATGATGTTGCGTTTGTTGTACTTCACATCCCAGTCACCATTTTCTAGCCCATCTTTCTTGGCTGGGGTGTCTGCTTTGATCCGGACTTGATTTTGAACACGGAAACTTTCCCGATGCTGTTCTAGACTGAAATGATCCATGTGTGGGTTGATGGCGTTGGCGTCAAATGGGATGGGCAGGACATTGCAAGGATCGGGCTCCTGTCCATCATAGGGTGCTGACCACTTGCCGCAGGCTCTGACACAGCGGTCAATGTGACGGCGAGCATCTCGTAGGTATTCCAGGTAGTTAGAGTCCAGCTCAGACACATCCTCCCACCTGCTGTGGGCTGGGCTGCAGGTGGGAGATTCTGTCACCGCCCCTCCTGGTGATCGGGGTGGGTTGACTACATCGGAACCCGTGCTCTGTTGCCTCATGAATAGTGCAATGCGGGCAGGAGTCGAGGGCTTGGGCACTGCAGCGGTCACAGATGAGGTGTCGACACTTGGACTCCCGTGAGCTGCAGACACACAAGAAGATAGTGAGCATACAAAGGTCCGTGAAGCCACAGCACCCGGCTTTCCCAGTGTCTCTCACAGCTGGCAATAGCGGGAGAGTTTAACAATAAATATAGAATTAGTAAATTGAAAAGAAAGAATAACTCACATCTCTATAGCACCTTTCACAACTTTAGGACCCCCAGAAGACCTTTACAAACATGTTTCAGAAAAATTCAATCTTGGGGATCTGGGTGTCATCAGGACACCTTCTGGGCGTCATCCTTCTGGGTGGTGGAGTTCACAAGTTTGGTGAATGGGCTTAATCCCCATCACCAACATCCTGGGGGTCACCACTGACCAGAAACTGTACTGGACTAGCCATATAAATACTGTGGCCACAAGAGCAGGTCAGAAGCGAGGAATACTGCTCACCTCCTGACTCCCCAATGCCAGCCCACCATCTACAAGGCACAAGTCAGGAGTGTGATGGAATACTCCCCACTTGCCTGGATGAGTGTAGCTCCAACAACATTCAAGAAGCTTGACACCGTCCAGGACAAAGCAGCTGCTTGATTGGCACCATATCCACAAACATTCACTCCCTTCACCACCGACACACAGTGACAGCAGTGTGTACCATCTACAAGATGCACTGCAGGAATTCACCAAGGCTCCTTAGACAGCACCTTCCAAACCCACGACCACTACCATCTAGAAGGACAAGGGCAGCAGATAGATGGGAACAGCACCACCTGGAAGTTCCCCTCCAAGTCACTCACCATCCTGACTTGGAAATATATCACCGTTCCTTCACTGTTGCTGGGTCAAAATCCTGGAACTCCCTCCCTAACAGCACTGTGGGTGTACCTACACCACATGGACTGCAGCGGTTCAAGAAGGCAGCTCACCACCACCTTCTCAAGGGCAATTAGGGATGGGCAATAAATGCTGGCCCAGCCAGTGACGCCCACATTATAGGAAGGATGTGATTGCACTGGAGGGGGTGCAGAGGAGATTCACCAGGATGTTGCCTGGGATGAAACATTTAAGTTATGAAGAGAGGTTGGATAGACTTGGGTAGTTTTCGTTGGAGCAGAGAAGACTGAGGGGCGACCTGATCGAGGTGTACAAGATTATGAGGGGCATGGACAGGGTGGATAGGGAGCAGCTGTTCCCCTTAGTTGAAGGGTCAGTCACAAGGGGACATAAGTTCAAGGTGAGGGGCAGGAGGTTTAGGGGGGATGTGAGGAAAAACTTTTTTACCCAGAGGGTGGTGAGGGTCTGGAATGCGCTGCCTGGGAGGGTGGTGGAGACGGGTTGCCTCACATCCTTTAAAAAGTACCTGGATGAGCACTTGGCACGTCTTAACATTCAAGGTTATGGGTAAAGTGCTGGTAAATGGGATTAGGTAGGTAGATCAGGTGTTTCTCACGTGTTGGTGCGGACTCGATGGGCCGAAGGGTCTCTTCTGCACTGTGTGATTCTGTGACATCCAATGGAAAAATGGGTGCCCAATTTTCATCCACTGACAGCAGCAATGTAACTCAGGTTAACAGAAACTGCTTTTAGTACCAGCCAAACAAAGAGCTGTGAGGAGCAAGGTCACCAGAAGGTAACAAAGCAAAGGACAGCGATTGAGCATTCCACCAAAGAGTCCGGACATGAGGAACTCAGAATTGTCCATGTTTTGAAATTCCTGTAATACCATGTTTGGCCACAAGATGGGGGACGAACATTACCTTTCAGTCCAAAACAAAAACAGAATTACCTGGAAAAACTCAGCAGGTCTGGCAGCATCGGCGGAGAAGAAAAGAGTTGACGTTTCGAGTCCTCATCACCCTTCGACAGGGTCATGAGGACTCGGAACGTCAACTCTTTTCTTCTCCGCCGATGCTGCCAGACCTGCTGAGTTTTTCCAGGTAATTCTGTTTTTGTATTACCTTTCAGTCACTCGGTCACTCAGCAGTGGCTGGCTGATAGTCACAGAATAAGCTAAAGTCTCTTCATTACATGGGATTCAGGGATCTATCGGGCTGGGGGAGTTCTCCCCAGTGGACAGGGCTGATATTTATCCCCATAACTAACATGAGTGAAACAGATATCTGGTCATTATCATATTACTGTTTGGGAGACTTTGTTGTGACATCCTGAGGTGGCAAAAGGTGCTATAGAAATGCAAGTCTTTCTTCACTTCTTTAGCATACTAACATTGAGATGGCACTTCAGAGGTTCTTGCCCTGCTAAAATCTATTATGTGGGTAAGGAAGCACAACAGACCCATCAATACAGTTGGAAAACTGGGACATCGGCCAAAATCATTGGAATCATTTAAGAAATGGTTGGATATTATGCTTGGAGAGCTGAGCTGAGCTGCTGTGTACAAGCATATAAAAAGGAAGAGAGTAGCTAAAGTAAACAGTAAAAACAGAAATTGCTGGAAAAACTCAGCAGGTCTGGCAGCATCGGCGGAGAGACAAACACTTGATGTGTTTCGAGTCCAATACGACCTTTCTTCAGAATGGTTCCAAACCATTGAAATGTTAATTCTGTTCGCTCTCCTCAGATGCTGTCAGACCTGCTGAGTCTCGACAGCACTTTCTGTTTTTATTTCAGGTTTCCAGCATCTGCAATATTTTGCTTTTATTTTAGCTAAAGTGTGGGTCTCCTAAGAGGGTAAGACTGGGCAATTAATAATCAAAAACAAGGAAATGGCAGAGAATTTGAACAAGTATTTTGTATGTCTTCACAATAGATGACACAAAAAAATCCCAGGAGTAGGAGAAAATTGAGAGGCAAAGGGGGGGGGAACTTAAAACAATCACAACCACTAGAGAAAAAGTACAGGGAAAACTAATGGGACTAAAGGCAGACATGTTCTCTGAACCTGATGGGCATCATCCAATGGTCCTAAAGGAAGTGGCAGAAATAATAGATGCATTGGTTATAATCTTTAAAAATTCCTTAGATTCTGGGAGTGCCCCAGCAGATTGGAAAATTGCAAATGGAACAACTCTATCTAAGAAAAGAGGGAGACAGAGAGCAGGAAACTATAGGCCAAATCTAGCACCCGTCATGTGGAAAAAAGGTAGAATCTATTATTAAGGAGATAATAGCAGAACATTTAGAAAATCATAATCAGGAAGTGTCCACATGGTTTTGTGGAAATGAAATTGTGTTTGACAATTTTTTTTAAGAGTTCTTTGAGGATCTAACAAGCAAGGTGGATAAAAGGGGAACCAGTAGATGTGGTGTACATGGATCTCCACAAGGAATTCAATAAGGTGTCATAGCAAAGGTTACTACATAAGTTAAGAGCTCATGGTGTAACATATGAATATGGATAGAGGGTTGGTTGGCTAACAGAAAGCAAAGAATAGTGAGAAATGGGTCATTTTTGGATAGCAAGCTGTAACCAGTGGAGTGCCACAGGGATCAGTGCTGGGGCCTCAACTATTTACAATCTATGTCGAAGAGGCTGACTGCAGTGTAGCCAAATTCACTGATGATACAAAATAGGTAGGAAAGCAAGTTGGGAGCCGGATACAAAGAGTCTCCAAAGGAACTAGACAGGTTAAGTGAATGGGCAAAAATATGTAAGGTGGAGTATAATGTTCGAAAATGAGAACTTGTCCACTTTGGTAGGAAGAATAGAAAAGCAAAATATTATCTAAATGGTGAGAGACTGCAGAATACTGTGGTACAGAGGGATCTGGGTGTCCTAGAACATAAATCACAAAAAGTCCACATACAGGTACAACAAGTGATTAAGAAAGAAAGGGAATGTTGGCTTTTATTGTAAGTGATGGCAATCACAACTAGAAGGGTGGAGTTTTGAACTCATTACTTAAGGAGGGATATACTTGCATTGGAAGCAGTTCAGTGAAGGTTCACTAGACTCATTCCTGGGATGAAAGCATTTGTTGTTTATGAAGAAAGGTTGGACAGGCTAGTCCTATACTCACTGGAGTTTAGAAGAAAAAGAGGAGATCTTATTGAAACTAATAAGATTCGGAGGGGGCTTGACAGGGTAGATGCTGAGGATGTTTCCATATAAGATGGAGATAAAGAGGAATTTCTTCTCTCAGAGGGTCGTTAGTCTGGGGAATTCTCTTCCCCAGAGAGCAGTGGAGGCTGGGTCACTGAATTTATCCAAGGCTGCGTTAGACAAGGGAGTTGAAGCTTATGGAGGACAAACAGGAAAGTAGAGTTAAGACCACAATCTGATCAGCCGTGATCTTATTGAATGGCAGAGCTGGGATATCTCATGTTCTTATAAACATGATGAGATGGGTCAGATATGTATTCATCAATTTATATCTGCCTTGCACAGGGGAGAAGGTCGTCATTCAGCCCATCGTGTCTGTGCTGACTCTTTGGAAGATCTATCCAAATAGTTTCACAACCCTGCTCTTTCCACTAGCCCCATAAAGTTCTCCTTCACAAATATTTAACCAATTATTTTTTGAAACTTAATAGTGAAGCTATTTATTCAGCCATTTCAGGGAGTTTATTCCAGATCAAAACAACTCATTATGTAAAGTGATTTCTTTTTATCTCCCTGCAGTTCTCCTGCCAATTATTGTAAATTTATGTCCTCTGATCACCAAACTGCCTAGAAATACCTTGGGGTCATTCCCTGCTCCCTTTCATACCTGTCCTGTGTGCTTTTGTCCCAACGGCCCCCTCAATCCTCTTGGTTCCTTAGCTCCTGCATAATTGGGACTTGCCCAGTTGGACCCCCCCCGGCAAACCTGCTCCCCCACTGTCCTCCTTGTTCGGACTCCCCCCACCCCCCCTCACCCCTACTCCTTGTTACCTGCTGGGAATGGAAGCTCACCTTTAGACCAGACAGCATGCTCCTCTTCTCGCTCCACACCACCCAGGTTCTCTGGCTTACAGCACTCCGGGATCAAGGACAGGAACTTGTCTGCTGTCTTCCCATAGAAATCCTGATCCTTGACAGCACGCCGCTGACTCAGCATCACATGATTGCAAGGGATCAGATACCTGCCAGAATTGTGGGGAGGGCAGGTGTTTAAATTTGAGATTAACAAATGGCTTCTGGGTCCTACAGACTCCATCAGAGAGTCATATGGCCACTGGCATCATCCCAAGACCATTCACATTTTAACAACTCCGGCACGTCCCTCCATGGGTATAACCTGAACCTGACTGAGTTTACAAAACTCAGCAGAGAGCTGGTCACAATATTCAGGTGTATTGCATCCTCTGAATTAGAATCAGAGAATCTTGCACCATTGATGGAGGTCATTCAGCCAATCATTCCTGTGCTGGCTCTTTGAAAGAACGTTCCAATTAGACCCCCCACCACTCCAATCAAACCCCCAGACTTCCCCATAGCCCTGCAATTTCTTTCTCCTTCAAATATTGATCCAATTCTCCATTGAAAGTTACCAGTGCCCCTGCCAGCACCACACTCTCAGGCAGTGCATTCCAAATCCTAACTACTCACTACCTAAAAAAGGATTTTCCTCATGTCACCTCTGGATCTTTTGCAAATCACCTTAAATCTGTGCCCTCTGATTATCAACATTTCAGCCACTGGAAGCTGTTTCTCCTTGTTTGCTCTATTGAATACCCTCATGATTTCAAACAGCTCTCTCAAATCTCCTCTGAACCTTCTCTGCTCCAAGGAGCACAATCCCAGCTTCTCCAGTCTCTCCAAGTAACTGAAGTCCCTCATTCCTGGTTAAAAACAAAAAAACTGCGGATGCTGGAAATCCAAAACAAAAACAGAATTACCTGGAAAAACTCAGCAGGTCTGGCAGCTTCGGCGGAGAAGAAAAGAGTTGACGTTTCGAGTTCGGTCGAAGGGTCATGAGGACTCAAAACGTCAACTCTTTTCTTCTCCGCTGATACTGCCAGACCTGCTGAGTTTTTCCAGGTAATTCTGTTTTTGTTTTCCCTCATTCCTGGAACCATTCTAGTAAGTCTCCCCTATACCGTCTCCAAAACCTTCACTTCTTTCCTAAAGTGTGGTACTCAGAATCGGGCCCAATACTTCAGCTGGGCCAATCCAGTGTTTTATATGGTTTAGCCTAATTTCCTGATTTGTTTTTTCTATATTGCTATTTACAAAGCCCAGGATTGCATATGCTTTATTGGCTGTGTTGTTAACCTGCCATGCAACTTTGAGATTGGTGCACAATCACTCCTAGGTCTATCTGTTCCTGCACCCACTTTTAAAGTTGTATCATTGAACTTGTATTGTCTCCCTACATTCTTTCTACTAAACTGCATCACCTGACACTTTTCAGTGTTGAATTTCATCTGCAATGTTTCCACTCGCTTCACCAGCCTCGCTCTGTCCCTCTTGAAGTCTGTCACTATCTTCCTCACTGCTTCCAACTCTTGCAAGTTTTGTGTCATCCGTAAATTTTCAAATTGTTCCCTGTCCCAAGACCATGTTATTACTGTTTTCATAAACAGCAATGATCCTGCTCCAGAATTCTTGGGGAGTTCTACTATATACCTCCCTCCAGCCCAAAAAACAGCATCCCATCACTCCTCTCAGCATTCTAGCCCTTCAGCCCTTTTGTATCCCTCCCACTGCTGCTGCCTCTTTATATCCCACAGGCTTCAATTTAACAAACAAGCTTAAATATGTGGCATTTTATCAGCTCCTTTTGACAGCCCCTTTACCCAACATCAATCACACTGCCCTCATCTACCATCTCTGTTACCGCATCAACAAAAACTCAACAAAATTAGTCAAAGACAATTTGCCCTTAAATCTGTGCTGGCTCTCCTTTATTATCCCGTGCTTGTCCAAGCAGCTCTTAATTTTCTCCTGAATTATTATTTCTAAAAGCTTCTAAGAAAACCTCAGCTTCTCCAGTCTCTCCGCGTCATCCCCAGAACCATTCTAGTAAATTGTGAAGAGTGAATCGAAGATGAAATCTGCAGTGACATTAAGAGAGATGAATAGAAAAAAAACATTATTAGTTTGCAGGGAGATTTTAATGATCCACTTCGCGATTGTGACAGCAAGGGAGTAACCTAAGGTGAAGGAACCCTTAGGAGGAAGTGACCATAATATGATAGAATTTACCCTGCTATTTGAGAGGAAAAAGCTGGAGTCAGATGTATTGGTATAACAGTTGAATAAAGGCAACTACAGAGGCATGAGGGAGGAGCTGGCCAGAATTGACTGGGAGATGAGCCTAGCAGGAAAGACAGTAGAACAACAATGGCAGGAGTTTCTGGGAGTAATTTGGGAGACACAGCAAAAATTCATCCCTAGGAAGAAGAAACATACTAAAGGGAGGACGAGGCAACCATGGCTGACAAGGGAAGTCAGGGACAGCATAAAAGCTAAAGAGAAAGCATACAATGTGGTGAAGAGCAGTGGGAAACCAGGGGATTGGGAAGTCTACAAAGACCAACAGAGGACAACTAAAAAAGAAATAAGGAGGGAGAAGATTAAATATGAGGGTAAACTAGCCAGTAATATAAAAGATTGCAAGCGTTTTTTTAGATATATAAAGGTAAGAGAGAGGCAAAAGTGGACATTGGGCCGCTGGAAAATGACGCTGGAGAAGTAGTAGTGGGGAACAAAGAAATGGCGGAGGAACTGAATAGGTATTTTGCGTCAGTTTTCACAGTGGAAGACACGAGTAACATCCCCAAAGTTCAAGAGAGTCGGGGGCAGAGGTGAGTATGGTGGCCATTACCAAGGAGAAGGTGCTAGGAAAACTGAAAGGTCTGAAGGTGGATAAATCACCTGGACCAGATGGATTATACCCCAGACTTCTGAAGGAGATAGCTGAAGAGATAGTGGAGGCGTTAGTGGTGATCTTTCAGGAATCACTCGAGTCAGGGAGGGTCCCAGAGGACTGGAAAATGGCTAATGTAACCCCCCTGTTTAATAAGGGAGTGAGGCAAAAGACAGGAAATTACAGGCCGATTAGCCTGACCTCGGTCGTTGGTAAGATTTTAGAGTCCATTATTAAGGATGAGATTTCAGAATACTTGGAAGTGCATGGTAAAATAGGGCAAAGTCAGCATGGTTTCATCAAGGGGAGGTCATGCCTGACAAATCTGTTAGAATTCTTTGAGGAGGTAATGAGTACGTTAGACAAAGGAGAGCCAATGGATATTATCTACTTGGACTTCCAGAAGGCCTTTGACAAGGTGCCGCACAGGAGGCTGCTCAGTAAGATAAGAGCCCATGGTGTAAGAGGCAAGGTACTAGCATGGATAGAAGATTGGCTGTCTGGCAGGAGGCAGAGAGTGGGGATAAGGGCGTCCTTCTCAGGCTGGCAGCCGGTGACTAGTAGAGTTCCGCAGGGGTCAGTGTTGGGACCACAACTTTTCATTTTATACATTAATGATGTAGATGAAGGAACTGAGGGCATCCTGGCTAAGTTTGCAGATGATACAAAGATAGGTAGAGGGACAGGTAGTATTAAGGAGGCGGGAGGCTGCAGAAGGATTTGGACAGGTTAGGAGAATGGGCAAAGAAGTGGCAGATGGAGTACAACGTGGGGAAGTGTGAGGTCATGCACATTGGTGGGAAGAATAGAGGCATAGACTATTTTCTAAATGGGGAGAGAATTCAGAAATCTGGAGTGCAAAGGGACTTGGGAGTCCTAGTCCAGGATTCTCTTAAGGTTAATTTGCAGGTTGGGTAGGTAGTTAGGAAGGCAAATGCAATGTTGGCATTTATTTCGAGAGGACTAGAATATAAAAGCAGGGATGTGCTGCTGAGGCTTTATAAGTCTCTGGTCAGACCACATTTAGAATATTGTGAGCAATTTTGGGCCCCGTATCTCAGGAAGGATGTGCTGGCCCTGGAGAGGGTCCAGAGGAGGTTCACGAGAATGATCCCAGGAATGAAAGGCTTAACATATGAGGAACGTTTGAGGACTCTGGTCTATACTCGATGGAGTTCAGAAGGATGAGTGGGGATCTGATTGAAACTTACAGAATACTGAAAGGCCTGGATAGAGTGGACGTGGGAAAGATGTTTCCATTAGTAGGAGAGACTAGGACCCGAGGGCACAGCCTCAGAGTAAAAGGAAGACCTTTTAGAACAGAGATGAGGAGAAACTTCTTTAGCCAGAGAGTGGTGAATCTATGGAATTCATTGCCACAGAAGGCTGTGGAGGCCAGGTCACTGAGTGTATTTAAGACCGAGATAGATAGGTTCTTGATTGGTAAGGGGGTCAAAGGTTACGGGGAGAAGGCAGGAGAATGGGGTTGAGAAACTTATCAGCCATGATTGAATGGTGGAGCAGACTCGATGGGCCGAATGGCCTAATTTCTGCTCCTATGTCTTTTGGTCTTATGAATAAAAGGAATAGAATTTCAACAATTTTTATAGGTTTCGGCCTTCAAGTCTACAAGGGTGGAGGTGTTGTTGAATCTGAATATGAGGAATGAAATCAATCCGCACGATGAGCTTAATGTGGGTGGGATCTTGGGAGTAGTGAGCGCAGTATCAGGGTTAAGATCCAACTAGAAAGGAAAGAAGTACAAAACTTGAAGAACAGGTTGTGTTAGGATGGGGCGTAGAAAGAGGAAGAGAGTTGGTTGGGTTGACGTGGAAAGTGACAATGGACTGCTGGAATACAGTGGGATGGTATTAAAGAGATTGCAATCTGGAGTCCCAGCAGCGCCAGCGTCAAGTGGTGACCACTGTTGGGACTACAGGCAGTCCCCCAAGAAGGGGAGCTAATGGAGTCTGGACTGAAGGTAAGCCTAGGATATCGGTCGAGGAGAGTGAGGGAGTTGGGGGATGAGTCTGAGAGACCGGGGGAGGAGGTTTAAAGGGGGGATATGAAAAGGTGGGGTTGGGGGGGCGGGGGTGCCTCCGATGAGCACAGGAGACCCCTGAAGGAGTCTACTCTTGATCATCAGTAAAGTAATGGAAGGGGTCATCAACAGTGCTATCAAGCAGCACTTGCTTAGCAATAACCTGCTCACTGACGCCCAGTTTGGGTTCCACTAGGCCCACTCAGCTCCTGACCTCATTACAGCCTTGGTTTGAACATGGACAAAAGAGCTGAACTCCCGAGGTGAGGTGAGAGTAACTGCCCTTGACATCAAGGCAGCATTTAACTGAGTGTGGCATCAAGGAGCCCTAGCAAAACTGGAGTCAATGGGAATCAGGGGGAAAATTCTTCGCTGGTTGGAGTCATACCTAGGACAAAGGAAGATGGTTGTGGTTGTTGGAGGTCAATCATCTCAGCTCCAGGACATCACTGCAAGAGTTCCTCAGGGTGGTGTCCTCAGCCCAACCATCTTCAGCTGCTTCATCAATGACCTTCCTTCCACCATAAGGTCAGAAGTGGGGATGTTCGCTGATGATTGCACAATGTTCAGCACCATTCGCGACTCCTCAGATACTGAAGCAGTCTATGTCCAAATGCAGCAAGACCTGGACAATATCCAGGCTTGGGCTGGCAAATGGCAAGTAATATTCGCGCCATGCAAGTGCCAGGCAATGACCATCTCCAACGAGAATCGAGCCATTGCCCGTTGATGTTCAATGGCATTACCATCAATGAATTACCAACTATTAACATCCTGGGGGTTACAATTAACCAGAAACTGAACTGAAGTAGCTATATAAATACTGTGGCTACAAGAACAGGTCAAAGGCTTGGAATCCTGCAGCGAGTAACTCACTCCTCACTCCCCAAAGCCTGTCCACCATCTACAAGGCACAAATCAGGAGTGTGATGGAAAATTCTCCACTTGCCTGGATGAGTGCAGCTCCCACAACACTCACCATCCTGACTTGGAAATATATCACCGTTCCTTCACTGTCGCTGGGTCAGAATCCTGGAACTCCCTCCCTAACAGCACTGTGGGTGTACCTACACCACATGGACTGCAGCGATTCAAGAAGGCAGCTCACCACCACCTTCTCAAGGGCAACTAGGGATGGGCAATAAATGCTGGCCCGGCCAGCGACACCCACATCCCATGAGTGAATGAAGAGAAAGGCAGACCATGTGCTACATTTTACAAGTCCTGCCACCTTCAAACATGCCAATGGGGGATCATAAAATTCCACCCATAGAATTTACAATACAGAAAGACTGGGCCAAGTGGTCAGAGCCAGAGCTTTGCTTTTGGAAGAATATTGAACAAAGTGAAGGAGAAAAAGAGAAAACCAGCTAAGAGCAGGATAGACAATACCAAGAGAGTGTGTGAGGTCCTATATTCAAGAAAACAAGGAAGACAGATTTAAGGGTTTGAGCAAGGGATGTAGGGGATGTGAGGAAGGAGTTTTTAAACACAGAGTATGAATGTCCCGGAACTCGCTGCCAATGAGGGTGTTGATGATGAAGAATTTGAAAAGAAAATTGGATGGGCACTTGAGGGACATAAACGTGCAGGGCAATGGGGAAAGAGCAGGGGCACTGACTGGATTGCTCTACTGAAAGCTAGCATGGATTCGCTGGACAAAATGACCTCCTTCTATGCTGTAAAGACTCTATGGTGGAATTGTCCAATCCCTTTGGTGGTGGTGGTGGTGATGGTGGGGGGGGATCGACAATATGGCGGGAAGGCAAAAAATCAGTTTCACGCTGTCATGAAACCAGTTTGCGATTATTTGCTCGTCTGTCAATGGTGGGCCTCATTTCCTGCCAGCACACTTTGGGAAGCTAATTTCAATACCTAAGCATCTCATTATCAACCCTACTTGCCAGAATCTTCCCCCCACGTCTGCATGACTTCAGAACAGAGTGCTTCACAACTGCCTTTAGAAACATAGAAACTAGGAGCAGGAGGAGGCCATTCAGCCCTTCGAGCCTGCTCCACCCATTCATTATGATCATGGCTGATCATCCAACTCAATAACCTGCTCTCGCTTTCTCTCCATACCCTTTGATCCCTTTCGCCCCAACAGCTATATCTAACTCCTTCTTGAAAACATACAATGTTTTGGTCTCAACTACTTTCTGTGGTAACGAATTCCACAGACTCACCACTCTCTGGGTGAAGAAATTTCTCCTCATCTCAGTCCTAAATGGTCTACCCCATATCCTCAGACTGTGACCCCTGGTTCTGGACTGCCCCACTATCAGGAACATCCTTCCTGCATCTACCCTGTCCAGTCCTGTTAGAATTTTATAGGTTCCTATGAGATCCTCCCTCATTCCTCTGAACTCCAGCAAATATAATCCTAACTGACTCAATCTCTCCTCATATGTCAGTCCCACCATTCCAGGAATCAGTCGGGTAAACCTTCACTGCACTCCCTCTATAGCAAGAACATCCTTCCTCAGATAAGGAGACCAAAACTGCACACAATATTCCAGGTGTGGTCTCACCAAGGCCCTGTACAATTGCAGCAAGACATCCCTGTTTCTGCACTCGAATCCTCTCACTATGAAGGCCAACATACCATTTGCCTTCTTTACCGCCTGCTGCACCTGCATGCTTACCTTCAGCGACTGGTATACAAGGACACCCAGGTCTCGTTGCACATTCCCCTCTCTCATTTTATAGCCATTCAGATAATAATCTGCCTTCCTGTTTTTGCTACCAAAGTGGATAACCTCACATTTATCCACATTATACTGCATCTGCCATGCATTTGCCCACTCACTCAGCTTGTCCAAATCACACTGAAGCATCTCTGCATCCTCCTCACAGCTCACCCTCCCACCCAGCTTTGTGTCATCTGCAAATTTGGAGCTATTACATTTAGTTCCCTCATCCAAATCATTAATATATATTGTGAATAACTGGGGTCCCAGCACTGATCCCTGCGGTACCCCACTAGTCACTGCCTGCCATTCGGAAAAAGACCCATTTATTCCTACTCTTTGTTTCCTGTCTGCCAACCAGTTTTCTCTCCATCTCAATACACTACCCCCAATCCCATGCGCTTTAATTTTACACGCCAATCTCTTATGTGGGACTTTGTCGAAAGCCTTCTGAAAAGAGCTTTAAAAGACATGCACCTGACAACCTGAACTTCGAGGTAGAACTCGGAGGTGAGGCAGCACAGACTGAAGGAAGGACACCAGCACAGGCCTGGGGAGGGGAGGGGGTTGGGGAGGAGGGGTGAGGGAAGCAGCCACACACTTGGAAAAGCTTGTCAAAAGTGAGTATTCTTCCACAGCTGAGACCGTTCAGCTGCAGACGGGCTTCGGAAGCTTTTCTTTTTTTATATATTCATTCATGGGATGTGGGGGTTGCTGGCTAGGCCAGCATTTATTGCTCATCCTTAATTTTAAGGCATTGCTGTGGGTCTGGAGTCACATGTCAGCCAGACCAGGTAAGGACAGCAGATGTCCTTCTTAAAGGACATTAATGAACCAGATGGGTTTTTAATGACAATTGGCAATGGTTTCATGGTCACCATTAGATTTTTTTTAAATTGAATTCAAACTCCACCATCTGCTGTGGCCTGGGTCCCCAGAGCAATATCCTGGGTCTCCGGATTACTGGTCCAGTGACAAAACCACTACACCATCACCACCTACCCACTCAAGCAATGGAAAAGCATGTAAAGGTCACCAAATGCATGGGAACGTTTTACCCCCGGGTGCAGACTGCAAATTAATGTGTGTTTTAGGGGGCAGCAGAGTAATTGGTGACTGGGTAAGCTGTAGAATCTCCTTGTGAAAGGGACCATGGGGCAGTCACTGGTGGAGGTGCTCACAGCTCCTGCAATGTCTTTATTCAGGTTCGGACCAGTCTCCCCCGTGGTTGAAGCTAACAGTGCAGCCTTGCAGTGTGGGTTAGGAGAATGTCTGTGCCTGAGCTGAGAGCACAGCCTGCAGTCCAATGGGCAAAGCTGCTGCCAATCGGTCAGGTGGAGTGGGGCAGAGGTGGGTGGGGTTTCAGACGGCCAATGAGCGCACTACACACTGGCCACCCATGTGGTGACCAGCACCCTCCTACATAGGTGAAGGGGCCTTCAGACTTATCCAAGAGAGGTTCTTAGGACACACGTGCTAATCCAGGTGTCTCTCTCTTTGATGCTGCTGGAGGAGAACATCAGGATCATGGAGTCTGGTGATTTATGATCTGCCTCATGACTGACAGGGAGCAGAGAAGAAGAGGAAGAGAGTGGCGGAGGCTCCTGGCTTGGCACAGGGAGGAGAATCTCCCTCAAGATGAAGGGGCAGCAGGATTTACTGCACACGCAGCTGGGGATCCACAGAGAGCCGTTACCTGTAGACACTTCACTAGACCCGGGTCTATAGACGGCGTCTGTCATTCCTGCAGATGGCTGTGAACCAGTGTCACTGAAACTGCACATGTCCCGGGAACTGGCCAGTCACATCTGCCACCTGCTTCAGGATTTGATGCCATGGGGACATGGAGGGCATCCACTGCCAGTGACCATGAAAATGACCATGGTGCTCAATTTTTACATCAATGGCTCCGTCCAGAGCTCCACAGTGACCTGTGCAGGATTTCGCAAGCCTCCACACACAAGTGTACCCAGGAAGTCACGGATACCATCTTTGACCGGGAGCAGAGTGGGGGGCGCGCAGTGGGTGGGTGGTATGGGGGAGGTGGTGGGGGGGTTGGTGGTGCGGTGGGTGGGTAGTACGGGGGTGGGTGATGCGGGGGTTGGTGGTGCAGGGGTTGGTGGTGGGGGGGTTGGTGGTGGGGGGGTTGGTGGTGGGGGGGGTTGGTGGTGGGGGGGGTTGGTGGTGGGGGGGTTGGTGGTGGGGGGGTTGGTGGTGGGGGGGTTGGTGGTGGGGGGGTTGGTGGTGGGGGGGTTGGTGGTGCGGTGGGTGGGTGGTACGGGGGTGGGTGGTACGGGGGTGGGTGGTACGGGGGTGGGTGGTACGGGGGTGGGTGGTACGGGGGTGGGTGGTACGGGGGTGGGTGGTTGGGGGGGTTGGTGGTGGGGGGGTTGGTGGTGAGGGGGCTGGTGGTGGGGGATGCGGGGGTTGGTGGTGCGGGGATTGGTGGTGCGGGGATTGGTGGCGGGGGGGGTTGTTGTTGGGTGGGTGGGGGGGTTGGTGGTAGGGGGGTTGGTGGTGCGGGGGTTGGTGATGGGTTGGTGTTGCAGGGCTTGGTGATGGGGCGTTAGTGGTGTGGGGGTTGGTGGTGGGGGGGTTGATGGTGCAGGGGTTGGTGGTGAGGGGGTTGGTGGTGAGGGGGTTGGTGGTGCGGGGGTTGGTCGTGAGGGGGTTGGTGGTGGGGCGTTAGTGGTGAGGGGGTTGGTGGTGAGGGGGTTAGTGGTGAGGGGGTTGGTGGTGCAGGGGTGAGTAGTGCAGGGGTGAGTAGTGCAGGGGTGAGTAGTGCAGGTGTTGGTGGTGAGGGGGTTGGTGGTGCAGGGGTGAGTAGTGCAGGTGTTGGTGGTGAGGGGGTTGGTGGTGCGGGGATTGGTGGTGAGGGGGTTAGTGGTGAGGGGGTTGGTGGTGGGGCGTTAGTGGTGAGGGGGTTGGTGGTGCGGGGTTTGGTGGTGGGGGGTTTGGTGGTGCGGGGGTAAGGGGGTGCGGGGGTAAGGGGGTGCGGGGTTACAGGGTAAGGGGGTATGAGGGTAAAGGGGTGCAGGGGTACGGGTGTAAGGTATGTAGCGCTTGGCGGTCAGGAAGCAAGAGCGCTGGGATTTGCACAGATCTCGAGTTTCCCACAGGTGCAGGGTGCCAGCGACTGCTCTCACATGGCATTCAGATCTCCGTGCCAACAAGCGGTCAACTACGTCAACTGCAAGTTCTTCCACTCGCTGAATGTTCAGCTGGTGTGTGACCACCACAAACGCATCCTACAGTCTGTGTATGGTTCCCAGGCAGCGTCCATGTCTCCTGGATCCTTAGCAGGTCTCAGATCCCTGACACCTTCCAGCATCCAGAGGCTGCAGGGCTGCTTCCTAGGGGACAAGGGGACGTGGCTGATAATGTGTGGTGGCCCCAAACTGCAGCAGAGTGACAGCACAATGAGGCTCATGCTGCAACTGGGACTTTGGTGGAACAAACGATAGGATCTTTGAAAATGAGGTTCCAGTTCCTCGAAAGGTCCAGCTGAGGGAGCACTGTAATACAGTCCCCAGAGGGTGTCACACATCACTGTAGCTTGCTGCTCACTACACAATCTGGCGCTGCCACGGGGGTAGGACCTGACTGAGGCGGAGGTGGAAGAGCTGCACGTCTCCTCTGATGAGGAGGATGTCGAAGGGGATGATGGTGACGAGGTCCTTAAAGGCGAAGATGCCGATGATGAGGCCATCACTCTGGCCAGGCGAGGCAGGCGCACTCAGAACCCTAGCTGGAAGATTTGTGGACAATGATGACGAGGTGCAGTGAGGACAGTCCTGACAACCTCACCTTGCATCTATGAACGTTTTGACTCCTGTGTGGCTGACGGCAGCGCACATACCCTCAGTGCTCAGCCTCATGTCATGGAGAAACAGCGGAGGGCCTAATAGTCACTAGATTCCAGGAGGATGATGACGATATGCAGTGAGGACACTCCACAGATCTTCACATAGCCTCTGTTAATGTCTGACTCCTGTCTGACTGAGGGCAGCTCACTTGTGCTCTGTGATCAGGGTCACATCAGGGAGATGCAGCCATGAAACTTGAAATGCACCTGATCCTCTGTCAGCCTTCAGCACCTGTCCCCTTCAGGAGCACAGCGTCACCAGTAACAGGCACTAAAGAGATGGGCGCCAGCCCCACCTCAAAGGTGCTGAGAGCACACAGAGAGAATGATGGAACTCTGTGCCGCCTGCCCACTACATTCTGGCAGCAATGACCAGCATTAGCAAGGCACAGGTATCACTGATGCATCCAGTGTCTTCACTTTTGTCTGAAGGTTACAGGCTGCACCGGGAAGAGGCCCTGGACTGAGACACTTGCCTTTGTCTTGTAAAGAAAGAAAGATTTCTCATCTGATTGACATGAACACTGCTCAACATAACAAGGAGGCATAGATAAGGAGACATTCTTGGGAGTGTATTTACAATGATCAACATTATGTACAAGTGATTCACACCTATGCTCATGGTGTGCCCATAAATCTTCTTGACCTTTCTAACCCTGCTGCTACGTCTTGGTGCTCCCCTAGTGGAGGTGGAGGCAGCTTCCTGACTGCTACACCCTGTCTGCGATGGCCTTGGTGGGCATCCTCTGGAGGGCCGAGAGCTGGAGGTCCCCGGCCTGCTTTCGGGGTCCTGCTGTGTGGCAGTGGCTCCCTCCTCGGCCTGTGGAGCTGGAGCTGCTGGGGTCACAGGAAGAGGGGATTAGGTTGGGCTGGATACTCTTGGAGTCACCTGGATGGATGGCCCCATGTTGTGCACCTGCTGATCCTCCTCCCTATGGGTGCCCGAGGGCCCCAGGCTGACTCCATGAGGAGCAGGGTAGCTGCAGTGAGATCGAGCTGCCCAGTACCCCTCTCGTGTACACACTGTTGGATGACAATTATGGCATCAGTGATGGAGTTGACCCCGTGCAGCAGGGCAGGAGCAACGTCCTGGACCAAGGTCTCCATGGCAGCCGCCATCCTGCCAGTGTTGACCTCGGTGCGTTGGCAATGCCGGCGCTATCACCTCAGCCTGATGGTGGACGGACTCCTCCATTGTGCCTCGCAATCTGAGGAGTGCAGCGGACATCCCTTCCTGATGTTCCCCAGTTTGCCTTTGCAGCTCCAGCAACTGTGACATGACCGAGTCCAGAGGCTCTTCAACTGTCTCAGACTCAGCAATGTTCTGGCCTTCAGCATCCTCCGAGTGCCGGGGGCCTGGGAAGTCCTTGCCTCTGCCTACTGTGGATCAGACAGTGCGATGTGCTCACCAGACTGTGACCCCGAGGCTACTCTAGAACTAGGCCCCACCGAGATGTGTCTCAGTGCTGGTGGAGGGTGTGGGTGAGCACTGTGACGGGTCTTTAATGAGGATGTCATCAGAGTCTTCTCTGAGGTGTCTTCAGGGTTAGAGTCGAGGACCTGGTTCATGGACCCTCTCGGCTGCTTCCCAGATGTCCCTGTGAAAGCAAGGAGAGAGAATTAGTGGCTGGCAGGGGACTGCGGAACAGGGGAACTCACTCCCAGCATGGGGTGTCTGATGGATGCTTCACTGCTGGATCCTCACTTGGTTAAGCCTCGCCGACCTCACCATCAGCACAGGAACGGTCCAGATTGTCACCGGCCATCTGGATGGCTCTATTTTCAAAGTCTGTGAGGACCTTGATGTCGGACATTCCTCCACCAGCACGCGACCTCTTCCTCTTGTTGTGAGCTGGCTTGTCCTGCATGAATACAGATGGAGAGAGTGTGAGCAGGAAGCCTGCCAGGCCAGATGAGAAGGATGCCTGGCATGTGTAGGTGGTGAGTGGTGCCATGGATGGGATGAGGACACGATCCACAGGGCAGATGAAGGTGTGTGTGAGAGAGTGAATGGTGATGTCTCTTTAACTGGCAGTGAGTGGGATCCCTGTGGATGTGTGATGGGTTTGTGAGTTGGGAGTGATGTGAAGAGTGACTTACCCTGGTGGAACGGAGGAGATCATTCATCCTCTTTCAGCACTGGGTGGCTGTCCTCTTCCGCAGGGTGTTGGCACTGACCACCACTGCCACCACCTCCCATGCTGGATCGGTCACCTTGCTTGCTGGTCTTTGGGGTAGAGAATTTCACAGCGGGCCCCCCAATGCATCCAGTAGACACTGGAGGGAGACGTCACTAAATTTGGGGGCAGCAGGTTTCCTCCCTTTGGCAGCCATGACTTTGCAGCAGCTTCTGATCCCTTAGAGAGAGTCAGCTCTGTGCAGGGAAGGCCTTTAAACATGGTGCCCGGGTTACTGAGGGCCTGGGGTGATGGTGGGACGGGCGGATCAGAGGCTGCTCACCGGTGATCCGGAGTGTTTCCCAGGAATGCATTATTAATGAGGCGGGATGTGTCAGGAAGTGGACGATGTGGCACAAAAACCCGCTATTGCGGCCGGAAGGTGAAACGTCTTCCCTGCCTGTTACCGCACTTATTGCAAATATGGGACGATTCCACGATTCTACTCTCTGACTCATTAAACAAACGGTAATTGTCATATTTACAAATGTGCTGATGACACCAAACTGGGTGGGAACATTATATTGTGAAGAAGATGCAGGGAGGCTTCAAAAGGACTTGGACAAGCTAAGTGAATGGGCTAGAACATGGCAGATGGAATATAATGTGAATAAGTGTGAAGTTATTCACTTTGGTAGAAAAAACCAAGAAAGCAGAGTATTTCTTAAATGGTGAAAGGTCGAGAAACACAGAGTCAACAAAATGTCACTAATGTCCTTTAGGGAAGGAAATCTGCTGTCCTTTCCGTGTCTGGCCTACATGTGACTCCTGACGCATAGCAATGTGGTTGACTCTTACATGCACTCAAGGGCAATTAGGAATGGGCAATAAATACTGGCCTAGTCGGCGACACCCACATCCCAAGGACAAATAAATTAAAAATTAGCTAGCATCCAGGTGCAGCAAGCAATGAGGAAGGGAAATGGCACATTGGCCTTCATCACAAGGGGATTTGAGTACAGGGGTAAAGGTGTCTTGCTGCAATTGTAGAGAGCCTCAGTGAGACCTCACCCAGAGTACTGTGTATAGTTTTAGTCTCCTTGTCTAAGGAAGGATATACTTACCATAGAGGGAGTGCAACATAGGTTTACCAGATTAATCCCTGGGATGGTAGGATTGTTTTATGAGGAGAGATTGAGGAGACTGGGCCTGTATTCTGTAGAGTTTCGAAGAATGAAATGCAATCTCATTGAAACTTACAAAGTTCTAACAGGGTAGATATGGATAGGATGTTTCCCCTGGCTGGTGAGTCTAGAACCAGGGGACATAGTCTCAGAATAAGACATACCATTTAAGACTGAGATGAGGAGGAATTTCTTCATTCAGAGGGAGGTGAATCTTTGGAATTCTTTATCCCAGAGGGCTGGGGAAGCTCACTGAGCATGTTCAAAACAGCAATCAATAGATTTCTAGATACTAATGACAAGGGATATGGTGATCATGCGGGAAAGTGGTGTTGAGCTGGATGATCAGCCATGATCTAACTGAATGGCAGAGTGGGCCAAATGCCCTCCTCCTGCTCCTGTGTTCCTATATCATTAAACAGAGGATTGTTAATTAAGGTGGAACCCAAGGGGAAAGAATTGTCAAATCTGTAGATGATCAATGAATAGTGAAGATATTTACTACTTCTTCACTTTGCATCGGTCTTTATCAAAGAGAAGGATTTTGGAGAGCTAATGAATCCTGAATTGGTTCAGACCAAGGGGCCAATTTTGTGGTGAATAAAAGTAACTCAATTAGAGAAGTTAGTAGAAGTGAAATAAGAAAAATGTCTGAGGCCAGTGGGTTCCAGCCTAATATCCGGAGTGAGGCGTGGCAGGAAATGATCAACATCTGGGAATAATAGTTCAGACTGTGTGAATGTGGTTGTGAGTCAGAGAACGGCAGAATGACCAGTCCAGGACTCATTTTCCAAAAAAGGAAACAGAGCTAGTGCAGGAATAGTTTCTCTGTATCTAACCTTACAAATCAAGTTATTATGTTCAATATCTCAATCAAATAACTCTGTGACCTTCGAGATTAGAGAGAATGGTTTATTCAGCCTGTCTTCATAAGTTGACAATTTAAGCCCTTGTATCGCTCCAATGAATTTGTGCTGCCTTCAGCCCCAGACCCCACAAAGTCATTGTAACCTTCCTAATGTTCTGCTGAGGTGAGAGTCAGTGTCCTACCTACCTCCTGTGTTCTGTGACCGCACACTCCCAGTTACCTGAGAACAAGCTGAAGCATGATGTCTTCACAGCTGAGGGTCAGCAGAGTCCTGAAGAGACTGAGGGACACCATACAAAGCTGAGGAAAGACCAAGGGCACAGATACAAATGTGAGAGTAAACAGGAAGCAAGAAGAAAGTAGGCACCCTAAAACGCAACCTCCTGCTCACTCAAAACCCAACCTCCCACTCACCTAAAACCTGACCCCGCTCACCCAAAACCCAACCTCCCGCTCACCCAAAACCTGACCCCGCGCACCCAAAACCCAACCTCCCGCTCACCCAAAACCCAACCTCCCACTCACCTAAAACCTGACCCCGCTAACCCAAAACCCAACCTCCCGCTCACCCCCGACCAGGCCCCACTCAACCTAAAACATAACACTGCTCACCCAAAACCCAACCTCCCACTCACCCAAAACCCAACCTCCCGCTCACCCAAAACCCAACCTCCCGCTCACCCAAAACCCAACCTCCCGCTCACCCAAAACCCAACCTCCCGCTCACCCAAAACCCAACCTCCCGCTCACCCAAAACCCAACCTCCCGCTCACCCAAAACCCAACCTCCCGCTCACCCAAAACCTGACCCCGCTCACCCAAAACCCAACCTCCCGCTCACCCCAAAACCCAACCTCCTGCTCACTCAAAACTTGACCCCGCTCACCCAAAACCCAACCTCCCGCTCACCCAAATCCTGACCCCGCTCACCCAAAACCCAACCTCCCACTCACCTAAAGCCCAACCTCCCGCTCACCCAAAACCCAACCTCCCGCTCACCCAAAACCCAACCTCCCACTCACCCAAAACCCAACCTCCCGCTCACCCAAAACCCAACCTCCCGCTCACCCAAAACCCAACCTCCCGCTCACCCAAAGCCCAACCTCCCGCTCACCCAAAACCCAACCTCCCGCTCACCCAAAACCCAACCTCCCGCTCACCCAAAACCCAACCTCCCGCTCACCCAAAACCCAACCTCCCGCTCACCCAAAACCCAACCTCCCGCTCACCCCAAAACCCAACCTCCCGCTCACCCAAAACCCAACCTCACGCTCACCCAAAACCCAACCTCACGCTCACCCAAAACCCAACCTCCCGCTCACCCAAAACCCAACCTCACGCTCACCCAAAACCCAACCTCCCGCTCACCCAAAACCCAACCTCCCGCTCACCCAAAACCCAACCTCCCGCTCACCCAAAACCCAACCTCACGCTCACCCAAAACCCAACCTCACTCACCCTCATTCCATTCACTTCAACCGCAGCCCCACTCTTACCCAATCAAACTCAGCCTCACACCCAACATCTAAAATCAGACCCTCCTACCCCGACACCCAGCATCCAAACCAGTCTCCCTTGCTATGTAGTGCAGGTAAATGGTATTTAATGTAATGTACAAATTTGTACATAAGCACACAAGCAGCAGATGAAAAGAATTGCAGTAATGCAATGACCATCAATGACATTTGCATTTGCTTCCTTTAACCAAAATGATATGCTTCAAAATAGTTAGGAGTCCTTTCAATCAGGGTGTGTTGACTCTAAGATGGGAGCTGCTAATGTGGATTTTATATTGCAGCTCACCCTCCATAAAACAGAACCCAGTTCAGTGAAGTGAACCAGCTGCAAGATGAGAGACTACTGCAAATATAAGACAGCCTAATCATCATCTAAGGGCTTCACGCCAAACGTCAGGCCTGTCACAACAAGCTGGTGGCTTTGCAGAAAACACAATCGCTTTCTCAACAGCTTACTGAAAGGCAACAAGTTATTTCCAGCCACTGGCTAGATGGAGAATGGAAGGGTTGTTTGAAGAAGCTGAGCTAGGAGTCAATTGGAATTTCAGGTTTGGGAGGCCACCTCCATCATCGAGCGAGAGGGAACATGTCAGCAGGTGTGGCAGAAACAAAGAAGGATGTGTGTGTCATTAAGAGACTTTACCTCCAGGAGATTCATGTATTTGTTCCACCTGAAGGCTCTTAAAAAAAAAAGGAAATCTTATTGAGAACAACATAAATTTTAAAAAATCATAGGATGGAATTTTGTGCCTTCCCCATGGAAAGTTTGGTGGTGAGGGGCATTTAATCAGGCAGGTGGATGGTGAGTGGGGATTCTGTCAACTTCCTGCCTCCACCTCAATTAAGTCCACGGACGACCTTCCTGCCCCACTGCCAATCAATGCTCACTTAAGGGCTTCATTCACCACTGCTGGTATCAACTGACCTTTGCTGCTGACTCCCCTCGTTTGTCTGAGAAGTTGTCCCACATTGCATTTGTATAGCAGGGTTCACAACATCAGGACTTTCCAAACAGCAGTACAGCCAGTGGACTATTTGCAGTCACTGTTGTAATACTAGAAACACAGCAGCCAGTTTGCGCATAACAAACCGCAATCCTCCACCTTCTTCAAGAACCACAACCTTAGAGGGCATTGGGAACCATGGACTTCCATTGGATTGCTCCATGATTGTGCTTGGCAAAGCACTGCAGTCGTTTGCCATTACCTTCTACAGTTGTCTGGCTAAAAACTCTCCCGCTCTTACCACTTCTCATCAGGTGTACTGGAAGGGTCTACAGGCTGATAATCAACATGTTTGGCCACGTTATGAAGCACGTTCCATGATCGTCAAGTAGGATTTGAATCTGGAGGTAGGGACACTACAACTGTGCCACAAGATCTCCCCAGCAAACTGTGATAACGATCAGAGAATCTGTTGTAGTGATGTTGGTTGAGGGATAAATATTAATCAGGATTCAGTGACCATGGGATTGATTACATCCACCTAAGAAGACAGACAGGGCCTCGGTTTAACATCTCAGCCGAAATACTACACTTCTGACAGTGCACACTCTGGCATTAGAGTGTTAGCCTAGATTTGGGCTCAAGTTTCTGGAGTAGGACTTGAGCCCACAACCTTCCAACTGAAAATGCAAGAGTGTAACCCACTGCGCCATGGCTGAGTCCCGTCATACATAGCTGATGCTCACTTGTTTGGCCCTGCCTTGGACAATAAGTTTTGGGGTGTGATCTGCAAGCCCCTTGCACATGAGATGATAATAAACCATGCAAGAGTACAACCAACTGGAGACCTACCCTAGAGTTGCTGCTGATGCGGCTGATCAAAGTGTCGAGGATCGTGATGTTTTCATGCCTATGCAGGACGATGAAACGTAGAAAGGTCTTGAGAAGGGCCACCTCGGTGATGCTGCGAAGGAAGAGGTCCAGGTAGGCCGTGCTGGCTATCATTTCCTCAATGGAAGTCTTTCAGAGATCGGAGCGAGTACACAGTCAGCCCAGAAAAAGTTATTGCAATTAAAAACTCACTCTACCCAGTACAAATACACTGACACAGACACTGAGACACAGAATGTATCAGAACGAGTGCCCTGGATGTCGGATGGTGTCCAAATCTGCCTGGTGATTCAGATGTAACAGCCTCGCAAAACTGATCCATTGGCCCCTTTTAAGAAAGAAAGGCTTGTATTTTTGCACCTCTCACATCCTCAGGACATCCCAAAGAGCTTTAGAGCCAATGAACTATTTGAGGTGTGGTGACTGTTGTAATGTAGGAAATGCTGAAGGCTGAGTTTATTTGTGCCACAACACTAGGGGGAGCACTTTCTGCACATGCTCAGTTGTAGTCTCAGGGTCTGTGTCAGAGGGCCAGCTGGCTACAACAAGTTAGCTTGACGCAAACTAACAATAAAGTTCAAGTTACCCATTTTTAGGTCTGTGCAGTCCTTAGGTAATTGCACGTTCTTATCCGTAGTCCACCTATCATTTATTTAGCAACTGTTCCCTTCAGGCAATTCAGTAAGCGATGAAGATATATAATCAGGATTTTCAGTAAATGAGATTCTCAGTTTCCAATGGGGAGAATTGATTGTAATATTTAGTTTAAGGAGACATTTTTACAATCAATAAAAAAAAGGATTTTGACTAAAATATTTAAGAAAAAAATCATTTCCCAATTTGGAACTCAAAATGATGACTTTGGGATTAAGACTCGCAATATCTACCGGGTGAACTACCCAAGTTGTGTGGAAATTCCTTGTACAAAATTTTAACACACTGGACCTAGCTTAAGGAGGCCACACTCACAACATCTCGTTGAGATTGCAATCCCATCACATGTCTTGCTATGAGCTACAGTCGAATTGTAGCTGAAAATACCAGTGTGGAATTCCCATTATAATGCCACTTTGTGGTATTACTGGCAATGTACACACATCTAAGTACTGAATTTTAACAGTTGAATTCCCGTAGGAAATGCTGACACTGCAGCTTCCAATGCAGCATGAGGCTACGTTAGTATTTCTTTTTGATAGATCCAAACCCCTGTCGCCGAGTGGAAAGGCATCAGGAGCAGTTGCACATCTCAGCAGCATGTGTGTGGGCCTAATGAGCACGTGCGGCTGCTCTTGACACCTTCCTGATCACTGGAAGGGGTTAGAGTGACTGTGGAAAGTCAATTTGTGCCCAGCAAGCTCCCACAAACAGAAATGTGACAATGAGCGAATAATCTGGGTGGAATGTTATGGCCCTGTCACAATAGAGGCGGGGCCATAAAATGCCGCAAATCATTCAAAACTCCATTGATTTCGGCAGGACTGTAAAATTCCGCCTTCCGTTTTAACTGATGTTGGTTGAGGGACAAATATTGGACCCAGGATACTGGGGAGGACTCCCCTGCTCTTCCTCAAAATCCTACCATGGGATATTTTAGATCCACCTAAGAGGGCAGATATGGTCTCAGTTTGACATTCAAAATGTCAATTCCTGAACTAACATTCTCCTGAAGCACCCCTCAGTACTGACCCCCTGACAGTGCAGCACTCCCTCAGTACTGACCCCCTGACAGTGCAGCAATCCCTCAATACTGACCCTCTGACAGTGCAGCACTCCCTCAGTACTGACCCCCTGACAGTGCAGCACTCCCTCAGTACTGACCATCTGACAGTGCAGCACTCCCTCAGTACTGACCCTCTGACAGTGCAGCACTCCCTCAGTACTGACCATCTGACAGTGCAGCACTCCCTCAGTACTGAACCTCTGACAGTGCAGCATTCCCTCAGTACTGACCTTCTGACAGTGCAGCACTCCCTCAGTACTGACCCTCTGACAGTGCAGCACTCCCTCAGTACTGACCATCTGACAGTGCAGCACTCCCTCAGTACTGACCATCTGACAGTGCAGCACTCCCTCAGTACTGACCCTCTGACAGTGCAGCACTCCCTCAGTACTGACCCTCTGACAGTGCAGCACTCCCTCAGTAATGACCCTCTGACAGTGCAGCACTCACTCAGTAATGACCATCTGACAGTGCAGCACTCCCTCAGTACTGACCCTCTGACAGTGCAGCACTCCCTCAGTACTGACCCTCTGACAGTGCAGCATTCCCTCAGTACTGACCCTCTGACAGTGCAGCACTCCCTCAGTACTGACCATCTGACAGTGCAGCACTCCCTCAGTACTGACCCTCTGACAGTGCAGCACTCCCTCAGTACTGACCATCTGACAGTGCAGCACTCCCTCAGTACTGACCCTCTGACAGTGCAGCGCTCTCTCAGTACTGACCCTCTGACAGTGCAGCACTCCCTCAGTACTGACCCTACAACAATGTAGTACTCCCTCAGTACTGACCCTCTGACAATGCAGCACTCCCTCAGTACTGACCCTCTGACAGTGCAGCACTCCCTCAGTACTAGCCATCTGACAGTGCAGCACTCCCTCAGTACTGACCATCTGACAGTGCCGCACTCCCTCAGTACTGACCATCTGACAGTGCAGCATTCCCTCAGTACTGACCCTCTGACAGTGCAGACTCCCTCAGTACTGACCCTTTGACAGTGCAGCACTCCCTCAGTACGAACCCTACAACAATGCAGTACTCCCTTAGTACTGACCCTCTGACAGTGCAGCACTCCCTCAGTACTGACCCTCTGACAGTGCAGCACTCCCTCAGTACTGACCCTCTGACAGTGCAGCACTCCCTCAGTATTGACCCTCTGACAGTGCAGCACTCCCTCAGTACTGACCCTCTGACAGTGCAGCACTCCCTCAGTACTGACCCTCTGACAGTGCAGCACTCCCTCAGTATTGACCCTCTGACAGTGCAGCACTCCCTCAGTACTGACCATCTGACAGTGCAGCATTCCCTCAGTACTGACCCTCTGACAGTGCAGACTCCCTCAGTACTGACCCTCTGACAGTGCAGCACTCCCTCAGTACGAACCCTACAACAATGCAGTACTCCCTTAGTACTGACCCTCTGACAGTGCAGCACTCCCTCAGTACTGACCCTCTGACAGTGCAGCACTCCCTCAGTACTGACCCTCTGACAGTGCAGCACTCCCTCAGTATTGACCCTCTGACAGTGCAGCACTCCCTCAGTACTGACCCTCTGACAGTGCAGCACTCCCTCAGTACTGACCCTCTGACAGTGCAGCACTCCCTCAGTATTGACCCTCTGACAGTGCAGCACTCCCTCAGTACTGACCCTCTGACAATGCAGTACTCTGTCAGTACTGGCGCCAATGAAGGAGTGAGTAGTGACACTGGTGGGAGGGGAGGGTGGTAAGGTCAGGGTTGGGATGGAGGAGTTGAACAGGAGGCTGTGGGCCAGATGAGCGGTGCAGAGGTAGGAGAGGGTAGCAAGGCTGTGAAAGATTTCTAAATATGGAGGAGAATTTCAAATTCAGTGAGGGGGGGACAGAGAGGCAGTCCAGATGGTCAAGGACTGGATTGGGCACAGAGCAGGTGGCAGATCTCAGACTTACCTTGTGGAGTGCAGTTCCCATTACTGGCACCAAGAAGCCATTGTGAACATAATCCACCAGCTGCTTCTGGACAAGAGGGTGGGCTACCTGGAAAAAGCAGAAACCAAAGTCTGATAAACAAGACTATAATCACAGGGTCTAGACACGGATGCATAAGGCTCGTCCCAAATGGATTCTGAATTAAACTGGGTCACTCAGAAACTCAGGACATCTAAAACCGCTCAGAGCCAACATCACTCAGCTCTGAAGAAGAGCCATATTGGACTCGAAACATTAACTCTGTTTCCCTCTCCACAGATTCTGCCAGACCTGCTGAATTTTTATTTCAGAGCCAACAGTGCGCTATTGAATCTAAAATCAAAATACTGAAGAGGCTGGTAACCTGAAATAAAAACAGAAAATGCTGGAAATACTCAGCAGATGTGGCAGGCAGCATCTGTGGGGAAATAAGCGAAGTTAATGTTTCAAGTCAATGACCCTTCACACGAAACCATTTTGAAGTATGGCGGAAAGATAGGGAAACACAGTTTCCTATATGGAACACAGCAGGATCCCAGAAACAGTAACTGGGATAAATGACTGAATAATCTTTAAACAAAAACTTAGCAAGGACAATCGGTCCATTTAGTGAAAGCCTTTATAGGAAACTACAATAGCCACCATCAGTCTCCAATTTCCCCTTCAATGATTGATGAGTTTGTGTCCACTTTCCTTAACCAGAGGCCAAGTATCTGTTTCTCTTTATATAAACCCACCCCCACTCTGTTAGATTACAGCCTGTAACTCACCCCCGGGTATGTACATATAAACCATCCCTAAAGCCCCTCGATTTGACTCCAGCCACTGACACATTCCCAGGTATCTGTTATTCTATATATAAACCACCTCAAACTCTTCAATTGGTTTCCAGTCTGTAAGTCATTCCTGGGAATCTGTTATTCCACATATAAAATACCTCCGAACCCCTCGATTAGATTTCAGTATCTAACTCACTCCCAGGTTTCAGTTATTTCATTGTAACTCACCCAGGAACACAGATTGACAGAATTATTACAGCACAGAAGGAGGTTATTCGGCCCATCGTGTCTTCACTGGTTCTCCAAATGAGCAATTCCCTTAGTGCCATTCTCCTCGTAACCCTGCATATTCTTCCTTTTCAGATAACAGTCTATTTCCCTTGCGAATGCTTCGATTGAACCTGCCTCCACCACACTCTCAGGCAGTGCATTCCAAACCTTAACCATTCGCTGCGTGAAAAGGTTTTTCCTCAAATCACTATTGTTTCTTTTGCCAATTCCTTTAAAATCTGTGCCCTCTCATTCTCTTCCACCAATGGGAACAGTTTCTCCCTCTCTACTCTGTCCAGGCCCCTCATGATTTTGAATTCCTCTTATCAAATCTCCTCTCAGCCTTCTCCAAGGAAAACAGTCCCAACTTCTCCAATCTATCTTTATAACAGAAATTCCTCATCCCTGAACCATTCTCATGACTCTTTTCTGCACTCTCTCTAACGCCTTCACATCTTCCATAAGTGCAGAGCTCAGAACTGGACGCAATACTCCTACTGTGGCCGAACCAAAGTCTTATACAAGTTCAACATAACCTCTTTGTCCTTGGACTGTATGCCCCCATTAATAAAACCCAGGTTACTGTATGCTTTATTAACCACTCTCTTAATCTGTCCTCCCACCTTCAATTACTTCTGCACAAATACATCAAGGTCCCTCTGCTCCTGCACCCCTTTTAAAATTGTACCCCCTATTTTATATTGTCTTTCCATGTTCTTGCTATCAAAATGAATCACTTCACATATCTCCATATTGAACTTCACCTGCCATCTGTCGGCCCATTCCACCAACTTGTCTATGTCCTTTTGAAGTTCTACACTGTCCTCCTCAAAGTTCACAATGCTTTCAAGTTTCATATCATCTGCCCTGCGCCCCAAGGTCTAGGTCTTTAAAATATATCAGGAAAAGCAAGGGTCTCAACACTGACCCCCAGGGAACTCCACTACAAACCTTCCTCCACCCTGAAACATAGAAACACTGGGCAGAATTTCGCCCTCGGTCGGCGGGCGGGCGGGCAACCGAGCTCCGCCGCCGAAACGGGGCCGGCTGCCATTTTGAGTGGGCGGGCCAATTAAGGCCCGTCCAGCGGGCTGCCCGACGGGAAGCGCTATGCACTCCCTGTGCAGGGGGCGGGTGGAGGGAATCCCCATCTGTCAAAGTGTGCTCTTTCACACATGCACGCACTGCTCCCTGAGACAAAGTCCTGTCTCAGGAAGATTCATGAGAGGTAAGTAAACTCTAAAAATAGAGAAATATTGAAATTATTAACATGTCCCCCTCATGTGACAATATCACACAAGATGGGACATGTTAATAAGAAACACAAAGTTAATTAAATTTTTTAAAAACAGACATGAAACTTCATCCCGCCAGCGGATGAAGTTTTATTAATAATCTGGAGCCTGCTGGGGCTCTGGGCCTGTCCACCAGCTTTATGGCTGGATGGGCAGGGTCTTTAATAAGGTTAATTAGCCTGTCAATGGCCTTAATTGGCCACTGACAGGTCAGCAGGCGGACAGCTGATTTCGCTATCTGTCCGCCTTCGTGAGTATTTAAAGGGACCGGGATGATGTTGGGGGTTCCTCCCGATGTCATCCCGCGCCATTTTCCCCTTGGTGAGTGAGCCCCGCCCCCAAATCGCCGAGGGGGAAATCCTGGCCATAGAAACTAGGAGCAGGAGGAGGCCATTCGGCCCTTCGAGCCTGCTCCGCCATTCATTTTGATCATGGCTGATCATCCAACTCAATAACCTGCTCCCGCTTTCTCCCCATATCCTTTGATCCCTTTCACCCCAAGAGCTATATCTAACTCCTTCTTGAAAACATACAATGTTTTGGTCTCAACTACTTTCTGTGGTAGCGAATTCCACAGGCTCACCACTCTCTGGGTGAAGAAATTTCTGCTCATCTCAGTCCTAAATGGTCTACCCCATATACTCAGACTGTGACCCCTGGTTCTGGACTCCCCCACCATCGGGAACATCCTTCCTGTATCTACCCTGTCTAGTCCTGTTAGAATTTTACAGCTTTCTATGAGATCCTCCCTCATTCCTCTGAACTCCAGCAAATATAATCCTAACTGACTCAATGTCTCCTCATATGTCAGTCCCGCCATCCCAGGGATCAGTCAGGTAAACCTTCGCTGCACTCCCTCTATAGCAAGAACTTCCTTCCTCAGATAAGGAGACCAAAACTGCACACAATATTCCAGGTGTGGTCTCACCAACGCCCTGTACAATTGCAGCAAGACATCCCTGCTCCTGTACTCAAATCCTCTGGCTATGAAGGCCAACATACCATTTGCCTTCTTTACCACCTTCAGTGACTGGTGTACAAGGATACCCAAGTCTCAGTGCGCATTCCCCTCTCTCAACTTATAGCCATTCAGATAATAATCTGCCTTCCTGTTTTTGCTACCAAAGTGGTTAACCTCACATTTATCCACATTATACTGCATCTGCCATACATTTGCCCACTCACTCAGCTTGTCCAAATCACACTGAAGCATCTCTGCACCCTCCTCACAGCTCACCCTCCCACCCAGCTTTGTGTCACCTGCAAATTTGGAGATATTACATTTAGTTCCCTCACCTAAATCATTAATATATATTGTAAATAGCTGGGGTCCCAGCACCGATCCCTGTGGTACCCCACCTTCCCATTCGGAAAAAGACCCGTTTATTCCTACTCTTTGTTTCCTGTCTGCCAACCAGTTTTCTCTCCATCTCAATACACTACCCCCAATCTTATGTGCTTTAATTTTACACGCCAATCTCTTTTGTGGGACTTTATCGAAAGCCTTCTGAAAGTCCAAATAAACCATATCCACTGGATCCCCACATCAACTCTACTAATTACATCCTCGAAAAATTCCAGTAGATTGGTCAAGCATGATTTCCCTTTTGTAAATCCATGCTGACTTTGTTTGATTCTGAAAAACATCTATTAACCGCTACTCTCTGGTTCCCGTCACTCAGCCAATTTTGTATCCATGTTGCTACTGTCCTTTTTATTCCATGAGCTATAACATTGTTCACAAGTCTGTTGTGCGGCACTGTATCAAACGCCTTTTTGAAGTTCATGTACACCATGTCAACAGCATTGTCCTCATCAACCCCTCTGTTACCTCTGTCAAAAAACTCCAGCAAGTTAATTAAACATAATTTTCCCTGAAAAAGTCCATGCTGGATTTCCTTAATTAACCTGCGTTTGTCCATGTGACTATTAATTTTGTGCCAGGTTATTGTTTCTAGAAGTTTCCTCACCATCAAAGTTAAACTGACTGGCCTATAGTTGCTGGGTTTATCTTCACACCCTTTTTTGAATAAGAGCATAATGTTGGCAATTCCCCAGTCCTCTGGCGCCAGCCCTCAGTCTAAGGAAGACTGGAACATTCGGGCCAGAGCCTCCGCATTTTCCACTCACTTCCCTCAGTATCCTCGGATGCATCTCATCCAGTCCTGGTGCCTTACCAACTTAAGTACAAACACCCTATCCAATACCTGCTTCTTTTCGATGTTAAACCCATCTAGTGTCTGAATTACCTCTTCTTTCCCCATGGCCTGAGTAGCATCTTCTTCCTTGGCAAAGTATTCATTCAATACCTTAGCCATGCCCCCTGTCTCCATGTGTAAATCCCCTTTTTGGACCCTATTCGGCCCTGCTCCTTCTTTGCCAACCTTTTACTATTTATATCCCTGGAGAAGACTTTGGGATTCCCTTTTATGTTAGCTGTCTGTCTCTTTTCATACTCCCTTTTTGCTTCTCTTATTTTTTTTGAATCGTTCATGGGATGTTGGCATCGCTGGCTAGGCCAACATTTACTGCCAATCCCTAAGTGCCCTGGAGAAGGTGGTGGGGAGCTGCCTTCTGGAACCCATATCTACTTTATTAGCTCCGCTCTGAACCTTCCATACGCAGCCTGTTCTCAATTGTAGTTTCTACCCGACACCCGTCATAAGCACATTTTTTCACCTTTGTCTTAATTTCTATCTCTTCTGGCATCTAGGGAGCTTTGGATTTGTTTGGCCTACTTTTCTCTTTCGGGGAAATATACCTCGACTGTGCCCAACTCTCTCCTGTGAAGGTAGCCCATTATTCAGCTACACTTTTTCCTCCCAATCTTTGACTCTAATTAATTCGGCCCTGATCAGTTATTACCCCATTGAAGTTGGCGAACCCCTCGATTAGATTCCAGTCTGTAATTCATTCCTGGGTATCTGTTATCCAATACATAAACCACACCGAACCCGTCGATTAGATTCCAGCCCGTAACTCGCCCCCAGGTATGTTATTCTATATATAAATGCCCCAAAACCCCTTGATTAGATTCCAGTCTGGAACTCACTACCAGGTCTTCATTCTTCAAAATTTTACATAAAAGCATCCTGAACCTCTTGATCAGACTGTAACTGATACTGGATGGGCTGTATGGTAAACTCCCTTTCTTGATGAATATCGATATTGTTAACAGCCTGGCTTTGGAAGGGGAGCTATGTACCTGAATGACAGCATTACAGAATTCCAGGGAGTTCATGAACATGGTGAGCGAGGAGACACCCATCCAGTCTTCACGCCGCAGTGCATGCCAATCATCGCCACGCACTTCGATCTTTCGAGGTAAAGATGAATAAAGTGCACTGAGACCCGTGGCCAGCACCTGTAGGATCAAAGGTCAAATGGTCAGACGGACAGCCCACAACAACATGACTCAGACAAACACCATAAACTTCTCATTCACCCACCCTTCAAACCACCAACAGTGAGGGGGCACAGGAGATGTGTTACATACGGATAATAGCTGTGGTCACACAGGATAGCTGGAGAAAGTAGGTATTAGGAGGACATAATGATTTGTATTACAGAGGCAGTTACATGAGACAAGATGTCCAGCCACTTGAGCTCCACATCCCGCAATACACCAACCTAAAATCTATCAATCTCAGTCTTCAAAGATTCAAGTGCCACCAAGAATTCAGTCTTAGGGGGAGGGGTGGAGGGAAAAGAGTTCCAGGGATGGAATTTAATGCCCTCCCCCAAGGGTTTGTGGCGGAGTTGGGGGGTTGGTGGCATTTAATCCCGTCTCTGCCCTGATTAAGTCCAGGACAAGGCAACCCATGGACTGCCTTCCCATCCTGACCAACAACTGATGGCCTTAAGTCGTCAATTAATATCTACTCATTGCTTGATCAAGGGATCCGACATTGGTAAAGGCTGCCCACAGAGAGAATCACAGAATCACAGTGCAGAAGATGCCCTTCGGCCCATCGAGTCTGCACCGACACGTGAGAAACACCTGACCTACCTACCTAATCCCATTTACCACCACTTGGCCCATAGCCTTGAATGTTAAGACGTGCCAAGTGCTCATCCAGGTACTTTTTAAAGGATGTGAAGCAACCCGCCTCCACCACCCTCCCAGGCAGCGCATTCCAGACCCTCACCACCCTCTGGGTAAAAAAGCTTTTCCTCACATCCCATCTAAACCTCCTGCCCCTCACCTTGAACTTATGTCCCCTTGTGACTGACCCTTCAACTAAGGGGAACAGCTGCTCCCTATCCACCGTGTCCATGCCCCTCATAATCTTGTACACCTCGATCAGGTCGCCCCTCAGTCTTCTCTGCTCCGACGAAAACAACCCAAGTCTATCCAACCTCTCTTCATAACTTAAATGTTTCATCCCAGGCAACATCCTGGTGAATCTCCTCTGCACCCCCTCCAGTGCAATCACATCTTTCCTATAATGTGGCGACCAGAACTGCACACAGAACTCCAGCTGTGGCCTCACCAAGGTTCTACACAACTCCAACATGACCTCCCTACTTTTGTAATCTATGCCTCAGTTGATAAAGGCAAGTGTCCCATATGCCTTTTTCACCACCCCACTAACATGCTCCTCTGTCTTCAGAGATCTATGGACACAGGCCCAGGTCCCTTTGTTCCTCAGAACTTCCTAGTGTCATGCCGTTAACTGAATACTTCCTTGTCAAATTACTCCTTCCAAAGTGTATCACCTCACACTTTTCAGGGTTAAATTCCATCTGCCACTTATCTGCCCATTTGACCATCCCAATTATATCTTCCGTAGCCCAAGACACTCAACCTCACTGTTAACCAACTGGCCAATCTTCGTGTCATCCACAAACTTACTAATCCTACCCCCCACATGGTCATCTATATTGTTTATATAAATGACAAATAATAGGGGACCGAGCACAGATCCCTGTGGTACGCCACTGGACACTGGCTTCCAGTCACTAAAGCATCCTTCTGTCATCACTCTCTGTCATCTACAACTAAGCCAATTTTGAATCCATCTTATCAAATTACCCTGTATCCCATGTGGCTTTGCCTTCTTTATAAGTCTCCCATGTCAGACCTTGTCAAAGGCTTTGCTGAAATCCATATAAACTACATCAACTGCACTACCCTCATCCACACCCCTGGTCACCTCCTCAAAAAATTCAATCAAATTTGTTAGGCATGTCCTCCCTCTGACAAAGCCATGCTGACTATCCCTGATCAAACCTTGCCTCTCCAAGTGAAGATAGATTCTCTCCTTCAGAGCTTTCTCTAATAGTTTCCCAACCACTGACGTGAGACTCACTGGCCTGTAGTTCCCTGGCTTATCTCTACAACCCTTCTTAAATAGCAGAGCCACATTAGCTGTTCTCCAGTCCTCTGGCACCTCCTCCGTGGCCAGAGAGGAATTAAAAATTTGGGTCAGAGCCCCTGCGATCTCCTCCCTTGCCTCCCTCAGCAGTCTGGGACACAAATCATCTGGACCAGGTGATTTGTCCACTTTTAAGCCTGCCAACACCTCCAATACCTTGTCACTCCCTATGCCAATTTGCTTAAGAACCTTGCAGTCTCTCTCCCAGAGTTCGATACCTTCATCTTCATTCTCTTGGGTGAAGATGGATGTGAAGTATTCATTCAACACTCTAGCGACGTCCTCTGGCTCCACCCATAGATTGCCCCCTTGGTCCCTCATGGGCCCTACTCTTTCCCTGGTTATCCTCTTCCCATTCATATACTTATAGAATTTATTGGGATTTTCCCTACTTTTACCAGTCAGAGCTTTCTCATATCCCCTCTTTGCTCTCCTAATTGCTTTCTTAAGCTCCACCCTGCACTTTCTGTACTCCACTAATGCCTCTGCTGATTTGCTTCCTTTGTATCTGCTAAAAGCCTCTCTTTTCCTTCTCATCGTAACCTGAATATCTCTGGTCATCCATGGTTCTCTGGGCTTGTTATTCCTTCCTATCACCCTAGAGGGAACATGTTGAGCCTGTACCCTCCCCATTTCCTTTTTGAACAGCCCCCACTGTAGATTTCCCCACCAGTAACTGTTCCCAGTCTACCTTGGCCAGATCCTGCCTTATTTCACTAAAATCCACTCTCCCCTAATCCAAAACATTTTTTTTTGCAACTTTTCGCTTTCTTTGTCCAGAACAAACTTAAACGGTACCATGTAGTGGTCACTATCACTAAAATGCTCACCCACCACCACCTCAGCCACCTGTCCGGCTTCATTCCCCAGAATTAGGTCCAGCAATGCGCCATCCCTTGTTGGACCCTCTACATATTGACATAAAAAGAGCCACACCGGTCCTTGCTGCCAACTCCCGTGGGCCCCTCCCCAGTGACCCCCACCTCATGACCCCCATCCTGTCATCACTCACCTGTGGTCAAGGTCCCTCGGGCGACCCTGGGCCTCAGATGGGTGCATTACCGACAGCTGCCAGCACTCCCCCACTGGTGGAGCCAAGCAATGAAGAGCTACCAGCCCCTGGGGCTGGCGGGTGGGCAGAATTTACTCACCTGGGGTCCTTGATCCCAGGGAAGTTCCGCCACAGGCCAGTCAGTGCCTAAGAGGCACTTAATTTGGCCAGCCTTTCCAAAAAGGATGCGACATGGGGCTCTCACCAGCTCTCTATTCAATACTACCCCTGATTTCCACTCCCCATTGTGTGAAGAAGTGCTTCCTGGAATCACCCCTAAACAGCCTGGATTTAATTTTAAGGTTTTGCTACCTTATTAGTCCTCGTTCCTCCTTTAAGGCACTGCTTAAGATTTATATTACTCAATGGCCCTAGTATCTCCTATGTGGCTTGGTGTCAACTCTTGTGTAATAACGTTCCTCTGAAGCACCTTGGACATTCTACTTTGTATAAATAAAAGTTATTTTTGTTACTGCCATTATGGACCCCCCCCCCCCGCCAAACAGAGGAAACAGGTTCTCTGTCAAATCCTATCAAGACCCTTTATCTGGTTGGAATTATATCTACAAGAGCTATTTTTTCTTTTACAATGTGGAAGGACATTGCGTTATTTGGACACTTGGGAGCTGACCCGGATTTTTTTTAAGAAAGGTCATACATTCATCCCGGACTGAAGCAAGCTTGCCTTTTCTAAGAAATCACAAGACATCAGCTAAATGACCAGCATGGCAATTGTGGAGGAGAGCTATTTGTCTATTTGAATTGCAAACACTTTAATTGATGGGAAAAAGTTATTTTCAAGGCAAAGGCCTGGTGATTTACTGGAAATCACCTGACGGAGGAGCTTTATGTTTTGAACCAATTGCTTTGAACTAAGTTAGGAATGAACTGAGAAGGAGAAAAGCTTTTCAGCTCACGCTCTCCTTGCCCTGCTTGAAATACAGTGTGGGTATCAGTATCCAGCTAGGTATCCTCATCTCAGGAGAACTTGTCTGTTTTTGGAAACCCGAGAGGCTGAGATGAGAAGGATTGATCCGTCTCTATTCTCCCCACAGCTGAAGCTCCTTGGTGAGAACCTCCACATGTCTACTGGGATAGCAACCCACCCTCGCAGGAGGGAGCACCAAATGGACAGCGTCAAAGCTCTGCGAACTTTATCCTTTTTAATAAAGTTTTTCCTTCAACCACCCATCTCTGCAGAGACCCTATTGGTTTGCCCTTTGTTTTTGTGTGAATGTGTGTGATCCTCGCCAGAGAAGGGGGCCCCACCGCCATTTTACGTAGGCGGGCAAATTGAGGCCCGCCCAGCATGACGTCCGCTGGGAAGCGCTATGCGTTTCCTGTGCGGGCGGGGGGGATTCCCCAAATGCAAGAGTGCGTTCTTTCATGCATGCGCACATCTCCCTGAGGCTAAGTGCTGCCTCAGGGAGATCGCTGACAGTTCTAAAAACCCCAAAAATATTTTTAAAAATCTTTAACATGTCCCTCTCATGTGACAATGTCACATGAGATGGGACATGTTCATAGTTTACACTAAAACTTTATTAAACTTTTTAAATTCCTACATGAAACTTCATCCTGCCGCTGGATGAGGTTTTATGTTTTCTCTATTTGCCACTGCAGCTTCTGGTCAACCCAGTAACCTTAAGGTTGGTCGGGCAGGTCCTTTAATTGTTTTAATGATCCTGTCAATGGCCTCAATTGGCCACTGACAGGTCGGCGGGCCCGCAGCTGATTTTGCTGCGACCCCGCCTTCCTAAAAATTTAAATGGGGCGGGGTGACGTTGGGAGTTCCGCCTGACATCATCCTGCATCATTTTACGCGTCGGCGAGCGGGGCCTGCCCCCTACTTGCTGATGGCAAAATTCAGCCCTGTGTGTGCACGTGTACACTGGAGAATTTTAAAAGCAATAGATAGTTACATTTCAAGATTACAAATTGTGTGTTAACCAGTTCTCGCAAACTGTTTTAAAAAGCTTTGTTTTATAATAAATCAATCATTCTGAGTTTATTGAAAGAAACCTGATTAAAGTCTCTTTTATTCTGGGTCTAACAATAGTGAAGGTTAACACTTGGTCATTTTGGCAAGCAAATTAAACATTTACACTAATGGTGGAATAGTGGGGCTGGATAAATTGCGCACTCCTCTCACCCCAGCTGCAACAGTCTAGATTTCTAGACTCTAAAGGCTTCAAGTTGTGTGGAGAGAGAGTGGGCGTACAACATTGAGATAGAGGACCAGCCATGAGCATATTGAATGGCAGAGCAGGCTCAAAGGGCCGAATGAACCACTCCTGCTTCTATTTTCTATGTTTCTAAACACCTCAATCAGAACACCCTTCAACTTCTAAACTCAAGAGAATACAAGAGCCTAGACCAATCGAGTTGAATGACCTTTATCTGCTGTAGATTCCATATAATTCTACTTATCCTGTCCTCATAATTTTAATCGGTTTGGCCTTTTTGATTACTTCTTGTACCTGTGCATTTTAAAATTCTCACTCTTGCTTTCAAATCCCTCCATGTCCTCTCCATTCCCTATCTCTATAATCTCCTCCAGCCCCACAATGCTCTGAGATATCTGCACTCCTCTAATTCTGGCCTCTTGTTCATTTCCAATTTTAACTGCTCCACCATTGGCGGCTGTGCCTTCAGCTGCCAGGGGCCTCGAGCTCTGGAATTCCCTCCCTAAACCTTTCCACCCCTCTGTTCCTTTAAGATGCTCCTTAAAACATAACTCCTTGAGCAAGCTGTTGGTCTTTTGCTTATTATCCTATGTGGTTCATATCAGATTTAGTCTCAAAATGCTCCTGAGAAGCACCCTGGAATGTTTTACTATGTCAAAGGTGCTATATAAATACAGGTTGTTGTTGCACACTGGCTTAGCGATTTGTGTGTCTGGACACCAAAATCCCTTTGCTCCTTCACAATAGTGGGTTCTCTGGATTAGGTTTTAAGATCCATCAGAAAACATCCTGAGGAATGAGCCAAGTGTCAGCTCAGTGTAAACTGACTGCAATAAAAGGGTGATGGGTCAACAACTAAACAAAGACTTGCATTTCTATAGCACCTTTCTGAATCCTTCAAGACTTGCAAAAGTATTTTAAAGCCAATTGTGATGTGGCAAACACCTCAGTCAGTTTCAGCAGAACCAGATCCCACAAGATCTTTTACATCAAGCAGTTGGCAGAGGGAAATGGGTGAGATACTGGATGGTGCCAGGCTTGTGGTATAAGGGGCACCAGCACACGTTGCAATCCAATATAAAAGCAGCCTCAGTAAACTCTCCACTGAGTGGTGATCAGGCTGGAACAGCTCTGCTATTGGGAAGTGGCTGTGTTCGTCTCTCGAGAGAGAGAGAGAGAGAGAAGGGAACCCAGTGTTGGCCTGTTTCAGTAACCGCCCAGGAGATTCCAAACATTCCAATCCACTCCCAACAACAGAGGCACAGGTCACTGCTCCGGTCAGCACCAGGATAAGCAGTGCCTGCACAGTCTATAATCAGACACTCAGCTAAAAGGCATTAAAGACTCGGATCCGCCCCTCACCAGCAATAGGGTCATTACATTAAAGACTGTACAGAGCAGCAAGATTGTTGGCTCAACGCTTAAATGTGTTCCACCACTGGCCTACCCCCCATATCCCCAGAGGACAAAATGGGGTCAGAGAGATCAAGAAAAGCCCCAGGATGCATCCGACTTGGTTCTCATTTACTATTACTTCACTTTGATGGCTCTGGGTTGAAAGGGCAGAGGGGGACAGTGGCATGAGCCAAGCTCACTTTCCAGTAAATAGCTGGAAAGTATGTGTGCTTGTACACTGGGTAAAGAAAGGCTTGGGCTGGGCTGCTGTGCATCAGCTGGGTGAGTTGCAGAGTCCGATGGGATCGGCAATTGCTGGACAGAGTGAAGAATCGGCAGTTCATGGGATAGCGAATGGAGAAGGAACCTAGAGTGCTAGCCTGAGAGCAGTAACCTCCCACCATTACCCCCAACTCCCAGCCCAACACCGACACCCCCCCATTACCCCAACTTCCACCCCAACATTCACTCCACACAGGCAGTAATGCCCCTCATCCCCTCCACCCCACCTTTAGCCCCAACTCCCACCCCAACCCCTTCCTCCACCACAGGTATGCACTCACTGGACAGAAGTAGGAGTTTTCTGCAATATAACTCCCCACAGTGTCATTCTCTGCAGAGATGGCCATAATGAGGAGCAGTGCATCTCGCGCTTGCTGTCCAATCAGACCATCGCGGTGGATAAAGGGAACGAGAATGGAGAAGATGAGGAGATTGGCAGGGCCCTGGTTGGTCTGGGTGTGAAAGAAGAGTTCCAGGATGGAGGGTTCCTTGGCCAGCGAGACACAGATCTGGTTGAGTAGTAACACCAGGTTGTTTTCCACCACGGGGGAACGAGGTTCAACACACATGCTCAGCAATCTCATCAATGGGTTGAGAATGGGCTTGTGACGCAGCAGGGGCTGATGGGACTGACTGACCAGCAGCTCGTACAGCTTCAGCTGCTCGATTTTTTTGTCATCGTTGAACTGCCAGCGCAGGTTCCAGCTCAGCAGCCTATCCAGGATTCCCTCCAAGATCACCAGCTCCAGGATGGGACCGATCCCTGTATCCTCATGGGACCTCTCTTCTGCCAACAGGTACATCATTTGATCGGTGTAATTGCGGACTGCGCTCGCTTCATCCACTGTCCGTGAGTCCTGCCGCTCCAGAATCCGACTCACCTGTAACACAACCCAATACAAATCACTGCTTCAGCCTCAACTAGAACAGGAGGAGGCCATTCAGCCCCTTGAGCCTGCTCTCCCATTCACTTAGGCCATGGCTGATCTCTATCCTTCTTGGTTCTGGAACCCTTAATACCCTTACCCAACAAAAACCTTGAGATAAAGGCTAATGTTCCATTAATCTTTTAATTAATTTTAAACCTATCCATTAGTTTTTAGTGGATCCTATATCTCTCTCCCACTCTCTAATTACTAGCTTTTCACCATTTGGAAAGTAATGTGTCCAATTCTGGGCACCACACTTTAGGAAGGATGTCGTGGGCACGCAGTATATTTACTAGAAAGGTACCGGGTGAGGGGCTTCAGTTAATGTGGAGAGAGTGGAAAAGCTGGGATTGTTCTCCTTAGAGCAGAGAAGGTTAAGGGGGAGATTTAACAGAAGTGTTCAAAATTATGAGCAATAAAAAAGGAGGAAGTGTTTCCAGTGGCAGGAGGGTTGGTAACTATAGGGACACAGGTTGAGGACGACTGGTAAAAGAACCAAAAGCGGAAGATGAATATCTTTTGAATGCAGTGAGTTACCTGGAATGCGCTGCTGGAAAGGGAAGGAAATTCAATAGCAACATTCAAAAGGGATTATTTGAAAACAAGAAATTTGCATGACTACAGGGAAAGCACAGGGGAAGTGAGATATTTATAAAAAGCTTCCCTCACAGGAAATGAGCAAATAGAATCTATGATGAGGGAGAGTGTTCATACACTGTAGTAGGTTAAATGGCTCCATGGTATGCCCAGTAGGATAGAATGGGTTGGGTAGAGTGTTTCCTTTTACTTGTTCATGGGATGTGGCCATCACTGCCAAGGCCAGCATTTGTTGCCCATCCCTAATTGCCCCTGAGGGCAGTTAAGAGTCAATCACATTGCTATGGATCTGCCAGACCAGGTAAGGATGGCAGATATCCTTCCCTAAAGGACATTAAGTATTGCTGAAAAAAGAGACATGTCGAAGCTTTTCATCTTGCACTCATCAGGACACTTTGCAAGAATACCAATCAATACAAGGGGAAAACAGCAATTTATTCTGTGCATTCTCCATGGCAATGCCTCTACCAATCAGAGTTCACTTACCAACCAATCAACACCCCACCTCATACAGTATAAATTGTTGGTTTATATCCTTACCCTTACACTGGGATTCTTGTGAAATGTCCTGAAGAAAGCTAGATGAAAAGCTTTAACATGTCTCTTTTTTCAGCAATATTCAAGTTCTGTACAACCAAATGACTATTAATAAAAGGACATTCGTGAACCAGATGGGCTTTTACAATTGATGATAGTTTCATGGTCACCATTACTGAGACTAGCTTTCAATTCCAGATTTATTAATGGAATTTAAATTCCACCAGCTACCGTGGTGGGATCTGAACCCATGTCCACCAGAGCATTAGCCTGGCTCTCTGGATTACTAGTCCAATGTCATTACCACTATGTCACCATCTCCCACCAGGCTACATCAGTGAAATATCCTAGATCAGCACCTCTTATTCCAGCAATGAAATCACCAATTAGTGTCTGCCATGGGGTTGCTGTGAATTCCCAAACTCAGTTAACATGGGGATACCTGGAGACAGGTGGAGGTATTGGGCTGCATGTGAACCCGCCTCATTACACCCATCCAGTCCCAAAGTCTGTGGCACTGAATAGTTTCCTGTACCTGCAGCAGGTACACTGGCAGCTTTTTGCAGTGAAGCCCCAAGGGTTTTTTTTAAAAATGGAGTCAGGTATATCCAGTTCGAGTGCGACCCATTGACTCAAGATTGTACAAGTGCAATAAGGTGACACTGCTCATCGAGGAAGGCAGTCGTGGAGGTTAAGGGGTATACAAAGTCCCCACACTGTGCATTATCCTTCACTAAATATGTCCATGCAGATATTAGACCTGCATCAGCGTGCAATTCTCATTATCCAAATGAGCTGTGGCTGGGCTTTGCTATCCGGGATTACTCAATGAGAACTGAGTCACAGGAAATCTCTCTGCTATAGAATCTCATTTCACAGGCGTGTCTTTGGAACAAATTTCAAGTCAGAAAGATCAGCACCATTCCTGATTTTAAAAAATTAGTTCAGCTGTAAAGAGGGCCTGTGATTAGGAAAAATTCAAGGAGGAATAGATTTACAGGCTGGAGAGGTGCAAACTCAATGGCAACCTAGGTATCTAGTGCCTAATTAAAGAACCCATACACACCAAAGTGTTACAACTGCACAAACCCAATCAAACTGCTTCCTCACAGACCAACCAAATCCACCCCAGGACACATGACACCAACCTGATCCACGCCAACACAACCTAAGATAAATGTGCAGTCTCAAAGGGCTGAATGACCTACTCCTACTCCTATTTTCTATGTTTCCATGTGATGGAAAGAAAATTGGAGCCTCTACCATCACTGTCCATAGCTCCAGACTACAACATACATGTAATAGTGTTATGTTGCCGCAGCAACTGGCAGTCCAAGTGAACTATACCACATTTAGTATGGCCGTTGTGCTGTTCTTACCTGTGTCCAGTGATTTTTAAACACCATGAAGCAGGTTTCAGGGTCGGCGGTGACTGGGGACTGGGGCCCTGCAGCCCGGCTCGCCCTGTTGCCGGCTCCTCGGGGGTTCAGCTTACTCAGCCAGCTCATCCTTTCCCCACACTCTGGAGGTTGGATGCTGAGGGAGGGGTAGGGGTGGGATGGGTGTGAAGGGTGGAAGAGGATGGACCGGCAGGGGGTGGGGGAGGATAAGGGGTTAGGTTGGGCAATGCACAGGGGGTTATAACTCTTTCTGGGGCGGCGTGTGTTCACAATATCAAGTCAGTTTTCTCCTAGCAACCAGTATCATCCTGTCTGGAGGCGTTTCTCCTCCATGGTGCCTCAGTCAGAGTGATTTACTGTAAAAAAAACAGAAACAAAACATTTAATTCACGAGCAGTCAGACATTCTATAGTCATACAAATTCTGCAGAGCTCACGGAACTGCCCTACAATTACATCCCTCCAATGGATATTCGTTCAAATCAACTGACATTAACACACTGATCCAAAGACTGATCAGGATACTGACATTTCAATTGATTGTTTTGTACCCAGAATAGGTGAAGCAATTAATCCCCTGTAAATACTGACTCACTGCCCGGGGACCCCCTGTAAATACTCACTCACTGCCCAGGGACCCCCTGTAAATACTCACTCACTGCCCAGCGACCCCCTGTAAATACTCATTGCCCGGGGACCCCCTGTAAATACTGACACACTCCTCAGGGCTCCCAGTAAATACTGACACACTCCCCAGGGGCGCCCTGTGAATCCTCATTCACTCCCTGGGGACCCCCTGTAAATACTGACACATTCCCCAGGGACCCCCTGTAAATACTGACACACTCCCCGGGGACCCCCTGTAAATACTGACACACTCCCCGGGGACCCCCTGTAAATACTGACACACTCCCCAGGGAAACCCCTGTAAATACTGACACACTTCCCAGGGACCCCCTGTAAATACTGACACACTCCTCAGGGACCCCCTGTAAATACTGATACACTCCCTGGGAACCCCCTGTAAATACTGACACACTCCCCGGGGACCCCCTGTAAATACTGACACACTCCCTGGGGACCCCCTGTAAATACTGACAACTCCCTGGGGACCCCCTGTAAATACTGACACACTCCCTGAGGACCCCCTGTAAATACTGACACACACCCTGGGGGCCCCCTGTAAATACTGACACACTCCCCGGGGCTCCCTGTAAATACTGACACACTCCCCGGGAACTCCCTGTAAATATTGACACACATATTCCCTGTGAACTCTCTGTAAATACTGATATGCACACAGATACACTCAGACACATAAGTATATATGATACATGCACACACCCACAGACATACATACTCACGCACAGACACATACACACACACACAGACACACATGGCAGTCACCCTTACACACAGCAAGCACACATGCGCACACACACACACACACACACACACACACACTTCCCCACCCTCGCGATGTGTGCTGCAAACACTTAAGTCTCAGTGTCAGTATAGGCCCCAGGCACTGCTGAGGTGTTGCTTGAATGAGGATCAGATTACTTTCACAGCAATCTAATGTCACCCTGACAGGAAGCAGGCCAGCTCACGGCCCACTCCACATAATGCACCCTTTGCTGCTGTAAGACATTCGGCAAGGAAATAAAGAGAACAATCTGCAACAGCAGGAATACACAGCCGCCACGGCGAATGATCAGGAGCAGCAAACATCACCATCGCAGCCAGACATTCTGAATAGTGAGGCAGGCAACTGGATTAATCAGCACACACAGCATTCCTCAGTCAAAGCTGGAGCTACACACACACACTCCTCTCTTCTCCAGTCTGCTCTCTCCCTCCATAACCATTTCCTCCTGAGATTACAGCAGGAATTATCCCACCTTCCCTTTCTCCTCAGCTCTGGTACCAATCAACGACCCCGAGACTGCAGGCATTCCACACACTACTCGAATCAGCGGAGATCCTCCTTCTAATGCAGATAGAACCTGGATTCAATAAATAATTCCCCGCTGTGCCAGAGTATTTCCTGAACATAATCTCTTTTCTAAACATATATATCTGTAAAAGCCATACTTGCGTCCTACCTGAAAGAGATTTGATTTCATGCCATTTAGGGTGTGCCTTGAAGTGTTACACACTGTAATTTCACTCCTGAATCTTCCAATTCACTGACACACTTACAGTGAAGGGCATGCAGAATAAATCATATGTTTCTTGTCAGGAATTCCTGAATAGATGAATCGGGCGGTGGGGCGAAGGCAGATCTTTGAAGCTCATTTTCTACTACAACAGTTCTTTTTTACATCACAGAAACAGGCTATTTAGCCCAAACCACTCCAGCCCAGTGTTTACACTCCACTCAGCCTATCAGCACATGCTTCTGTGCTCTCTCCTTTCAAGTGTTTATCCAGCTTCCCCTTAAATGCATCTATTCTATTCACATCAACGACATTCTGTGAGAGCAAACTCCACTTTCTGACCGCTCTCTGGGTAAAGAACTTTCTCCTAAATTTCCAGTTGGGTTTATTAGTGATCATCTTATACTGATGGCCCTGGTTTTGAACTCCACACATAGAGTACGCCCCACACTGAACAATGCAGCAAAGATCAATTAAAAGGCTCATCATGCTACAAAGTGCATTAAATCGCCGCCTCCTCCTCCACTTCACTGGGGTACGGATCCCTCACACACTGACTCTCACTGGGGTACGGGTCCCACACACACTGACTCTCACTGGGGTACGGGTCCCACACACACTGACTCTCACTGGGGTACGGGTCTCACACACACTGACTCTCACTGGGGTACAGGTTCTACACACACTGACCCTCACTGGGGTACGGGTCCCACACACACTGACTCTCACTGGGGTACGGGTCCCACACACACTGACTCTCACTGGGGTACGGATCCCTCACACACTGACTCTCACAGGGGTATGGGTCCCACACACACTGACTCTCACTGGGGTATGGGTCCCACACACACTGACTCTCACTGGGGTACAGGTCCCACACACACAGACTCTCACTGGGGTACGGGTCCCACACACACTGACTCTCACTGGGGTACGGGTCCCACACACACAGACTGTCACTGGGGTACGGGTCCCACACACACTGACTCTCACTGGGGTACGGGTCCCACACACACACTGACTCTCACTGGGGTACGGGTCCCACACACACACTGACTCTCACTGGGGTACGGGTCCCACACACACTGGCTCTCACTGGGGTACGGGTCCCTCACACACTGACTCTCACTGGGGTACGGGTCTCACACACACTGACTCTCACTGGGGTACGGGTCCCACACACACTGACTCTCACTGGGGTACGGGTCTCACACACACACTGACTCTCACTGGGGTACAGGTCCCTCACACACTGACTCTCACTGGGGTACGGGTCCCACACACACTGACTCTCACTGGGGTACGGGTCTCACACACACTGACTCTCACTGGGGTACGGGTCCCACACACACTGACTCTCACTGGGGTACGGGTCCCACACACACTGACTCTCACTGGGGTACGGGTCCCACACACACTGACTCTCACTGGGGTACGGGTCTCACACACACTGACTCTCACTGGGGTACGGGTCCCACACACACTGACTCTCACTGGGGTACGGGTCCCACACACACAGACTCTCACTGGGGTACGGGTCCCACACACACTGACTCTCACTGGGGTACGGGTCCCACACACACTGACTCTCACTGGGGTACGGGTCCCACACACACTGACTCTCACTGGGGTACGGGTCCCACACACACAGACTCTCACTGGGGTACGGGTCCCACACACACTGACTCTCACTGGGGTACGGGTCCCACACACACACTGACTCTCACTGGGGTACGGGTCCCACACACACTGACTCTCACTGGGGTACGGGTTTCACACACACTGACTCTCACTGGGGTACGGGTCCCTCACACACTGACTCTCACTGGGGTACGGGTCTCACACACACTGACTCTCACTGGGGTACGGGTCCCACACACACTGACTCTCACTGGGGTACGGGTCTCACACACACTGACTCTCACTGGGGTACGAGTGCCACACACACTGACTCTCACTGGGGTACGGGTCCCACACACACTGACTCTCACTGGGGTACGGGTCTCACACACACTGACTCTCACTGGGGTACGGGTGCCACACACACTGACTCTCACTGGGGTACGGGTGCCACACACACTGACTCTCACTGGGGTACGGGTCCCACACACACACTGACTCTCACTGGGGTACGGGTCCCTCACACACTGACTCTCACTGGGGTACGGGTCCCACACACACTGACTCTCACTGGGGTACGGGTCCCACACACACTGACTCTCACTGGGGTACGGGTCCCACACACACTGACTCTCACTGGGGTACGGGTCCCACACACACTGACTCTCACTGGGGTACGGGTCCCACACACACTGACTCTCACTGGGGTACGGGTCCCACACACACTGACTCTCACTGGGGTACGGGTCCCACACATACTGACTCTCACTGGGGTACGGGTCACTCACACACTGACTCTCACTGGGGTACGGGTCACTCACACACTGACTCTCACTGGGGTATGGGTCACTCACACACTGACTCTCACTGGGGTACGGGTGCCACACACACTGACTCTCACTGGGGTACGGGTCCCACACACACACTGACTCTCACTGGGGTACGGGTCCCACACACACTGACTCTCACTGGGGTACGGGTCCCACACACACTGACTCTCACTGGGGTACGGGTCCCACACACACTGACTCTCACTGGGGTACGGGTCCCACACACACTGACTCTCACTGGGGTACGGGTCCCACACATACTGACTCTCACTGGGGTACGGGTCCCACACACACTGACTCTCACTGGGGTTCGGGTTCTACAGACACTGACTCTCACTAGCATTTCATGGGTAGTGCCTTGGCAACTTGTGCTCTATTCTCCGTGTAACTCCACAGAGTTGCTGCTGTTTATTCAGGGTAAGGGTCATTCACTATGTAATTGTTACTGTTTAATGTGCAGATTAAAGGCTGATGAGTGAAGATAGGAATAGTATAATTTGTAAGATGATGTGAGAATGCCCTGGGGAACCAGTTCAGCATCAGTCTGCTTCTGCAGATTGAAAGGAAGGGAGAGGGAATGCTGGCTTTCCTTGCAGACCGAGCTGAGAATGTCTCGGAGGAAAACAGCAGGAAAACTCAGGCTGGAATAAAGGGCGGAGCAGTTCAGGAACTGTAACAACGACAAACTTCGTATGACGCAATTCGTCCTCTAGGTTCGGGAGTTTAAGCAGGGACTCTGTAGCAGAGCAGAGTGGTTGGGGTACAATGGTGGGGATTAATGGGGGGGCACAGCAGGAGGGCCCTGGTGGTAACAGAGCAACAAGTGGAGGTATCAGCGGGCAGGCACTGAGCGGTACCGGGGGAAGGAACCACCATAGTTGCAGGTAGAGCTTTGGCTTCATATACCAAGCAGGATCCACCCCATCCTGACCACTCTGCACTTCGCATTGCTGAATCTTGCAGGTGTCTGAGGATGACTGACATAGATTTCCATTGAATCTATAGCACAGAAACAGGCCATTCGGCCCCACTGGTCCCTGCTGGCTTTCATGTTCCACATGAGCCTCGTCCCAACTCTTCTCCATCTCACCCTATCACCATATCCTTCTACTCCTTTCTCCCTCATATGTTTATCTAACTTGCCCCTTAAATGTATCTTTACTATTCACCTCAACCACTGCCTGTGGGAGTCAGTTCCACATTCTCAACGCTCTCTGGGTAAAAAAGTTTCTCCTGAATTCCCAATTGGACTTATTTGCGATTGTCTTGTGTCTTATGTCCTGATCTCCCCAACAAGTAAAAACATCTTCTCTGTGTCCACCCTATCAAACTCTTTCATACTTTGTCAGCCCTAAGCCTTCTCTTTTTCCAGAGAGAAAATCCCAGGCCTGTTCAATCTTTCCCGATTGGTATCATTCCTCAATTCCAGTATCATACTTGCAAATCTTCTTCGCAGCTACAAAAGATTATTATAACTTCCTCTGGTTGACATGGGGGTATGGATAAGAGCTTTTGAAGTTATCTTTCAAAAGGATCCTGAATACAGACATTGGTCATGACGCCCCTGAAGGGTCCTTGAGAAGGGGGCCCGACTCTTTGAAAGTTGCAGGGTGCTAGGGGAAGTTCACCCCCGCAATGGAGCTGGTCAGGTGGAGTGTGCAGGGTGTGGCAGACAGTTCGCATCCTTCTCCCATGCTAGCGAAAATTAGGGGGTTGCTGGAAATGGGGATGGACATCCCAGAATCGAGTCCAGTCGGCTATTTTTAAAGGCCCCTGGAGCCTTCCCAAATTCGCAAAAATCAGGCCCATTAACCCTGCCCAGCTGGGTCACCCAAACCTAAGGAAACCCATCAGATCCAGAACTAGGCAGTTATTTCTAATCATGGAGGCAAGTGCCGTTCCACAGCTGTTGGGTCCAGTTGCAACATGCAGTGTAAACAGAGCACCTACTGAACTGAACTGGCACCATACAGTGTAAACAGAGCACTGACTGAACTGGCACCATGCAGTGCACACAGGGTACTGACTGAACTGGCACCATGCAGCGTACACAGGGTACTGACTGAACTGGCACCATGCAGTGTAAATAGAGCACTGACTGAACTGGCACCATGCAGTATAAACAGAGCACTGACTGAACTGGCACCATGCAGTGTAAACAGAGCACTGACTGAACTGCCACCATGCAGTGTAAACAGAGCAGGGACTGAACTGGCACCATGCAGTGTACACAGAGCAGGGACTGAACTGGCACCATGCAGTGTACACAGAGCACTGGCTGAACTGGCACCATGCAGTGTAAACAGAGCAGGGGCTGAACTGGCACCATGCAGTGTAAACAGAGCACCTACTGAACTGAACTGGCACCATGCAGTGTAAACAGAGCAGGGACTGAACTGGCACCATGCAGTGTAAACAGAGCACTGACTCAACTGCCACCATGCAGTGTACACTAGGGTACTGACTGAACTGGCACCATGCAGTGTAAACAGAGCAGGGACTGAACTGGCACCAAGCAGTGTAAACAGAGCAGGGGCTGAACTGGCACCATGCAGTGTACACAGAGCACTGACTGAACTGGCACCATGCAGCATAAACATGGGCTGAACTGACCCTGGCCATGTGGTACATGACTGTTGAGCACTGGTGAGTTGGAAGTCAAATGACTTCCTCTTCCTCCACTGCCCATAAAGATGCATCTTCTGATAGGCTTTTCTTTCTTGTCACGAATGTCAGCCATGGGTCACTGGGTAGCTTTCTCTCAGAGTCAGAAAGTAGTGGCTCAAGCCTCACTCTCCAGAGCTTCAGCACAAAATCTAGGCTGGCACCCCAGTGCAACATTGAGCGAGCGAGTGCTACACTGTCGGGGGGTGGGGGGGTTGGGGGGTCAGTGCTGAGCGACGCTGCACTATCAGAGGGTCAGTGCTGAGGGAGCACTACACTGTAAGAAGGTCAGTACTGAGGGAGCATTGCACTGTCGGAGGGTCAGTACTGAGGGAGCGCTGCACTGTCGGAGGGTCAGTACTGAGGGAGTGCTGCACTGTCGGAGGGTCAGTACTGAGGGAGCGCTGCACTGTCGGAGGGTCAGTACTGAGGGAGCACTGCACTGTCGGAGGGTCAGTACTGAGGGAGTGCTGCACTGTCGGAGGGTCAGTACTGACGGAGTACTGCGCTGTCAGAGGGTCAGTATTGAGGGAGCGCTGCACTGTCGGAGGGTCAGTATTGAGGGAGCGCTGCACTGTCGGAGGGTCAGTATTGAGGGAGCGCTGCACTGTCGGAGGGTCAGTATTGAGGGAGCGCTGCACTGTCGGAGGGTCAGTACTGAGGAAGTGCTGCACTGTCGGAGGGTCAGTATTGACAGAGCGCTGCACTGTCGGAGGGTCAGTACTGAGGGAGCACTGCACTGTCGGAGGGCCAGTATTGAGAGAGCGCTGCACTGTCGGAGGGCCAGTATTGAGAGAGCGCTGCACTGTCGGAGGATCAGTACTGACGGAGTACTGCGCTGTCAGAGGGTCAGTATTGAGGGAGCGCTGCACTGTCGGAGGGTCAGTATTGAGGGAGTGCTGCACTGTCGGAGGGTCAGTACTGACGGAGTACTGCGCTGTCAGAGGGTCAGTATTGAGGGAGCGCTGCACTGTCGGAGGGTCAGTATTGAGGGAGCGCTGCACTGTCGGAGGGTCAGTATTGAGGGAGCGCTGCACTGTCAGAGGGTCAGTATTGAGGGAGCGCTGCACTGTCAGAGGGTCAGTATTGAGGGAGCGCTGCACTGTCGGAGGGTCAGTATTGAGGGAGCGCTGCACTGTCAGAGGGTCAGTATTGAGGGAGCGCTGCACTGTCGGAGGGTCAGTATTGAGGGAGCGCTGCACTGTCGGAGGGTCAGTATTGAGGGAGCGCTGCACTGTCAGAGCCACTGTCTTTCGGATGAGATTTTAAAACACGGCCACAATTGCTCTCTAAGAGAAGCATTCTCCCTAATATTCTGGACAATCTGGACTGACGTAAAACAGACAGCTTAGTTATTTAACTTTGAAGAAGAGTCATACGGACTCAAAACATTGTTGCTCTCTCCACAGACGCTGCCAGGCCAGATGAGTTTTTCCAGGACTTTGTTTTTATTTCAGGTTTCCAGCATCTGCAGTATTTTGCTTATACTTAGCCATTTATCTCATTTCTATTTCTGGGCTCACTGTGTGCAATTTAACTCCCACACTTCATATATTACAACAATGATTACACTTCAAAAAGTGTTTTATATTCTGTAAAACATTTCGGAACATTTTGAGATCAGGAAAGGGTGTTCTTACCTTCCCTGAACAGTTGTATTTTTGCAACGTTTTTTACATTTTTACATTTACATTTGCTTCTACTGACACTAAAGTTATACAGTGGGGTTCCCCATGGGGTCAGTGCTAGAATCTCCATCCTAGATGAGACTTGTGTGTGTAGGGCACAATTTCAAAATTTGCAGATCTCACAAAACTTGGAAGCAAAGCGAACTGTGAGGAGGGTACTGATGGACTAAAATAACATAGGCTGGTGGAATGGGCGGACACGTGGGAGATGCAATTTAATGCAGAAAGGTGTGAAGTGATCCATGTTGTTAGGGAGAATGAAGAGGTACAACATTAAATAAGAGATACAATTCTAAAGGGGATGCAGGAACAGTGTGTCCTGGGACATGCAGCATGTGCACAAACCATCGAAGGGGTAAGTGGTTAAAAAGACATTCGGAATGCTGGGTTTTATAAAAACAGACAGGAGTATAAAAGTAAGGGAGTTATGGTGGACCTTTTAAAAACACCAGTTTAGTCTCAGATGGAGTATTGTGTCCAAGTCTGGGCACTACACTTTAGGGAGGATATAAAAGCTTTAGCGGCACTGCAGTAAAGACTTATGAGAACGATTCAAGGGATGAGGGACTTCAGTTATGTGGATAGACTGGAGAAGCTGGGGCTACTCTCTTAAAGAGAAGGTTGAGAAGAGATTGGATACAAGTGTTCAAAATCTTGAGGGGTCTGGACAGAGTGGATAGGGAGAAACTGTTCCCATTGGGAGGAGGGTCAAAAGCAGAGGATGCCAATTTAAGGTGAATGGCAAAAGAACCAAAGATAACATTAGGTAAAAATTTTTTACACAGTGAATGGTTAGGATCTGGAAGGCATGCCTGAGAGTGTGGTGGAGGAAGATGTAATCATGGCTTTCAAAAGGGGATTAGGAATTTTCTAAAGAAAAGATTTGCAGGGCTACAGGAAAAAGCGGGAGAACAAGACTAGCTGACTTGCTTTTGTAGGGAGCCTGCATGGACACAATGGGTTGAATGGTCTCCTTTTAGGCTTTAACCATTCTATGATTCTATAATGGTCATGGTGGGATTTGAATTTCATGCTTTCTGGATTATTAGTTTTAGCCTCTATATTGCTAGACCGAAAATATATCCACTGCGCTACTCCAGCCTACTCTGCCAGTTTTCCTGAAACATTGAGAGATATTACCATATCAAAAACACGTGGGCACAAAGCAAAGAAACTCTGCTAGACCTTTAGAAATTACTGGTTTGGCCTCAGCTGAAGTACTGCGGATGTAACATAGCTAGGTTTCAAAAATGCCTTTGACAAGGTGCCATGTAATAGAAGATTGCTGAAAAAGAGATTAATGTAAGATGAAAAACTTGGGCAACACTCATCAGGCCAAACACAAGAATATCAAATTTCAAAGACTCACAACAATTTATACTACAGGAGAAAAGAGTGCTGATTGATTAGCAAGTTGACTCTGGTTGAGGCGTTGCCATGAAGAAAGCAACTGGGAGCTATAGGCACCCCAACACCCAGGCAATTCAAAAAAGGCACAAGGCTTGAACATATTCCTTTTGTTTGCAGAGAACTGGTCCCTGTGTATGAATGTATGTTGCTTTTAGCAAGCATGAATGAGCCACGCTATGAACTCGACTGATTATCTTCAATTGGTCGATGGTGTAGCTATTAGCACACTCAGGATTGTTCAGCAAGTTCTGTCTAATCATGAAAGCACATCTAACAGTAGACATTTTGGGTTTCGCAAGCTTGGGCTGGTTGAGTATGGTCTGTATCCTGCTTATTATGAACAAGCCTTGATTCAATCAGCAATCAATGGGGCGTACGACCTACGCACCTATCATCGCACCAGCACAGAAATTCATACACACCTTTGCTCAATTGTATATTGGCAGAACATCTCTTTGGACTGACAGCAATATCCTGTTAGTGGAAAATACCAGTCGTGTTGCCACTGCATAGCAGCAGCATAAAGTGGCTAACTTAACCTGTTGTTGAAATTTTTGAGATACTTTGCCTTTCCAGGGTAATTTGAGGTAGACCATAAAATAATGAGTAAGATCCAAGCATGCAGTGTGGGAGGAGAGTGGCAGAATGAACTGCTTGCTGAATTCAATGCAGAGAGCAGACAGTGGGAGTACAGGTTAGTTATTCAGAGAGGCAGAAGGTGGGAAGTGGATTCCACAAGGATCAGTGCTGGGATCACTGCTATTCACAATTTACATTTAACAATTTGGACTTTGGAAACAAAAACTCAATTTCTAATTTGTGGATGACACCAGATTTAGGGGATAGTCAATATTGAGGAGGACAATACTAAACTTGCAGAATGAGCAGGTAATTGACAAAAGAATTTCAACTTGTGAGCTATTACATTTTGGTCAGAATAATAAAGAGGTTACATACCCCTTGAAAAATAAAAATCTAAATGGAGTACAGGAGCAAAAGGATCATAGAAACATAGAAAATAGGAGCAGAGGTTGGTCATTCAGCCCTTCGAGCCTGCTCCGCCATTCAATATGATCATGGCTGATCCTCTATCTCGACACCATACTCGGGCACTCTCCCCATACCCCTTGACGCCTTTAGTGTCCAGAAATCTATTTCCTTCTTAAATATATTCAGTGACTTGGCCTCCACAGCCTCTGTGGTAGAGAATTCCACAGGTTCACCACCCTCTGAGTGAAGAAGTTTCTCCTCATCTCTGTCCTAAATGGCCTATTCCGTATCCTGAGACTGTGACCCCTTGTTCTGGATCCCCCTCCCCCAGCCAGAGGAAACATCATCCCTGCATCCAGCCTGTCCAGCCCTGTCAGAAATTTATATGTTTCAATGTGATCCCCTCTAATTCTCCTAAACTTCAGTGAATACTGGCCTAGTCAGCCCAATCTGTCCTCATACGACAATCCTGCCATCCCAGGTTTGGTGAACCTTCGCTACACTCCCTCTCTGGCAAATGTATTCTTTCTTAGATAAGGAGACCAAAACTGCACACAATACTCCAGGTGTGGTCTCACCAAGGCCCTGTACAGCTGCAGGAAGACATCCTTGTTCCTGTACTCAGGTCCTCTTGCGATGAAGGCCAATACACCATTTGCCTTCTTAACTGCTTGCTGCACCTTCATGCTTGCTTTCAGTGATTGGTGTACAAGGACACCCAGGTCCCTCTGTACATCAACATTTCCCAACCTATCACCATTTAAATAATACTCTGTCATTCTGTTTTTACTTCACACTTATCCACGTTATACTGCATTTACCATGTATTTGCCCACTCAGTCAGTCCAAATCACCTTGAAGGATCTGATGCTACAAAGGCAAATCACTAAAAGCAGTGAGACAGGTTAATAAGGCTATAAAGAAAAAGCAAACCTAGCACTGGAGCTCATTTCTGCTGGAATAGAATTGAAAAGCAGAGAGATTCTGTTAAACTTTTACAGAACCTTGATTAGACCACACCTGGAGGGCTCTGTACAGTTTTGGTTGCTGTATTAAAAAAAGATATAGATGTATTGGAGAGGGTGCAAAATAGATTCACAAGGATGATAACAGAACAGAGGAATTATGACTCTCGGGAAAGAATGATCAGGCTGGATCTCTTGTTCTTGAAAAGAGATCTTCAAAATTATGAGAAGATTTGATAGACACACAGAGATTGTTTCCAGCTGTGGGGAAAAGCAAAACTAGAGGACATCAAAATCAGATAATCATCAAAAAAATCTAGCAGGAGCTTCTCAACTTCCTCAGGTATGTTGTAACCTACAGCACGAGCTAGTGCCTTGAGGGCTGTACATAATGTAAATAGCCCACAGGACACTGGCTCAGAAACACAGCTAGTACAGGTGAGATGTAAAACAGTACGCAGCTCAGAGAACAGCAATCACACAGCAGGCTCTGGAAGATTCCAGCCAACGGGCTGTTTAGAGAGATACAACATCAAGTCATGTTCATGTACCACCTTGACCGTAGAAGAAAAAAGTCCCAAGGCATTCTACAGAGGTGCAATCGGAACAAGATAGACAAAAAGGATTAATTGTGACAAATGTTGGTGAAAAAGAAACATCTAAAAAGAGGAGAGAGAGAGATAGAGAGGTGTGCAGGGGTTTAGGAAAAGTTGCAGAGCCTAGAGTCCAGGCAGCCAAAGGCACAGCCGCCGATGGTGGACAATTAAAATCGGGACTACTCAAGAGGCTGGAATTCGAGAAACGCAGATAGTTCTGAGAGTTGCATCACTGGATGAGATTACAGAGATAGGGTGGGACAAGGACATGGAAGGATTTGTACACAAGGATGAAAATTTAAATTGGATTTGGTGTAGAGAGAGAGAGAGAGAGAGAGAGGTTTATAATGGGAGCTGGGAGAGTTAAGGAGATTTTAAGTGATAGAGTGAAGAGTAGAACGTAGGGGGTGGAATCTCTGCTCTCGGCAGGTGTCTCACGCACTGACTGAAAAGGTGACAAGACACCCACACTGACTCTGAGGAGGGTGGCCCACAGTATCACAGAAACTAGGAGTAGACCATTTGGCTCTTCGAGCCTGCTCCGCCATTCAATATGATCATGATTAATCCTCTATCTCAAAGCCATATTCCCGCTTTCTTTCCATACCTCCTGATGCCCCTAATACCCAAAAATTTATCAATTTGTCTTGAATATACTCAACGACCCAGCCTCCACAGTCTTCTGTGGTAGAGAATTCCACAGGTTGAACACCCTCTGAGTGAAGAAACTTATCCTTATCTCAGTCCTAAATGGCCCACCCCGTATCCTGAGACTGTGGCCCCTGGTTCTAGACTCCCCCACCCAGAGGAAACATCCTCCCTGCATCCAGTCTGTCTAGCCCTGTTAGAATTTTATACGTTTCAATCAGATCCCCTCTCATTCTTCTAAACTCTAGTGAATACAGGGACAGTCGAATCAATCTCTCCTCATACGACAGTCCTGACATCCCCAATATCAGCCTAGTGAACCTTTGCTGCACTCCCTCTGTGGCAACTATTTCTTAGGTAAGGAGACCAAAACTGCCCACAATACTCCAGGTGTGGTCTCACCAAGGCTGTGTATAACTGCAGTAACACATCCCTACTTCTGAACTCAAATCCTCTCGCAATGAAGGCCAACATACCATTTGCTTTCCTAATTACTTGCTGCACCTCCCTGTTTACTTTAATTAACTGGTGTACAAGGACACCCAAATCCCTTTGTACATCCACATTTCCCAATATATCACCATTTAAATAATACTCTGCCTTTCTGTTTTTCATACTGAAGTGTATAACTTCACATTTATCCACATTATGCTGCGTCTGCCATGTGTTTGCTCCACACACATAACTTGTCTAAATTGCCCTGAAGCCTCCTTGCATCCTCCTCACAAACCCACCCAGTTTTGTGTCGTCAACAAATCTTCTGCCCATCAGGTGGTTAAGTGGACAGCAGCAGCTATCCTCCCAACTGAGGACCCCACAAGATGACGTCCCGCCTGCCAAGAGCTGCTGGCCAGTCAGAGGCCGGCAGATCTCGCACTCGGAGAAGGCCGTTGCTGATACCAGAATAACAACTTTCCCCTCCCCACAACCACTGGAGTTCCAGGGTCGCAAAGCAACCCAGGATAAAGGTAACTGCTTTTGCGGGGGTACTAATGGGGTGGGGGTTGTGGGAGGGGTGGAGGGGCCATAGGGGTTGGAGGCAAGGACAGTCAGAAGCAGTGAGTGGCCGCCTCTCTGCCCCATGTCCATGTCCTCAATCATACACAGGTTAGTGCAGATCGAGGGTTCCCCCTCCCTTTCCAGCTGGCAAGTAGCCTGCACAGTTTTACCAGTCATGCAGCCTTCACAGTTCTACCAGTCATGCAGCCTGCAGTTTTACCAGTCATGCAGGCTGCACAGTTTTACCAGTCATGCAGCCTTCACAGTTCTACCAGTCATGCAGCCTGCACAGTTTTACCAGTCATGCAGCCTGCACAGTTCTACCAGTCATGCAGCCTGCACAGTTTTACCAGTCATGCAGGCTGCACAGTTTTACCAGTCATGCAGGCTGCACAGTCTTACCAGTCATGCAGCCTGTACAGTTTTACCAGTCATGCAGCCTTCACAGTTTTACCAGTCATGCAGGCTGCACAGTATTACCAATCATGTAGCCTGCACAGTTCTACCAGTCATGCAGCCTGCAGTTCTACCAGTCATGCCGCCTGCACAGTTCTACCAGTCATGCAGCCTGCACAGTTTTACCAGTCATGTAGCCTACACAGTTCTACCAGTCATGTAGCCTGCACAGTTTTACCAGTCATGCAGCCTGCAGTTCTACCAGTCATGCAGCCTGCACAGTTCTACCAGTCATGTAGCCTGCACATTTTTACCAGTCATGCAGCCTGCACAGTTTTATCAGTCATGCAGGCTGCACAGTATTACCAGTCATGCAGGCTACACAGTTTTACCAGTCATGCAGCCTGCACAGTTTTATCAGTCATGCAGGCTGCACAGTATTACCAGTCATGCAGGCTGCACAGTTTTATCAGTCACGCAGGCTACACAGTTTTACCAGTCATGCAGCCTGCACAGTTTTACCAGTCATGCAGGCTACACAGTTTTACCAGTCATGCAGGCTACACAGTTTTACCAGTCATGCAGGCTACACAGTTTTACCAGTCATGCAGGCTGCACAGTTTTACCAGTCATGCAGGCTGCACAGTTTTACCAGTCATGCAGGCTGCACAGTTTTACCAGTCATGCAGGCTGCACAGTACTCCAGTCATGCAGCCTACACAGTTTTACCAGTCATGCAGACTGCATGTCAACAGGCGTGCCTGGAGCTGAGAAGATTCCAACAGAGGCGGGCAGAAGCTCTTAACTGGTTGTTAACTGACCACTTGAGGGACTGAAACGAAGATGGGTTGGGAAGGTTGACCAAGGGCCTACCCACCCCGAATTTACTTCTGGTGGAGGTGGGAAGGCATCAAGTATTGGTCCCAATTCAACCCACTAAATTCTCAGGCCCTCCTGCCTCCTTACGTGCCTCCTGAGGGTCAGAAGATTCTGGCCAGGGTCTGAGGGAAGGACCCCGTGCCTGGGAGGGGTTTATTCTGAATGGTACACAGGTTTAGTTATGCAGATTAAACCAAACTCACAAGCATTCAGCTGGAACAGTCAGGAAAAGCCACACCGGAATTGGAATCTGATTGCAAAATCCCACAAAATAGAGCTCGAGAAACACCACCAAATACTGAGAATATACAGCAGCTCAGTGATTCCACCTGAACTAACAATCTGCCACTGTCATTTCAGATGTTTACAATCCAGCTGAGTATTTCACTAAATTATATGCGTACATCACGTCTCCTATAACACAGCACAGTGTGTGGGACAGAAACAGACTGACCTTGAAAACAGTCCCAGCACCAGTGATAAGCAACACAGTGCCTCAGCAAATTCTTTACGAATTGCCGTAGTTAATCAGGAAGCTCCATATATGCCTGACCTGTGCAATTACCTAGCCAAATGTCAGTAATTTACAGCACTTCCTGCATCAGGTAGCACACAGATTGGTGTAAAAGTCCACTCCCTCTGATCACAAGACTTTGCTCACCAAGGTAAGGGCAGGGACGCTTCCTGCTTTAGGGCATCAAACCCAGCATCAAACTCTCCCAGGACAGGTACAGCACGGGGTTAGATACAGAGTAAAGCTCCCTCTACACTGTCCCCATCAAACACTCCCAGGACAGGTACAGCACGGGATTAGATACAGAGTAAAGCTCCCTCTACACCGTCCCCATCAAACACTCCCAGGACAGGTACAGCACGGTGTTAGATACAGAGTAAAGCTCCCTCTACACTGTCCCCATCAAACACTCCCAGGACAGGTACAGCACGGGGTTACTTACAGAGTAAAGCTCCCTGTACACTGTCCCCATCAAAATCTCCCAGGACAGGTACAGCACGGGGTTAGATACAGAGTAATCTCCCTCTACACTGTCCCCATCAAACACTCCCAGGACAGGTACAGCACGGGGTTAGATACAGAGTAAAGCTCCTTCTACACTGTCCCCATCAAACACTCCCAGGACAGGTACAGCACGAGGTTAGATACAGAGTAAAGCTCCCTCTACACTGTCCCCATCAAACACTCCCAGGGCAGGTACAGCACAGGGTTAGATACAGAGTAAAGCTCCCTCTACACTGTCCCCATCAAACACTCCCAGGACAGGTACAGCATGGGGTTAGATACAGAGTAAAGCTCCCTCTACACTACCCCCATCAAACACTCCCAGGACAGGTACAGCACGGGGTTAGATACACAGTAAAGCTGCCTCTACACTGTCCCATCAAACATTCATATTCACAGTCACAGAATCACGCAGTGCAGAAAAGACCCTTCGGCCCATCAACTCTGCACTGACACGTAAGAAACACCAGACATACCTATCTAATCCCATTTACCAGCACTTGGCCCATAGTCTTGAATGTTATGATGTGCCACGTGCTCATCCAGGTACTTTTTAAAGGATGTGAGGCAACCCGCCTCCACCACCCTCCCAGGCAGCGCATTCCAGACCCTCACCACCCTCTGAGTAAAAAGGTTTTTTCCTCACATCCCCCCTAAACCTCCTGCCCCTCACCTTGAATTTATGTCCCCTCGTGACTGACCCTTCAACTAAGGGGAACAGCTGCTCCCTATCCACCCTGTCCATGCCCCTCATAATCTTGTACACCTCGATCAGGTCACCCCTCAGTCTTCTCTGCTCCAACAAAAACAACCCAAATCTATCCAACCTCTCTTCATAACTTAAATGTTTCATCCCAGGCAACATCCTGGTGAATCTCCTCTGCACCCCCTCCAGTGCAATCACATCCTTCCTATAATGTGGCGACCAGAACTGCACACAGTACTCCAGCTGTGGCCTCACCAAGGTTCTATACAACTCCAACATGACCTCCCTACTTTTGTAATCTATGCCTCAGTTGATAAAGGTAAGTATCCCATATGCCTTTTTCACCACCCCACTAACATGCCCCTCTGCCTTCAGAGATCTATGGACACACAAGCCCAGGTCCCTCTGTTCCTCAGAACTTCCTAGTGTCATGCCATTCATTGAATACTTCCTTGTCACAATTACTCCTTCCAAAGTGTATCACCTCACACTTTTCAGGGTTAAATTCCATCTGCCACTTATCTGCCCATTTGACCATCCCGTCTATATCTTCCTTTAGCCCAAGACACTCAACCTCACTGTTAACCACCCGGCCAATCTTTGTGTCATCCACAAACTTACTAATCCTACCCCCCACATAGTCATCTATGTCGTTTATATAAATGACAAATAATAGGGGACCCAGCACAGATCCCTGTGGTATGCCACTGGACACTGGCTTCCAGTCACTAAAGCATCCTTCTGTCATCAACCTCTGTCTCCTACAACTAAGCCAATTTTGAATCCACCTTATCAAATTACCCTGTATCCCATGTGCATTTGCCTTCTTTATAAGTCTCCCTGTGAGACTTTGTCAAAGGCTTTGCTGAAATCCATATAAACTACATCAACTGCACTACTCAAATCTACACACCTGGTCACCTCCTCAAAACATTCAATCAAATTTGTTAGGCATGACCTCTCTCTGACAAAGCCATGCTGACTATCCCTGGTCAAACCTTGCCTCTCCAAGTGGAGACAGATTCTCTCCTTCAGAAATTTCTCCAATAGTTTCCCAACCACTGACGTGAAACTCACTGGCTGTAGTTCCCTGGCTTATCTCTACAACCCTTCTTAAATAGCGGAACCACATTAGCTGTTCTCCAGACCTCTGGCACCTCCCCCATGGCCAGAGGAATTAAAAATTTGGGTCAGAGCCCCTGCGATCCCCTCCCTTGCCTCCCTCAGCAGTCTGGGACACAAATCATCCGGACCAGGTGATTTGTCCACTTTTAAGCCTGCCAACACCTCCAATACCTTGTCACTCCCTGTATCAATTTGCTCAAGAACCTCACAGTCTCTCTCCCTGAGTTCGATACCTTCATCCTCATTCTCTTGGGTGAAGACGGGTGTGAAGTATTCGTTCAACACTCTAGTGATGTCCTGTGGCTCCACCCATAGATTGCCCCCTTGGTCCCTATTGGGCCCTACTCTTTCCCTGGTTATCCTCTTCCCATTGATATACTTATAGAATATCTTGGGATTTTCCTTACTTTTACCAACCAAGGCTTTCTCATATCCCCTCTTTGCTCTCCTAATTGCTTTCTTAAGCTTCACCCTGCACTGTCTGTACTCCACTAATGCCTCCATTGATTTGCTCCCCTATTACCTGCTAAAAGCCTCTTTTCCTTCTCATCGTAACCTGAATATCTCTGGCTGTCCATGGTTCTCTGGTCTTGTTACTCCTTCCTATCACCCTAGAGGGAACATGTTGAGCCTGTACCCTCCCCATTTCCTTTTTGAACATCACCACTGCTCCCCTGTAGATTTCCCCACAAGTAGCTGTTCCCAGTCTACCTTGGCCAGATCCTGCCTTATTTTACTAAAATCCACTCTCCCCCAAACAAAACATTTTTTTGCAACTTGTTGATTTCTTTGTCCATAACAAACTTAAACTGTACCATGTTGTGATCTCTATCACTAAAATGCTCCCCCACCACCACCTCAGCCACCTGTCCGGCTTCATTCCCCAGAATTAGGTCCAGCAATGCACCATCCCTTGTTGGACCCTCTACATATTGACCTAAAAGTTCTCCTATACACATTTCAAGAAATCCACTCCATCCAAGCCCTTAACACAATGTCTATCCCAATTAATGTTGGGAAAGTTGAAATCACCTAATATACTTACATTGTTGTGAATGTTTTTACACACCTCCACAAATTGTGCACATATTTGCTCCTCAATTTCCCACTGACTATCTGGGGGTCTATAATAAACACCTAATAATGTGGCTGCTCCTTTTTTTATTCCTAAGCTCTTCCCACAAAGCTTCATTCAATGCCCCCTCCAAGATATCATCTCTTCTTACTGCAGTAACTGACTTCTTAACTAATAATACAATGCCTCCTCCTCTTTTACCCCTCCCCTGTCCTGGCTGAAGGTTCTATATCCCAGAATGTTGAGCTGCCAATCCTGCCCCTCCCTCAACCACAACTCAGTGATGGCTACTCTATCACAATTCCACGTGTCAATCTTCACCCTTAACTCAATCATTTTACCTGTAATACTCCTGGCATTAAAGTACAGGCCATCCAGCCTTGCCTTACTCCCTTGAAACCTAATGCAACTGTACTCCCTCTGACTTGATTGTTTTACTGTATTATGATATGTGCCTATTCTGCTAACATTCTGTGTCCCCTCCCCCTGCTGAATTAGTTTAAACTTCTCCCAACAGCACTAGCAAACCCGCCCGCAAGGATGTTAATCCCTCTCTGGTTCAGATGTAGACCGTCCCTCTTGTACAGGTCCCACCTTCCCCAGAAACGGTCCCAGTGATCCAAGAATCTAAAACCCTCCCTCTTGCACCAACTCTTAAGCCATGTATTCATCTGCGCCATCGTCCTATTTCTGAGCTCGCTAGCACGTGGCACTGGGAGTAATCCAGAGATTACAACCCGAGAGGTCCTGCTGTTTAGTCTACTGCCTAACTCCCTGAATTCTTGATGCAAGACCTCATCCCTCTTTCTACCTATGTCATTGATACCAACCTGTACCATGACATCTGCCTTATCACCCTCCCCCTTCAGGATACCCTGCAGCCGTTCAGTGACATCCTGTACCCTGGCACCAGGGAGGCAACACACCATCCTGGAATCACGTTGAAGGCCACAGTAGTGCCTATCTGTTCCCCTGACTGTAGAATCCCCTATTACTAATGCTCTTCCTCCCTTCCTCCCCTGTACAGACAGGCTGCTTATGGTGCCAGAAGCTTGGCTCTGTCTGCACTCCCTGGAGGAGCCAGCACCCTCATCAGCCTCCAAAAGGGAATACCGATTTGTGAGCGGGACCCCAGGGTACTCCTGAACTACCTGCCTGTTTCTCTTGGACTGCCTGGTGGTCACCCATTCCTTTCCTTCCTCAAGTCCCTTCAGCTGCGGTGTGACCACCTCTCTAAACGTGCTACCCATGATGCTCTCAGACTCACAGATGCTCCACAGTGTCCCCAGCCGCTGTTCCAGCCCTGAAATCTTAGCTTCCAGGAGCTGCAGCTGGACACACTTACTGCACACATGCTGGTCCCGGGCACTGGAAATATTCCCGGCTTCCCACATGGAGCACGAGGAGCACACCATGGCTTTGAGCTCTCCTGCCATGATTTATCCCTTTAAATTAAACCTTTTAATTCAACAGGTCATGAAACAGCTACTGCTCAAACAGTTCACTTGATGCGAATTTGTAGGGCCTTGATGAGTACAAATGCAGTGTCACAGCTACTTATGCAACTACATCTGCAGAGAGTATATTACAGCAGTGACTACACTTTAAAAGTATTTCAGTGGCTGGAAAGAAGTTGTGAACGGTGCAACAGAAATGCAATTTTTAACTTAGTTTTGCAATTGCAAATCTAGGAGTTCTTTAGGCATGAATGTATTGTCACCTTCCAAATCTGTGCCCATTTTTCCCCACAATGAATCCCTTCAATCAGATTTCTGCTCCTGCTACAGGACAAAGTCACAACTAACATCCAATGTGACTGGTGCAATATTCCCTCCTTTCTGCAGCTGTTGACACAGTTTACAACACCACCCTCCTTTAACACCCTTCTACTGTTGTCCAGCTGAATGGCTATGCCTCACCTGGTTCCATTCCTATCTAGCCAATTGTAGCCAGAGAATGGCCCACAATGATCTCTCTTCCCATTCCCTCACCATTACCTCTGGTGTTCTCCAAAGATCTATCCTCGCCCCCGCCCCCCTCCTATTTCTCTATACATGCAGCGTCTCAGCGATATCATCCGAAAGTATATCAGCTCCCACAAGTACAATGACGACATCCAACTCCACCTCATCATACCTGTCTCAACCCCTGCACTTTATCTGATTTTGTCACACTGCTTGTCCAACCATCCAGTACTGGATGAACAGAAATTCTCTCTAATTAACTACTGGGAAGACTGCAGCCATTGTCCCTTCCACAAACTCTGTTCCCCAGCCACCAGTTCCATCCCTCTCGCTGGCAACTATCTGAAGCTAAACCAGACTGTTCACAACGTTGGCATCCAATTTGACCCTGAGATGAGCTTCCGACCCTGTATCTGTTCCAGCACCAAAATCATCAACGTCTACCTCCGTGACACTGCCTGTCTCCACCTCTATCTTAGTTCATCTATTGTTATGCTTTGTTACCTCGAAATTCAACTACGTCAATACTCTTCTGTCCAATTCCCCTCTTGTACCCTCCATAAACTTCAGCTCATCCAAAACATTCCTGTCCATTTCCGAACTCACATCAATTCTTGTTCATCCATCACCTCAGTATCTGCTCAAATACATTAGCTCTCAGTCCAGCAAAGCCTGAATTTAAAATTCTCATGTCCCCATGGCCTTGCCCCCCTTCCCCGTCTCTGGAACTTCCTTACAACTCACCAAGATTTCTCCTACAATTCAGCACATCCCTCATTTTCATTGTTGCCATACCTTCAGCTGCCTGGGCCCTAAGCTCTGAAAGTCCCCTTCCTAAACATCTTTTCTCCTTTAAGTTACTCCTTCAAACTTGCTCTTTGACCAAGTTGTGGTCACCCACTATCTCCTTACATGGCTTGGTGTTAAATTCTGTCCGTTACACTCCGGTGAAGCACTTAGGGATGTTTTATTATGTTAATGGTGCTATAAAAATGCGGACTGATGTTGTCTATCCAAAAATTAGGCAGGATAAAGAATGTCACTATCTAAGGAAGATTTTTTCATCAGGGTGAATATGCAAATTGCTGCCACGTTGAAGGGAGTGCTCATTGTTTGCAGTAGAGAGACAGATCAGACCTCATGCTGCAGACGGAGATGGTGTTGCTGTGCAATAAAGAACATCAAAGCAAACTGAGCATAGGAGCTTTTGGAGCTAGAGTGGCTGGACAGAGAGAGAAGATAGTTGCCCGAGAGGACTGAAAGCCCTCAATTTGAAACCTTCCTACTTGTCTTTGTGGGACCATGTGAAATAACCACTTGATGCAGAGGGGGAAATGGAGTGTGTGGACACAGCAGGAGAGATGGGGAACTGGAGTGTGTGGACACTGCACTCCAGCAGGAGAGATGGGGAACTGGAGTGTGTGGACACTACCCTCCAGCAGGAGAGATGGGGAACTGGAGTGTGTGGACACTACACTCCAGCAGGAGAGATGGGGAACTGGAGTGTGTGGACACTACACTCCAGCAGGAGAGATGGGGAACTGGAGTGTGTGGACACTGCACTCCAGCAGGAGAGATAGGGAACTGGAGTGTGTGGACACTACCCTCCAGCAGGAGAGATGGGGAACTGGAGTGTGTGGACACTACACTCCAGCAGGAGAGATGGGGAACTGGAGTGTGTGGACACTACACTCCAGCAGGAGAGATGGGGTACTGGAGTGTGTGGACACTGTACTCCAGCAGGAGAGATGGGGAACTGGAGTGTGTGGACACTACCCTCCAGCAGGAGAGATGGGGAACTGGAGTGTGTGGACACTACACTCCAGCAGGAGAGATGGGGAACTGGAGTGTGTGGACACTACACTCCAGCAGGAGAGATGGGGAACTGGAGTGTGTGGACACTGTACTCCAGCAGGAGAGATAGGGAACTGAAGTGTGTGGACACTGTACTCCAGCAGGAGAGATAGGGAACTGGAGTGTGTGGACACCGTACTCCAGCAGGAGAGATAGGGAACTGGACTGTGTGGACACTGTACTCCAGCAGAAGAGATAGGGAACTGGAATGTGTGGACACTGTACTCCAGCAGGAGAGATGGGGAACTGGAGTGTGTGGACACTACTCCAGCAGGAGAGATAGGGAACTGGAGTGTGTGGACACTGTACCCCAGCATGAGAGATAGGGAACTGAAGTGTGTGGACACTGCACTCCAACTCCTGCAGCAGTGGAGGGCAAGTGGGAAAATTGAACCTGAATTCAGGCTGAAGAAATTAAGTCAGGACAAGTTACTACAAGTCCATTTGGATCGCCACTGATAGGGGGCATGGGGTTAAAGCTTTAATGGAGTCATCCAGCTCGCCTCATAATTTTCTCGGTCTAATCAGCAGTCTGTACATGCATCCGGATCCATTACACATACCTACTGAAACACATTCAAGAGAAAGCTGCACCCATCCTCCCCCACATAGTCAGCATGATAGATGTGGAGTAAATGAATTACCAGCACAAGCTCCAAGCTCAGCACATTGCAAAGCCACTCAAAGTACTCAGTAAGTGAAGCAGCCACTGACAACCTTAAATTAAATGCAGAGGCATCTGCTACCAATTGGCATTTCCTCTGGTAAGATGCAATCACACTATCATGGGGAAATCAAACCATCAATCTCAGGAGACACCTTGGTCTGAATAAAAAGGCTTCACTCTGTCCTACATTACATTGGCCTGGTTGTTATAGTGTCCGCCATTGCTCAGATGCCCAGAACCTTGGTCAGGCCACCCCACTGGAGTAACTGTTCAGTTCTGGACATCAGATCTCAAGGGGATATTGGCCTTGGAGGAAGTGCAGCAGAAATTCACCGAAGGGTTAATTTATGAGAACAGGTTTCATAGAATTTAAAACATTGAATCAGGCCATTCAGCCCAAATGGTCTATGCAAGGACTTAGACTCCACATTCTCACCACTCTGAGTAAAGAAGTTTCTCCTGAATTCCCTATTGGATTCATTAGTGACTGACTATCTTATATCGATTGTCTCTAGTTTTGTTTCCCCCCTACAAATGTCTACCCTATTAGACCCTTTCATAGAAGCTAAGTAACACAACACATGTATCTGTCAGTTCCCTTGGGCACAGGTCAGGAATGGTGTCCGCAATGACTGCTCATAGTTTCTCCAGTGACTGGGCTACTGTTAAGTTGCAGAGGTTCTGGGATTCATTGGGTGTTCATCATCCAAACATTGTCCTAACTGGCAGCTCACTGACAGCAACTCATTTGGTTGAAAAACGACTGGAGAATTGTGTCTAATGTCAGGTGCCACACATCAAGAAGGATGTCCAGGTCTTGGAGAGGGTGCTGAGGGGATTTATGAGGACATGACCAGGGATGAGGGACTTCAGGTAATGTGGAGAGACTGCAGAAGCTCTGAAGAGGAGTCATTTGGACTCGAAATGTTAACTCCATTTCTCTCTCCACAGATGCTGCCAGACCTGCTGAGTTTTTCCAGCATTTTCTATTTTTATTACTGCAGAAGCTGGGATTGTTCTCCTCAGAGCAGAGAAGGGAGATTTAATAGAGGTGTTCATGAAGGGTTTTGATAAAGTAAATAAAGAAAAACTGTTGCCAGTGGCAGGAGGATCCAGTAGCCAGAGGGACATAGGTTTAAGATAATTGGCAAAAGAATTTATTTTTACATAGTGAGTCGTTGTGATCTGGAAGACGCTGCCTAAAAGGCTGGTGGAAGCAGATTCAATAGGAACTTTCAAAAGAGAAGGGGGCAAATACCTAAAGAGGAAACGTTTGCAGGGTTACAGGGAAAGAGCAGGCAGAGTGGGATTAATCTTTCAAAGAGTCAGAACAGACACAAGCAACTGAATGCCCTCCTTGTGGTGTATTACTCTATGATAATGTGGATAAGTATCCAAGTGGGAATGTGTTTGGGGGGGTGAGAGGGATAGGCAGACACCGGGATAAATAATTACATCAGTGAACATGATCCTCAAGGTTATTGCTATGCAGTTTTATAGAGGAACAGAGGGAATTACCATATACAATCCCTAAGTGCCAGTAACAATCTTATTATCCCACATAATAACAGTGGAATTTGACTTATTAAGTTGTCAAGAGCCACCTCATTTGATGGTTTTTGCACAGGCCGAATGTTTTCTATGGCAACAACTGTTCAGGGAGATGAGTGGACGGATGCATTTTAATTCCGTGCTGTATGACTCTCGGATTCTAACTTTGAGGTTTCTTCAGTGGAGGAGAGTGGTGGGTGCGGAAAAGTATCAGGAACAGAGAGGAATGAGGCGAGATGGAGGTCATGGTGGGGGAGCAGGGGGAAACAGGAAGAGATGGCGTAGCAGTGGGGAGGGGGGCAGCAGGGAGGGAGTAACGGAATGGGGGAGTGTTGAGGCAAGTGGGGGCAGCAAGGGAAATGGGGGAGACAGGTGGAGTGGTGAGTAGCAACTCAGGGTTTTAATGTGTGGTGGAGGGGGGAGAAAACAGCAAGTGTTGAATGGTTAATAACAGTTTTAAAGGGGAGGAGAGTGGGATGAGGGAGATCATATGGTGACCTACAGTTTTAATATGGAACTGGGACTGCCACTCCTCCTCCTGTTTCTAGCCCCACAATAGTATGAACATTTCAAGCTTCCCTGTTGGAGTTGGGGGTGCTGGTGACAGCCTGCTGCAGCCCCTGCCCAAGAAGACTGATCACAGCACACACAGCCCTTCAGGCAGTGGCCAACTGGGAACAAGCGCCCTGAAACTGGCATTCAGGGGCCTGCTCCTCACCATGGGACTAACCCTGTGGTTCAGGTATGGCAGGCAACCCACTCCCAACAACATGGTGGGACCTGCAGAACCTGCTCACATCTCAAAAACATCAGAAGTTACAACGGTAAATGCAGCAACCGTTTTGTGCACAGTAAGATGCCACAGGAGCAAGGAGAATCTGTGTGTGGAGGAGTTGAATGCTGTCGAAGGTGCCGGGCCAATTCCCTTCTCCAGCCACCTCAACCAAGCTGGTCAAAGTGATTAAGAGGGAGAGCAGAAATTTCCCTCTCTTTGCAGCCCTGCTCCTATCAAAGCAGCACCTAGCAAACTTCAGACGTCTGGTTACAAACTAACAGCACATGGGAGATGGCTTAATGGAGTAGGTTAAACACACTGCTGCACACCACGTGTGACCATCCGTCCAGCCTGTCTTCAGGGGACCCACAATCTTCCTATTCCTCTTCATTGTTCCACTGCTCACATTGTGTTAACAAGGAGGGAGGTCTAGCCTCAATCAATAGCCAGGATTACAGCCTCTCAAAATCTTTCAGCCAATCAGCACCAGAAGCAAAAGCAACTGAAATAAGCAGAAAACATACACAGGTTACAACCTGGAGACAGGCCATTAGGCCCAACTAGTCCATACTGGTATTCACCGTCCATGCGAGCAAACATCCTGATCATACTCTTGAACATTGACACATTTTCTGTCACTAACCTGGATCGGAATTCCAATAGTCACAATGCTCTGTGTGAAGAGGGTTCACCTGCTTTCTAGTCTAAATCTTTTCTTTCACCTTGTATCTCCAATCACTCGATCCTGACTGCCCAATTACTGGAAACTAATCTGCTTCTACCCTGTCCTGACTTTTTGTGCTTTTAGAATAGTTAGTTCAAATCCACTTGGCATTTTAGTTGATTCTCTAAGGCACCATGTGGAATAGGAAGTGTTAACCCTTAGTCATAATTTCCTGTTAAACCAAGAGGGACGTAGGGAGAAAGTGGGAAAAGGTCAGTTCCACACTGTGCTTAAACGGCCTTTTTGAAGTGCAATGACTAAGGTAGTGTAGGAAATGCAGCAGCCACAGAGAGATCCCCCAATGTGATCATGATCAAATAATCTGGTTTTAGTGATGGGGGATAAATATTAATCAGGATACTAGGAGGAACTCCCCACTGTTTTTGAAAATAGCTGCAGGATATGGTGAAAGGGGAGGTGACTGAAAAACTGGATGGGCAAAAAATTGATAAAAAGGTATTAGAAAGGCATTCTGTACTTAAAATTAGGGAGTCACTAGGGCCTAGATGTATCCGAGGATACAGACGGAAGTGAGAGTGGAAATTGCAGAGGCTCTGGCCATAATTTTCCAACCCTCCTTAGACTCAGGGATGCTGTCAGGGCACTGGAGAATCGCAAATGTTACACTATCGTTTTATAATGTGTGTAAAGATGAGCCCAGCAGACCAGTCAGATTAACTTCGGTGACGGGAAAGCTTTTAGAAACAATAATCAGGAACAAAATTAACAGTCACTTGGACAAGCGCAGATTAATTAAGGGAAGTTAGCAGAGATTTGTGTACAAGAATGGTTCCAGGGCTGAGGAACTTCAATTATATGGTATTGCTGGCTGGGCCAGCATTTATTGCCTATCCCTAATTGCCCTTGAGAAGGTGGTAACGAGCCACGTTCTTGAACCACTAAATTCCCAAGGGGTTGGTAATAGGACAACTGTTTTTCCTGACCTATATTAATGATCTAGACTTGGGTATACAGGGCACAATTTCAAATTTGCAAATTACACAAAAATTGGAAATATTGTGAACTGCAGGGAGGATAGTGATAGACTTCAAGAGGACATAGACAAGCTGCTAGAATGGGTGGACATGTGTCAGGTGTAATTTAATGCAGAGTGTGTGGAGTGATGTAATTTAGTAGGAAGAATGAAGCAATATAAAATAAAGGAAACAACTCTAAAGGGGGAACAGGAGCAGAGGGACCTTGGGGGTAAAAATGCACAAATCATTGAAGGACAGGTTGAGAAAGTGGTTAATAAAGCATACAGTATCCTGGGCTTTATAAATGAAGGCACAGGGTACAAAAGCAAGGAGGTTACAGTGAACATTTGTAAGACACTGGTTCAGCCTCAGCTGGAGTATTGCGTCCAGTTCTGGGCACCGCACTTTAGGAAGGATGTGAAGGCATTGGAGAGAGTATAGAAAAGATTCACAAGAATGGTTCCAGCGATGAGGGGCTTCAGTTATGTTTCTTAGATTGGAGAAGCTGAGATTGTTCTGCTTAAGGAAGACTGAGAGGAGATTTGATAGAGGTTTTCAAAGTCATGAGGGCTCTGGACAGAGTAACAGGGAGAAACTGTTCAAATTGGCAAAAGGATCAAGAACAATAGGGCACAGATTTTAAAAAATGATTGTCAAAAGATCCAGAGGTGACATAAGGAAAATCTTTCTTTACACAGTGAGTAGTTAGGATCTGGAATGCACTGCCTGAGGGAGTTGAGGCAGGTTCAATCACAGCTTTTAAAAGGAAATTGGATAATTATCTGAAGAGCAGGGCTACAGGGAAAAAAATATAGGAGTGGCTCTAGGTCAGTTGGTCTTGCAGAGACCTAGCATGGACACGATAGGCCTGAATAACCTCATTATGTGCTGTAACCATTCTATGATTTTATGAATATTTTACATCTGAGAGGGCTTAACATCTTATCCAATGAAGACACCTTTGACAGTGACACAGAGCCCTGGGTACTGCACTGGGAGTGTCAGCCTGGATTCTGCGCTCAAGTCTCTGGAGTAGAACATGAACCAGCAGTCTTCTGACTCAGAGACAAGAATGTTTACTCACTGACACACAGCTAACAGTTTACATGTGGCAAGTTACAAATGACACACTGTAGAAGAGGTCTGGACAAACAGGAGTTTTGACTGAAAGGTGCAATAACATCAGCCCTCATGTAAGATTCAAGGCACTATTCCCAAGGAGCTATTTAAGTTTGGGATTTCCGAAAGCAATCTGGTTGCTTGGAAACAAAAGGCATTAATAAAAAAAAACTGCCCATCGCAGTTTGAATTTATTCCATGCTACCTGACACTGATGTGCTAAAAGCTACACAAACTGTTCAATCATTTCCCAAAAGACAACAGTTGCCTGCAGAAGCCAGAGTCAGCAAATAGTCAGCAGGCACACTGATATAATGTTATACCAACTCCCCCTTCCACCTGAGTGAAATCATTCCAACCTGAGGCCATGAAAAGGTCTACACAACTCAATATCAAAAGCTCTCCGATTCATGGCTACAAACTACCCTTTTCCAAGATAGACATGTACGCTTCAGTACTGTACCCCAGTGTTATACAGTGACAGACCTGTACCCCAGTGTTATACAGTGACAGACCTGTACCCCAGTGTTATACAGTGACAGATCCGTCCCCACCAGTACTGTACCCCAGTGTTATACAGTGACAGATCCGTCCCCACCAGTACTGGACCCCAGTGTTATACAGTGACAGACCCGTCCACACCAGTAATGTATCCCAGTGTTATACAGTGACAGAACCGTCTCCACCAGTACTGTACCCCAGTGTTATACAGTGACAGATCCGTCCCCACCAGTACTGGACCCCAGTGTTATACAGTGACAGATCCGTCCCCACCAGTACTGGACCCCAGTGTTATACAGTGACAGATCCGTCCCCACCAGTACTGTACCCCAGTGTTATACAGTGACAGACCCGTCCCCACCAGTACTGTACCCCAGTGTTATAGTGACAGACCCATCCCCACCAGTACTGTACCCCAGTGTTATACAGTGACAGACCCGTCCCCACCAGTACTGTACCCCAGTGTTATACAGTGACAGACCCGTCCCCACCAGTAGTGTACCCTAGTGTTATAGTGACAGACCCGTCCCCACCAGTACTGTACCCCAGTGTTATACAGTGACAGACCCGTCCCCACCAGTACTGTACCCCAGTGTTATACAGTGACAGACCCGTCCCCACCAGTACTGTACCCCAATGTTATACAGTGACATACCCATCACCACCAGTACTGTACCCCGGTGTTATACAGTGACAGACCCATCCCCACCAGTACTGTACCCCAGTGTTATACAATGACAGACCCATCCCCACCAGTAATGTACCCCAGTGTTATACAGTGACAGACCCATCCCCACCAGTACTGTAACCCAGTATTATACAGTGACAGACCTGTCCCCACCAGTACTGTTCCCCAGTGTTATACAGTGACAGACCCATCCCCATCAGTACTGTACCCCAGTGTTATAGTGACAGACCCCTCCACACCAGTACTGTACCCCAGTGTTATACAGTGACAGACCCGTCCCCACCAGTACTGTAACCCAGAGTTATACAGTGACAGACCTGTCCCCACCAGTAGTGTTCCCCAGTGTTATACAGTGACAGACCCATCCCCACCAGTACTGTAACCTAGTGTTATACAGTGACACACCTGTCCCCACCAGTACTGTACCCCAGTGTTATACAGTGACAGACCCATCCCCACCAGTACTGTACCCCAGTGTTATACAGTGACAGACCCGTCCCCACCAGTACTGTACCCCAGTGTTATACAGCGACAGACCCGTCCCCACCAGTACTGTACCCCAGTGTTATACAGTGACAGACCCATCCCCACCAGTACTGTACCCCAGTGTTATACAGTGACAGACCCGTCCCCACCAGTAGTGTACCCTAGTGTTATAGTGACAGACCCGTCCCCACCAGTACTGTACCCCAGTGTTATACAGTGACAGACCCGTCCCCACCAGTACTGTACCCCAGTGTTATACAGTGACAGACCCGTCCCCACCAGTACTGTACCCCAATGTTATACAGTGACATACCCGTCACCACCAGTACTGTACCCCAGTGTTATACAGTGACAGACCCATCCCCACCAGTACTGTACCCCAGTGTTATACAATGACAGACCCATCCCCACCAGTAATGTACCCCAGTGTTATACAGTGACAGACCCGTCCCCACCAGTACTGTAACCCAGTGTTATACAGTGACAGACCTGTCCCCACCAGTACTGTTCCCCAGTGTTATACAGTGACAGACCCATCCCCATCAGTACTGTACCCCAGTGTTATAGTGACAGACCCCTCCACACCAGTACTGTACCCCAGTGTTATACAGTGACAGACCCGTCCCCACCAGTACTGTAACCCAGAGTTATACAGTGACAGACCTGTCCCCACCAGTAGTGTTCCCCAGTGTTATACAGTGACAGACCCATCCCCACCAGTACTGTAACCTAGTGTTATACAGTGACACACCTGTCCCCACCAGTACTGTACCCCAGTGTTATACAGTGACAGACCCATCCCCACCAGTACTGTACCCCAGTGTTATACAGTGACAGACCCGTCCCCACCAGTACTGTACCCCAGTGTTATACAGCGACAGACCCGTCCCCACCAGTACTGTACCCCAGTGTTATACAGTGACAGACCCGTCCCCACCAGTACTGTACCCCAGTGTTATACAGTGACAGACCCGTCCCACCAGTACTGTACCCCAGTGTTATACAGTGACTGACCTGTAGCAATCAGTACTGTAATCCAGTGTTATACAGTGACAGACCCATCCCCACCAGTACTGTAATCCAGTGTTATACAGTGACAGACCCATCCCCACCAGTACTGTACCCCAGAGTTATACAGTGACTGACCTGTCCCCACCAGTACAGTACCCCAGTGTTATACAGTGACAGACCCATCCCCACCAGTACTGTACCCCAGTGTTATACAGTGACTGACCTGTAGCAATCAGTACTGTAACCCAGTGTTATACAGTGACAGACCCGTCCCCACCAGTACTGTACCCGTGTTATACAGTGACAGATCCGTCCCCACCAGTACTGTACCCCAGTGTTATACAGTGACTGACCTGTAGCAATCAGTACTGTACCCCAGTGTTATAGTGACAGACCCGTCCCCACCAGTACTGTAACCCAGTGTTATACAGTGACAGACCCGTCCCCACCAGTACTGTACCCCAGTGTTACAGTGACAGACCCATCCCCACCAGTACTGTAACCCAGTGTTATACAGTGACAGACCCCTCCACACCAGTACTGTACCCCAGTGTTATACAGTGACAGACCCGTCCCCACCAGTACTGTACCCCAGTGTTATACAGTGACAGACCCGTCCCACCAGTACTGTACCCCAGTGTTATACAGTGACTGACCTGTAGCAATCAGTACTGTAATCCAGTGTTATACAGTGACAGACCCATCCCCACCAGTACTGTACCCCAGAGTTATAGTGACTGACCTGTCCCCACCAGTACTGTACCCCAGTGTTATACAGTGACTGACCTGTAGCAATCAGTACTGTAACCCAGTGTTATACAGTGACAGACCCGTCTCCACCAGTACTGTACCTGTGTTATACAGTGACAGACCCGTCCCCACCAGTACTGTACCCCAGTGTTATACAGTGACTGACATGTAGCAATCAGTACTGTACCCCAGTGTTATACAGTGACAGACCCATCCCCACCAGTACTGTACCCCAGTGTTATACAGTGACTGACCTGTAGCAATCAGTACTGTACCCCAGTGTTATACAGTGACAGACCCATCCCCACCAGTACTGTACCCCAGTGTTATACAGTGACACACCTGTCCCCACCAGTACTGTACCCCAGTGTTATACAGTGACAGACCCATCCCCACCAGTACTATACCCCAGTGTTATACAGTGACAGACCCATCCCCACCAGTACTGTACCCCAGTGTTATACAGTGACAGACCCATCCCCACCAGTACTGTACCCCAGTGTTATACACTGACAGACCCATCCCCACCAGTACTGTACCCCAGTGTTATACAGTCACTGACCTGTAGCAATCAGTACTGTAACCCAGTGTTATACAGTGACAGACCCATCCCCACCAGTACTGTACCCCAGTGTTATACAGTGACAGACCCATCCCCACCAGTACTGTACCCCAGTGTTATACAGTGACTGACCTGTAGCAATCAGTACTGTACCCCAGTGTTATACAGTGACAGACCCATCCCCACCAGTACTGTACCCCAGTGTTATACAGTGACAGACCTGTCCCCACCAGTACTGTACCCCAGTGTTATACAGTGACAGACCCATCCCCACCAGTACTGTACCCCAGTGTTATACAGTGACAGACCCATCCCCACCAGTACTGTACCCCAGTGTTATACAGTGACAGACCCATCCCCACCAGTACTGTACCCCAGTGTTATACAGTGACAGACCCATCCCCACCAGTACTGTACCCCAGTGTTATACAGTGACAGACCCATCCCCACCAGTACTGTACCCCAGTGTTATACACTGACAGACCCGTCCCCACCAGTACTGTACCCCAGTGTTATACAGTGACTGACCTGTAGCAATCAGTACTGTAATCCAGTGTTATACAGTGACAGACCCATCCCCACCAGTACTGTAATCCAGTGTTATAGAGTGACAGACCCATCCCCATCAGTACTGTACCCCAGTGTTATACAGGACTGACCTGTAGCAATCAGTACTGTACCTCTTGATGTAAACATTCTGTTGAGAGGCAGCCTGAGTTTGAAAGAACAGAATGTCTAATTGTGCTGCTGGCTGTGTTTCACAGTCCAGTATGGAAATTCCTCTCACCCACCAGTTCACATAACTGCAATACCAGTGTTGTACTCTTACATAAGTCAGAAGGATTCTTCTCCGAGTTCAGTATTTCAATCGCGAGCTTGAAATAGCCTCTATTTTAAAATTGGAAATGTTGTTTATTCCTGATTCCATTCCATTTTCCAACTTACACCCTCTTCCCTTGCTAACATTTGCTAACAGGATCAGGTTATAGCAACTAAATGGATTTATATAATTCGTATTGCATTAACCCACAGAGACAGAGGCCATTCCGCCCATCCTGCATGTTCTGGCTCTGACTAACTGTCCAGTTAGTCAGCCTCCCCTTGCTCTTTCCTCATTGCAGTGTAAAGATTTTACCCTCAAAGTTTCATCAAATTCCAAAAAGTTAACATTGAATCTGTTCCTGTTGCTCTTTCAGGAACCACATTCCAGATAGCGACAACTCAATGTGTAAACATTCTCTCATCTTCCCCCCGGCTCTGTTATCAATTGCATTCACCTGTGTCCCTCTGGTTACTGACTCTCCTGCCATTGGAAACAGTTAGTCCTTATTTACTTCACCAAGACCATTCATCACTTTGAACATCTCTATTAAACCTCCACTTCTCAACCCCAACTTCTCCAGTCTCTCCACATTGACTGAAGTCCTTCATCCCTGGTACCTTTCTAGTAAATCTCCTCTGCACCCTCTCCAAGACCTTGACATCAAAGTGTGGTGCCCAGAATTAGACACAATACTCCAGCTGAGACCTAGCCATTGTTTTATAAAGGTTCACCACAACATCATTGCTTTTATACTCGATGCCCCTATTGAAATGTATCCAAGCACTTTGCAATGAATTAGCTTGAAACATAGTCACTGTTATCTAGGCAAATAGGTCAGTCATTTCACAGAAAGCAAATGCCTCAAACAGCAATGAACAAGTTGATCTGTTTAAGCAGGGATTGGTCGAAGGAGAAAAAGTAAAGACTTACATTTCTAAAGTATCTTTAACAAATTCAGCTCAACTATAGCACTTTAGAGCCAATTAAGTAATTTTTGAAATCTAGTCACTGTTGTAATGCAGGAACTGCAGCAGCCAATTTATGCACAGCAAGATTCCACAAACAGCAATGCGATATAGATATCTGTAGTAGTGATTTTACTTGACGGATAAATATTGGGCCAGGGTACAGGTGAGAAACCCACCCCCACCCCCAATGTTTTGCTTTAAAATAATGCCATGAGATCTTTTAAATCTACCTGAGGGAGCAAATGGAGCCTCAGTTTAAATGTCTTATCCAAAAGACCGCATCTCCTACAGTACTGTACACCTTCAGTGCACTACTGGGAATGTTGGCCTGGATTATGGGCTCAAGTCTTTGGCAGTAGGACTCGAACCCACAACCTTCTGACTGAACCGAGTGAGCAGCCAACGGGTTTTTGGGCAGGAGAGTAGACAAATCAGCTGTTCTTTAAACTGTGCTGTGGTATGATCTAGACAATGATGCCCTTGACAGCATACATGCCCTCAGTTCTGTTTGAGAGTCAAGTAGGCACATCTCCAGAGTGCAGCTTGAACCCACCACCTGCTGACCTTGGAGAGGAGAGCGATACCAACTGAGTCAGTGATTACTTGGAGTGTGGTATAGTCAAAACTCTGTGACAACAAGATACATAAGTATGAAGACTGACAAGATCGGGTGCTCACAGCGTTAGGCACCAAGCAAACTCACCCACTGATAGCCCTTACTCAAAGTCTCATGAGACTTTCGTAAACATAGACTGCGAATGCAGTGAACGCACAGCTGAGGCAAGTGTCATCAACCCAAAATAATCAGCAATAAACAACCTTCAAAGAGCAGGCAGAATTCAGCTGGGTATCCTGTCATCAGCTCCTGAATGTTCACTGCCTAGCAAGGATTGCCAGAGGTCAGTGTGTTACATTCTGATACAAGGCAGTCCTCACCTGAAACACTCAGCTGTCTGATTCCCTTCCTGCGTAGTTCTAGCAGCTTCTCTGTTCCCTGCTTGTGTCTGCACTTGGCAACTCTGAAGGCCTTTCCTGCACAGCCCAACCTGACTGCTCATGAATTTTGTAGCAGGTGCAATCAATATTTCAGAGAGGTTTCTGTCTTGCCCCTCCCAGCTCACTGTCAGTGAAGAGCGAGTCTGGCCTGCACAGACTCAAAGAGGCTGATCAGCAGAGGGAGTGTCAGGCTGCTACACACAGGCTCAGAACATGACATCATGTTAATCGCACTGAATCACAAACTGCTGTTACACTGGGGGACTGCTTGGGTTGTATACAAAGAAGCACTTGGCCTGAACTGAACTAACTCAAAACCAACACAAACAAACTGGGTTGGTATTTGACACTATAGATTCTCACAGCATCCATTGCTAGCACCCCACTACAGCGTTCTGAGGTAAATTGTCACGGGTCTAAGGCTCATTTCAGAGACTGGAGCATTGATTCCAGGCTGATACTTTACTGCTGCTTTGGGGGAGCACCACACTATCAGAGGGTCAGTACTAAGTGAGGGTGGCTGCACTGTCAGAGGGTCAGTACTGAAGGAGCACCACACTGTCGGAGGGTCAGTACTGAGGTAGTGCTGCACTGTCAGAGGGTCAGTACTAAGTGAGGGCTGCTGCACTGTCAGACGGTCAGTACTGAGGGAGTGCTGCACTGTCAGAGGGTCAGTACTGAGGGAGTGCTGCACTGTCAGAGGGTCAGTACTGAGGGAGTGCTGCACTGTCAGATGGTCAGTACTGAGGGAGTGCTGCACTGTCAGAGGGTCAGTACTGAGGGAGTGCTGCACTGTCAGAGGGTCAGCACTGAGAGAGTGCTGCACTGTCAGAGGGTCAGTACTGAGGGAGTGCTGCACTGTCAGATGGTCAGTACTGAGGGAGTGCTGCACTGTCAGAGAGACAGTACTGAGGGAGTGCTGCACTGTCAGAGGGTCAGTACTGAGGGAGTGCTGCACTGTCAGAGGGTCAGTACTGAGGGAATGCTGCACTGTCAGAGGGACAGTACTGAGGGAGTGCTGCACTGTCAGAGGGTCAGTACTGAGGGAGTGCTGCACTGTCAGATGGTCAGTACTGAGGGAGCACCACACTGTCGGAGAGTCAGTGCTGAGGTAGTGCTGCACTGTCGGAGGATCAGTACTGAGGGAATGCTGCACTGTCGGAGGGTCAGTACTGAGGGAATGCTGCACTGTCAAAGAGGGTCAGTATTGAGGTAGTTCTGCACTGTTGGAGGGTAGATACTGAGGAAGTATCACACTGTTGCTGAATCTGTACGAAGGGACTGTTGCACTATCGAAGGGTCAGTACTGAGGGAGCACCACAATGTCATGTGGTCAAATCTGAGGGAGTGCTGCACTAGCATGTGGTCAATACTGAGGGAGTGCTGCACTGTCAGGGGATCAGTACTGAGGGAGTGCTGCACTGTCGGAGGGTAAGTACTGAGGAAGTGTCGCACTGTTGAAATTGTTTGATTGAAACTTACAGAGCACTGAAAGGCCTGGATAGAGTGGATGTGGGGAAGATGTTTCCATTAGTAGGAGAGACTAGGATCCGAGGGCACAGCCTCAGAGTAAAGGGAAGACCTTTTAGAACAGAGATGAGGAGAATCTCCTTTAGCCAGAGAGTGGTGAATCTATGGAATTCATTGCCACAGAAGGCTGTGGAGGCCAGGTCATTGAGTGTATTTAAGACCGAGATAGATAGGTTCTTGATTGGTAAGGGGATCAAAGTTTACGGGGAGAAGGCAGGAGAATGGGGTTGAGAAACTTATCAGCCATGATTGAATGGCGGAGCAGACTCGATGGGCCAAATGGCCTAATTTCTGCTCCTATGTCTTATGGTCTTATGTTGCTGAATCTGTACAAAGGGACTATCGAAGGGTCAGTACTGAGGGAGCGCCACAATGTCATGTGGTCAAATCTGAGGGAGTGCTGCACTGTCATGTGGTCAATATTGAGGGAGTGCTGCACTGCTAGAGGGTCAGCACTGAGGGAGTGCTGCACTGTCAGAGGGTTAGTACTGAGGGAGTGCTGCACTGTCAGGGAGTCAGTACTGAGGGAGTGCTGCACTGTCAGGGAGTCAGTACTGAGGGAGTGCTGCACTGTCAGAGGGTCAGTACTGAGGGAGTGCTGCACTGTCAGAGGGTCAGTACTGAGGGAGTGCTGCACTGTCAGAGGGTCAGTATAGAGGGAGTGCTGCACTGTCAGAGGGTCAGTACAGAGGGAGTGCTGCACTGTCAGAGGGTCAGTACTGAGGGAGTACTGCACTGTCAGAGGGTCAGTACTGAGGGAGTGCTGCACTGTCAGAGGGTCAGTACTGAGGGAGTGCTGCACTGTCAGAGGGTCAGTACTGAGGGAGTGCTGCACTGTCAGAGGGTCAGTACTGAGTGATGCACTGTCAGAGGGTCAGTACTGAGGGAGTACTGCACTGTCAGAGGGTCAGTACTGAGGGAGCTTTTTACTGTCAGAGGGTCAGTACTGAGGGAGTGCTGCACTGTCAGAGGGTCAGTAGTGAGCGAATGCTGCACTGTCAGAGGTCAGTACTGAGGGAGTGCTGCACTGTCAGAGGGTCAGTACAAAAGGGAGTGCTGCACTGTCAGAGGGGTCAGTACTGAGGGAGTGCTGCACTGTCAGAGGGTCAGTACTGAGGGAGTGCTGCACTGTCAGAGGGTCAGTACTGAGGGAGTGCTGCACTGTCAGAGGGTCAGTACTGAGGGAGTGCTATACTGTCAGAGTGTCAATATGGAGGGTGTACTACACTGTCTGGAAAACCGGTTATGCATTTTGGATACTGGTGAGGCTGATGGTTCCTCAGAGGAATGAACGATAAACCAGGTCTATGGCACCACGGGGCTCTCAGCTGTACGCTCCTGGAGGAAGAACAGTGGAAGAGTAATAGTTTCTTTTTATTCATTTTTGGTTGTGGGCATCACTGGCTGGGCCAGCATTTATTGCCCATCTCTAAATGCCCTTGAGAAGCTGGTGGTGAGCTACTTTCTTGAACCACTGCAGTGATAGGGGATTCATTAGTTAGGGGAACAGGCAAGCATTTCCGCAGCGGTAGTGTGACTCCAAGGTGGGATGTTGCCTCCCTGGTGCCAGGGCCAAGGATGTCCGAGAGCGGCTACAGGACACTCTTTTGCAGGAGGGTGAACAGCCAGAGGTCATGGTCTACATTGGTCCCAACAATATAGGTAGGAAATGGGATAAAGTTCTGAAAGCAGATTTTAGGGAGTTAGGAAGGAGATTAAAAAGCAGGGCCTCAAAGCAGTAATCTCAGGATTACTCCCAGTGCCACGTGGTCAGCACAGGAACTGGAGGATTGAGTGATTGAACATGTGGCTGGAGAATTGGTGCAGGTGGGAGGGTATCAGATTTCTGAGGCACTAGGACTGGTTCTGGGGCAAGTGGTACCTGTACAAGATGGATGGGTTGCACCTAAGCAGGTCCAGGATTAACATCCTCCAAGGGAGATTTGCTAGCGCTGTTGGGGAGGGTTTAAACTAGATTGGCAGGGGGTTGGGAACCTGAGAGGCTGGAGCTCAGATTGGAGGGAAGCAAAACTGAAAGAAGGCAGTAGAAAAATAGTAAGTGAAATTAGAAGGCAGAAGAAACAAAGGCAAGCATCAGATAGGATCAGAATGCAGAATAACGTTAAAAAGACAAAGTTAAGGGCAGTCTACCTGAATGCATGCAGCATTTGTAACAAGATAGATTACTGAAACGCACAAATAGAGGTAAATGGGTATGATGAGATGTGGTTACAGGGTGACCCAGACTGGGAACTGAATATTCAAGAATATTCATCATTTAGGAAACATAGGCAAAAAGGAAAAGGAGGTGGACAGCGCTGTGAATAAGGGACAAGATCAGTACATTAGTGAAAGAGGTCCTTAGATCGAAGGGTCAAGACATAGAGTCAGTTTGGGTGGAGGCAAGAAACAGCAAACATTGGTAGGAGTTGTTTATAGGTCACCAAACTGCTAATAAATCAGGAAATTAGAGCTGTATGTAACATGGGTAATAGAGTAATAATGAGCAGCTTCAATTTACATATAAACTGGATAAACCAAATTAGCACTGATTCTGCGGAGGATGAATTCCTGGAGTGTGTACAAGATGGGTTTCTCGAGCTGTACATTGAAGAACCAGCTCAGAATCAGACTATTTTAGATTAATATTACGTGATGAGAAAGGACGAATTAATAACCTTGCTGTAAAGGAGCCGTTAAGAAATAGTGACCATAATATGACAGAACTTTACATTAAGTTTGAAAGTGATATAGTTCATTCTGAACTAGTGTTTTAAATCTGAACAAAGGAAACTATGAAGGTATGAAGGACAAGTTGGCTATGGTGGATTGGGAAAATACACTAAAAGATCTAACAGTAGACAGGTATTGGCTAGTAATTAGAGAAGTATTACATGGTCTACAACAAATATACATTCCTCTAAGACAAAAAAATCCAACAGGAAAGGTTTATCAACCATGTCTAACAAAAGAAGTTAAAGGTTACATTACATCAAAGGAAGTGGCTGAGAAGTTTGCCAGAAAAAGTAGTAAACCTGAGGATTGGGAGCAATTTACAACCCAGCAAATGAGGACCAAAGAACTGATAAAGAAAGAGAAAAGAGAATATGAATGCAAACTAGCGAGTAACATAAAGGCAGATGGTAAAAACTTCTTTAGGTACGTGAAAAGGAAAAGATTAGCAAGGACAAATGTGGGTCCATTACAGGCGGAGACAGAGGAATTTCTAATGGGGAATAGGGAAATGATGGAGAAACAAAACAATTGCTTTGTGTCTATCTTCACAGAGGATCAGAAATACTAGGGAGCCAGGGGACTTGTGAAAATGAGGAACTGAAAGAAATTAGTATTAATAAAGAGGTAGTGCTCGAAAAATTAATTGGATTGAAGGTTGATAAATCCCATGGGCCAGATGATTTACATCCCAGAGTGTTGAATGAGGTGGCTATAGAGATAGTGGATGAATTTGTGGTTATCTTTCAAAATTCTAGATTCTGGAAAGGCTCCTGCAGACTGGAAAGTAGCAAATGTACGGAGGGAGGGAGAGAGAAAACACAGTACTACAGACCTGTTAGTTTGACATTAGTAATAGGGAAAATGTTAGATCTATTATAAAGGATGTGATAACGGGACATTTTGTAAATAATGCTATGATTGGGCAGAGTCAACATGGATTTGTGAAAGGGAAATCATGTTTGACAAACCTGTTGGGAGCTTTTTGAGGATTTTACTTGCAGCATAGATAAAGGGGAACCAGTGGACGTTCTGTATTTGGATTTTCAGAAGGCTTTTGATAAGGGCCCACACAGGAGGTTACTAAACAAAATTACAGCACATCGGATTGGCACAGATTGAGAATTGGTTAACAGACAGAAAACAGAAAAAGGAATAAACAGAACATTTTCAGGTTGGCAGGCTGTTCCTAGTGGGGTACCACAAGGATCAGTGCTTGGGCCACAGCTGTTCATGATCTATACAAATGGTTTGGATGTAGGGACACAAAACTAGGCGGGAATGTGAGGCGTGAGGAGGATGCAAGGAGGCTTCGAGGGGATTTGGACAGGCTAAGTGAATGCTCAAGAGCATGACAGATGAAATATAATGTGAATAAGTCTGAAGTTATCCATTTGAGTAGAAAAAGCAGAAAGGCAGAGTATTTCTTAAATGGTGAGATGTTTGGAAGTGTTGGTGTCCAGGAAGACCTGGGTGTCCTTGTTCATGAGTCACTAAAAGCTAGCATCCAGGTACAGCAAGCAATGAGGAAGGTAAATGGTATGTTGGTCTTCATCACAAGGGGATTTGAGTACAGGAGTAAAGGTGTCTTGCTGCAGTTGAAATGAGCCTCGGTGAGACCTCACCCAGAGTACTGTGTACAGTTTTGGTCTCCTTATCTAAGAAATGATATACTTGCCATAGAGGGAGTGCAACAGAGGTTCACCAAAACAAAAACAGAGTTACCTGGAAAAACTCAGCAGGCCTGGCAGCATCGGCGGAGAAAAGAGTTGACGTTTCGAGTCCTCATGACCCTTCACCAGACTGATTCCTGGGATGGCAGGACTGTTTTATGACAGATTAAGGAGACTAGGCCTGTATTCTCTAGAGTTTGAAGAATGAGGGGTAATTTTATTAAAACTTACAAAATTCTCACAGGGCTCACCAGGGTATATGTAGATAGGATGTTCCCCTGGCTGGTGAGTCAAGGGCCAGGGGACAGTCTCAGAATAAGGGGCAGGCCATGTAAGACTGAGATGAGGAGGAATTTCTTCACTCAGAGGATGATGAATCTTTGGAATTCTCTATCCCAGAGGACTGGGGAAGCTCAGTCAATGAGTATATTAAAGACAGAAATCAATAGATTTCTAGATACTAATGACAACAAGGGGTATAGGAATAGTGTGGGAAAGTGGTCTTGAGCTGGATGATCAGCCATGATCTAATTGAATGATGGGGCTGGCTCAATGGGCCAAATGACTCTACCCCTGCTCCAATGTTCCTGTCAGAGGGTCAGTACTGAGGGAGTGCTGCACTGTCAGAGGGTCAGTACTGAGGGAGTGCTGCACTGTCAGAGGGTCAGTACTGAGGGAGTGCTGCACTGTCAGAGGGTCAGTACTGAGGGAGTGCTGCACTGTCAGAGGGTCAGTACTGAGGGAGTGCTGCACTGTCAGAGGGTCAGTACTGAGGGAGTGCTGCACTGTCAGAGGGTCAGTACTGAGGGAGTGCTGCACTGTCAGATGGTCAATACTGAGGGAGTGCTGCATTGTCAGAGGGTCAGTACTGAGGGAGTGCCGCACTGTCAGAGGGTCAGTACTGAGGGAGTGCTGCATTGTCAGAGGGTTAGTTTTTCTGATGAAATGTTAAATTACATTACACTCACTACAGTTTAAAAGTGAAATACTGTCTTATGCCTTCTTTCTGCTCGGCCTCCAACTTTCAACGGCTCCCTTACGTGTCGCTGTCCAAAACTGGACACAGGGCTCAGGGTGGTTCGCTTGCCATTTTAACACTCCACCCTGCTCTCTTGCCCACATGTCTGTCCTTGGCTTGCTGCATTGTTCCAGTGAAGCCCAATGCAAACTGGAGGAACAACACCTCATCTTCCGACTAGGCACTTTACAGCCTTCTGGACTGAATATTGAATTCAACAACTTTAGGTCTTGAACTCCCTCCCCCATCCCCACCCCCTTTCCTTCTCTTCCTCCTTCCTTTTGTTTTTTCCAATAATTTATATAGATGTTTCTTTTCCAACCTATTTCCATTATTTTTAAATCTATATCTTTTATGCCCTGTTAGCCTTTCCACCCCACCCCCACTAGAGCTGTACCTTGTGCGTCCTGCCATCCATTCTTAATTAGCACATCCGTTTAGATAATATCACCAACTTCAACACCTCTTTGTTCTTCTGTCTGTGACATCTTTTGATTACCTGCTCCTATCACTGTTGCTTGTCCCTACAACACTCCCCCCAACTTCTCTACCCCCCCCCCCCCACCTTAAACCAGCTTATATTTCACCCCTTTCCTAATATTACTCAGTTCTGTTGAAGGGTCATGAGGACTCGAAACGTCAACTCTTTTCTTCTCCGCCGATGCTGCCCGACCTGCTGAGTTTTTCCAGGTAATTCTGTTTTTGTTTTGGATTTCCAGCATCCGCAGTTTTTTGTTTTCATCATTAGTGCTGAAGGTGGGTCTGACCTGAACTGGACACAAGGCTGAAGGTGGGTCTGACCTGAACTGGACACAAGGCTGAAGGTGGGTCTGACCTGAACTGGACACAAGGCTGAAGGTGGGTCTGACCTGAACTGGACACAAGGCTGAAGGTGGGTCTGACCTGAACTGGACACAAGGCTGAAGGTGGGTCTGATCTGATGGACACAAGGCTGAAGGTGGGTCTGATCTGAATTGGACACAAGGCTGAAGGTGGGTCTGACCTGAACTGGACACAAGGCTGAAGGTGGGTCTGATCTGAACTGGACACAGTACTGAAGGTGGGTCTGACCTGAACTGGACACAAGGCTGAAGATGGGTCTGATCTGAACTGGACACAAGGCTGAAGGTGGGTCTGATCTGAATTGGACACAAGGCTGAAGGTGGGTCTGATCTGAACTGGACACAAGGCTGAAGGTGGGTCTGACCTGAACTGGACACAAGGCTGAAGATGGGTCTGATTTGAACTGGACACAAGGCTGAAGGTGGGTCTGATCTGAATTGGACACAAGGCTGAAGGTGGGTCTGATCTGAATTGGACACAAGGCTGAAGGTGGGTCTGATCTGAACTGGACACAAGGCTGAAGGTGGGTCTGATCTGAATTAGACACAAGGCTGAAGGTGGGTCTGACCTGAACTGGAACATGATGCTGAAGGTGGGTCTGACCTGAGCTGGACACAAGGCTGAAGGTGGGTCTGACCTGAACTGGACACAAGGCTGAAGGTGGGTCTGACCTGAACTGGACACAAGGGTGAAGGTGGGTCTGATCTAAATTGGACACAAGGCTGAAGGTGGGTCTGATCTGAACTGGACACAAGGCTGAAGGTGGGTCTGACCTGAATTGGACACAAGGCTGAAGGTGGGTCTGACCTGAACTGGACACAAGGCTGAAGGTGGGTCTGACCTGAACTGGAACATGATGCTGAAGGTGGGTCTGACCTGAACTGGAACATGATGCTGAAGGTGTAACAAATGCGAGTCGTGCACAGTTTGATCACAACATTCTCAGGCTGTACTGTTGGACCATATAGATGGTCCAGTGGATAAGTGTACAAGTCCAAGAACAGCACCTTGCTGAAACTTTCAAGAACAATGTTTTTCCTTTCCTGATCATCAAGAAATTAATGAGCCCCATAATCACTACTCGCTCTCAGCTTTGAGCCTATATTTCTGTTCCCAGGCAGGGCTGCTCAATAACTTAACTGAAAGCTATCAGAATTCAAAACTTGAATTTTGGCAAATTTCCCAGAGCTGATTTTAGTAAAACTTAACACTATTCACTGTTTATGGTTGGACTAAAAAGTAGAAGAGCTCTCAATACTTCCTCTTTAGTTCAGGTCATCACTGACATGCCTCAATGTGCAATTCTCTCTCTCCCACACTGCAAAGTGCCGCGCTCTCTCCCACACTGCACTGTGCCACTCTCTCTCTCCCTCACACACTGCAATATGCCTCTCTCTCTCACACTGCAATATGCCTCTCTCTCTCACACTGCAACGTTCCACTCTCTCTCACACTGCAATGTTCCACTCCCTCTCTCTCTCTCTCACTGCAATGTGCCACTCTCTCTCTCTCTCACAGCAATGTGCCACTCTCTCTCACAGTGCAATGTTCCACTCTCTCTCTCTCTCTCACTGCAATGTGCCACTCTCTCTCACACTGCAATGTTCCACTCTCTCTCTCTCTCACAGCAATGTGCCACTCTCTCTCTCTCTCTCACACTGCAATGTGCCACTCTCTCTCACACTGCAATGTTCCACTCTCTCTCTCTCTCTTACAGCAATGTGCCACTCTCTCTCTCACACTGCAATGTGCCACTCTCTCTCACACTGCAATGTTCCACTCTCTCTCTCTCTCTCTCACAGCAATGTGCCACTCTCTCTCTCTCACACTGCAATGTGCCACTCTCTCTCACACTGCAATGTTCCACTCTCTCTCTCTCTCTCACAGCAATGTGCCACTCTCTCAGTCTCACACTGCAATGTGCCACTCTCTCACAGTGCAATGATCCACTCTCTCTCTCTCTCACAGCAATGTGCCACTCTCTCTCTCTCATACTGCATTGTGCCACTCTCTCTCTCTCACACCGCAATGTGCCGCTCTCTCTCTCTCACACTGCAATGTACTGCTCTCTCTCTCTCACACTGCAATTTGCCACTCTCTTTCTCTCTCTCACTGCAATGTGCCACTCTCTCTCTCTCTCTCACACTGCAATGTGCCATTCTCTCTCTCTCACAGCAATGTGCCACTCTCTCTCTCTCTCTCTCACACTGCAATGTGCCACTCTCTCTCTCTCACACTGCAATTTGCCACTCTCTCTCTCTCTCACACTGCAATGTGCCACTCTCTCTCTCTCTCTCTCACACTGCAATGTGCCACTCTCTCTCTCTCACACTGCAATGTGCCACTCTCTCTCTCTTTCACACACTGCAATGTGCCACTCTCTCTCTCTCCAACACTGCAATGTGCCACTCTCTCTCTCTCACACTGCAATGTGCCACTCTCTCTCTCTCCCACACTGCAATGTGCCACTCTCTCTCTCTTTCACACACTGCAATGTGCCACTCTCTCTCTCTCCCACACTGCAATGTGCCACTCTCTCTCTCTCTCACAGCAGTGGGCCACTCTCTCTCTCTCCCACACTGCAATGTGCCACTCTCTCTCTCTCTCACACTGCATTGCGCCACTCTTATCTTTCTCACACTGCAATGTGCTGCTCTCTCTCTTTCTCACACTGCAATGTGCCACTCTCCCTCTCCCACACTGCAATGTGCCACTCTCTCACACAAATTGCAATGTGCCACTCTCTCTCTCACACTGCAATGTGCCACTCTCTCTCTCACACACTGCAATGTGCCATTCTCTCTCTTACACACTGCAATGTGCCACTCTCTCTCTCTCTCAAACTGCAATGTGCCACTCTCGCTCTCCCACACTGCAATGTGCCACTCTCTCTCTCTCCCAAACTGCAATGTGCCACTCTCGCTCTCCCACACTGCAATGTGCCACTCTCTCTCTCACACAAATTGCAATGAGCAACTCTCCCTCTCCCACACTGCAATGCGCCACTCTCTCTCACACTGCATTGCGCCACTCTCTCTCTTTCTCACACTGCAATGTACTGCTCTCTCTCTCTCTCTCCCACACTGCATTGCGCCACTCTCTCTTTCTCACACTGCAATGTGCCACTCTCTCTCTCCCACATTGCAATGTGTCACTCTCTCTCTCTCATACTGCAATGTGCCACTCTCTCTCTCTCTCTCACACTGCAATGCGCCACTCTCTCTCTCCCATACTGCAATGTGCCACTCTCTCTCCCTCACACTGCAATGTGCCACTCTCTCTCTCCCACACTGCAATGTGCCACTCTCTCTCTCTCACACTGCAATGTGCCACTCCCTCTCCCACACTGCAGTGTGCCACTCTCTCTCTCACACAAATTGCAATGAGCCACTCTCCCTCTCCCAAACTGCAATGTGCCACTCTCCCTCCTTCACACTGCATTGCGCCACTCTCTCTCTCACACATTGCAATATGCCACTCTCTCCCTCAAGCTGTAATGTGCTACACTCTCTCTCTCTCAAACTGCAGAGTGCCACACTCTCTCTTCCACAATGCAGTGTGCCACTCTCCCTATCTCTCAAATGGTAATGTGCCACTCTCTCTCTCTCTCAACCTGAAATGTACCAATCTCTCTCTTCCACACTGCAATGAGCCACTCTCTTCCACACAGCAACGTCCCACTCTCTCTCGCACACTGCAATGTGCCATTCTCTCTCTCACACACTGTAATGTGCCACTCTCTCTCTCTCACTGCAATGTGCCACTCTCTCTCTCTCATACAGCAACGTCCCACTCTCTCTCTCTCACACTGCAATGTGCCACTCTCTCTCTCACACACACTGCACTGTGCCACTCCCTGTCTCCCACACTGCACTGTGCCACTCTCGCTCTCCCACACTGCAATGTGCCACTCTATCTCTCTCTCACACTGCAATGTGCCACTCTATCTCTCTTTCACACTGCAATGTGCCACTCTCTCTCTCTCACACTGCAATGTGCCACTCTCTCTCCCCCCCCACTGCAATGCGCCACTCTCTCTCTCTCTCCCTCTGCAATGCGCCACTCTCTCTCTCTCACATACTGCAATGTGCCACTCTCGCTCTCCCACACTGCAATGTGCCACTCTCTCTCTCACACTGCAATGTGCCACTCTCGCTCTCCCACACTGCAATGTGCCATTCTCTCTTTCTCACACTGCAATGTGCCACTCTCTCTCTCTCTCTCACACTGCAATGTGCCACTCTCTCTCTCCCACACTGCAATGTGCCACTCTCTCTCTCTCTCACACTGCAATGTGCCATTCTCTCTCTCTCTCTCTCTCTCCCACTGCAATGTGCCACTCTCTCTCTCTCTCCCACTGCAATGTGCCACTCTCTCTCTCTCCCACACTGCAATGTGCCACTCGCTCTCTCTCTCTCACACTGCAATGTGCCACTCTCTCTCTCCCACACTGCAATGTGCCATTCTCTCTCTCTCTCCCACTGCAATGTGCCACTCTCTCTCTCTCTCCCACTGCAATGTGCCACTCTCTCTCTCTCCCACACTGCAATGTGCCACTCTCTCTCTCACACACTGCAATGTGCCACTCTCGCTCTCCCACACTGCCATGTGCCACTCTCTCTCTCACACACTGCAATGTGCCACTCTCTCTCTCCCACACTGCAATGTGCCACTCTCTCTCCCCCCCCACTGCAATGTGCCACTCTCTCTCTCTCACACTGCAATGTGCCACTCTCTCTCACACTGCAATGTGCCACTCTCTCTCTCACACTGCAATGTGCCACTCTCTCTCACACTGCAATGTGCCACTCTCTCTCTCTCTCACACTGCAATGTGCCACTTTCTCTCTCTCCCACACTGCAATGTGCCATTCTCTCTCTCTCACAGCAGTGGGCCACTCTGTCTCTCTCTCACACTGCAATGTACCACTCTCTCTCTCTCTCTCTCTCACTCTAAGGTGCCACTCTCTCTCTCTCTCTCTCTCAACCTGCAAATTGGCACTCTCTCTTCCACACTGCAATGTGCCACTCTCTTTCTCTCAAACTGCAATGTGCCACTCCCTCTCCCACACTGCAGTGTGCCACTCTCTCTCACACAAATTGCAATGAGCCACTCTCCCTCTCCCACACTGCAATGTGCCACTCTCCCTCCCTCACACTGCATTGCGCCACTCTCTCTCCCTCAAACTGCGGTGCGCCACTCTCTCTCTCACACATTGCAATATGACACTCTCTCCCTCAAGCTGCAATGTGTACACTCTCTCTCTCTCAAACTGCAATGTGCCTCTCTCTCTCTCTCAAACTGCAGAGTGCCACACTCTCTCTGCCACAATGCAGTGTGCCACTCTCCCTATCTCTCAAATGGTAATGTGCCACTCTCTCTCTCTCTCAACCTGAAATGTACCACTCTCTCTCTTCCACATTGCAATGAGCCACACTCTTCCACACAGCAACGTCCCACTCTCTCTCGCACACTGCAATATGCCATTCTCTCTCTCACACACTGTAATGTGCCACTCTCTCTCTCTCATACAGCAACGTCCCACTCTCTCTCTCTCACATTGCAATGTGCCACTCCCTGTCTCCCACACTGCAATGTGCCACTCTCGCTCTCCCACACTGCAATGTGCCACTCTATCTCTCTCTCACACTGCAATGTGCCACTCTATCTCTCTTTCACACTGCAATGTGCCACTCTCTCTCTCACACTGCAATGTGCCACTCTCTCTCTCTCACACTGCAATGTGCCACTCTCTCTCCCCCTCCACTGCAATGCGCCACTCTCTCTCTCTTTCCCACTGCAATGTGCCACTCTCTCTCTCCCACACTGCAATGTGCCACTCTCTCTCTCACACACTGCAATGTGCCACTCTCACTCTCTCTCTCACAGCAATGTGCCACTCTCTCTCTCACACTGCAATGTGCCACTCTCTCTCACACACTGCAATGTGCCATTCTCTCTCTCTCACACTGCAATGTGCCACTCTCTCTCTCTCTCACTGCAATGTGCCACTCTCTCTCACACTGCAATGTGCCACTCTCTCTCTGACACTGCAATGTGCCACTCTCTCTCACACACTGCAATGTGCCACTCTCTCACACTGCAATGTGCCCCTCTCTCTATCTCCCACACTGCAATGTGCCCCTCTCTCTCTCTCTCACACTGCAATGTGCCACTCTCTCTCTCTCACACTGCAATGTGCCACTCTCTCTCTCTCTCCCACTGCAATGTGCCACTCTCTCTCTCTCCCACACTGCAATGTGCCACTCTCTCTCTCACACACTGCAATGTGCCACTCTCGCTCTCCCACACTGCCATGTGCCACTCTCTCTCTCTCTCTCACACTGCAATGTGCCACTCTCTCTCTCCCACACTGCAATGTGCCACTCTCTCTCCCCCCCACTGCAATGTGCCACTCTCTCTCACACACTGCAATGTGCCACTCTCTCTCACACTGCAATGTGCCACTCTCTCTCTCACACTGCAATGTGCCACTCTCTCTCACACTGCAATGTGCCACTCTCTCTCTCTCTCACACTGCAATGTGCCACTTTCTCTCTCTCCCACACTGCAATGTGCCATTCTCTCTCTCTCACAGCAGTGGGCCACTCTGTCTCTCTCTCACACTGCAATGTACCACTCTCTCTCTCTCTCACTCTAAGGTGCCACTCTCTCTCTCTCTCTCTCTCAACCTGCAAATTGGCACTCTCTCTTCCACACTGCAATGTGCCACTCTCTTTCTCTCAAACTGCAATGTGCCACTCCCTCTCCCACACTGCAATGTGCCACTCTCCTTCCCTCACACTGCATTGCGCCACTCTCTCTCCCTCACACTGCATTGCGCCACTCTCTCTCCCTCACACTGCAATGTGCCACTCTCTCTCTCACACAAATTGCAATGAGCCACTCTCCCTCTCCCACACTGCATTGCGCCACTCTCTCTTTCTCACACTGCAATGTGCTGCTCTCTCTCCCTCAAACTGCAATGTGTCACGCTCTCTCTCCCACACTGCAATATGCCACTCTCTCTCTCACACACTGCAATGTGCCACTCTCTCTCTCTCACACTGCAATGTGTCACTCTCTCTCCCTCACACTGCAATGTGTCACTCTCTCTCCCACACTGCAATGTGTCACTCTCTCTCTCTCACACTGCAATGTGCCACTCTCTCTCTCTCACACTGCAATGTGCCACTCTCTCTCTTCCACACAGCAACGTCCCACTCTCTTTCTCTCAAACTGCAATGAGCCACTCTCCCTCTCCCACACTGCATTGCGCCACTCTCTCTTTCTCACACTGCAATGTGCTGCTCTCTCTCCCTCAAACTGCAATGTGTCACGCTCTCTCTCCCACACTGCAATGTGCCACTCTCTTTCACACACTGCAATGTGCCACTCTCTCTCTCTCTCTCACAACAGTGGGCCACTCTCTCTCTCTCCCACACTGCAATGTGCCCCTCTCTCTCTCTCTCACACTGCAATGTGCCACTCTCTCTCTCTCACACACAGCAGTGGGCCACTCTGTCTCTCTCTCACACTGCAATGTACCACTCTCTCTCTCTCTCACTCTAAGGTGCCACTCTCTCTCTCTCTCTCAACCTGAAAATTGGTACTCTCTCTTCCACACGGCAATGTGCCACTCTCTCTCTCTCACACACTGCAATGTGCCACTCTCTCTCTTCCACACGGCAATGTGCCACTCTCTCTCTTCCACACTGCAATGTGCCACTCTCTCTCACACACTGCAATGTGCCACTCTCTTTCTCCCAAACTGCAATGTGCCACTCCTTCTCCCACACTGCAATGTGCCACTCTCTCTCTCACACAGCAATGCCCCACTCTCTCTCTCTCTCACACTGCAATGTGCCACTCTCTCTCACACACTGCAATGTGTCACTCTCTCTCTCACATACACTGCACTGTGCCACTCTCGCTCTCTTCCACACAGCAACGTCCTATTCTCTCTCTCTCACACTGCACTGTGCCACTCCCTGTCTCCCACACTGCACTGTGCACACTCTCGCTCTCCCACACTGCAATGTGCCACTCTATCTCTCTCTCACACTGCAATGTGCCACTCTCTCTCTCTCACACTGCAATGTGCCACTCTCTCTCTCTCACACTGCAATGTGCCACTCTCTCTCCCCCCCACTGCAATGCGCCACTGTCTCTCTCTCTTCCACTGCAATGTGCCACTCTCTCTCTCTCCCACACTGCAATGTGCCACTCTCTCTCTCTTCCACACGGCAACGTCCCACTCTCTTTCTCTCAAACTGCAATGTGCCACTCCCTCTCCCACACTGCAGTGTGCCACTCTCTCTCACACAAATTGCAATGAGCCACTCTCCCTCTCCCACACTGCAATGTGCCACTCTCCCTCCTCACACTGCATTGCGCCACTCTCTCTCTCACACATTGCAATATGCCACTCTCTCCCTCAAGCTGTAATGTGCTACACTCTCTCTCTCTCAAACTGCAGAGTGCCACACTCTCTCTTCCACAATGCAGTGTGCCACTCTCCCTATCTCTCAAATGGTAATGTGCCACTCTCTCTCTCTCTCAACCTGAAATGTACCACTCTCTCTCTTCCACATTGCAATGAGCCACTCTCTTCCACACAGCAACGTCCCACTCTCTCTCGCACACTGCAATATGCCATTCTCTCTCTCACACACTGTAATGTGCCACTCTCTCTCTCTCACTGCAATGTCCCACTCTCTCTCTCACATTGCAATGTGCCACTCCCTGTCTCCCACACTGCAATGTGCCACTCTCGCTCTCCCACACTGCAATGTGCCACTCTATCTCTCCCTCACACTGCAATGTGCCACTCTATCTCTCTCTCACACTGCAATGTGCCACTCTATCTCTCTCTCACACTGCAATGTGCCACTCTATCTCTCTTTCACACTGCAATGTGCCACTCTCTCTCTCTCACACTGCAATGTGCCACTCTCTCTCTCTCACACTGCAATGTGCCACTCTCTCTCCCCCCCACTGCAATGCACCACTCTCTCTCTCTTTCCCACTGCAATGTGCCACTCTCTCTCTCCCACACTGCAATGTGCCACTCTCTCTCCTCACACACTGCAATGTGCCACTCTCACTCTCTCTCTCACAGCAATGTGCCACTCTCTCTCTCTCACACTGCAATGTGCCACTCTCTCTCACACACTGCAATGTGCCACTCTCTCTCTCTCTCACACTGCAATGTGCCACTCTCTCTCTCTCTCTCTCACTGCAATGTGCCACTCTCTCTCACACACTGCAATGTGCCACTCTCTCTCACACTGCAATGTGCCACTCTCTCTCTCACACTGCAATGTGCCACTCTCTCTCACACACTGCAATGTGCCACTCTCTCACACTGCAATGTGCCCCTCTCTCTATCTCCCACACTGCAATGTGCCCCTCTCTCTCTCTCTCACACTGCAATGTGCCACTCTCTCTCTCTCTCACACTGCAATGTGCCACGTTCTCTCTCCCACACTGCAATGTGCCATTCTCTCTCTCTCACAGCAGTGGGCCACTCTGTCTCTCTCTCACACTGCAATGTGCCACTCTCTTTCTCACACTGCAATGTACCACTCTCTCTCTCTCTCACTCTAAGGTGCCACTCTCTCTCTCTCTCTCTCTCTCTCAACCTGCAAATTGGCACTCTCTCTTCCACACTGCAATGTGCCACTCTCTTTCTCTCAAACTGCAATGTGCCACTCCTTCTCCCACACTGCAATGTGCCATTCTCTCTCTCACAGCAGTGGGCCACTCTGTCTCTCTCTCACACAGCAATGTGCCATTCTCTCTCTCACACAGCAATGTGCCACTCTCTCTCTCTCACACTGCAATATGCCACTCTCTCTCTCACACTGCAATGTGCCACTCTCTCTCTCTCACACTGCAATATGCCACTCTCTCTCTCACACTGCAATGTGCCACTCTCTCTCTCCCACACTGCACTGTGCCACTCTCGCTCTCCCCACACTGCAATGTGCCACTGTATCTTTCTCTCACACTGCAATGTGCCACTCTCTCTCTCACACTGCAATGTGCCACTCTCTCTCTCACACTGCAATGTGCCACTCTCTCTCTCTCTCACACTGCAATGTGCCACTCTCTCTCTCTCACACTGCAATGCGCCACTCTCTCTCTCTCTCCCACTGCAATGTGCCACTCTCTCTCTCTCTCCCACTGCAATGTGCCACTCTCTCTTTCTCTCTCAAGCTGCAATGTGCCTCTCTCTCTCTTAAACTGCAATGTACCACTCTCTCTCTCCCACACTGCAGTGTGCCACTGTCTCTCTCTCTCTCTCTCACACTGCAATGTGCCACTCTCTCTCCCCCCCACTGCAATGCGCCACTCTCTCTCTCTCTCCCACTGCAATGTGCCACTCTCTCTCTCCCACACTGCAATGTGCCACACTCTCTTTCTCTCTCAAGCTGCAATGTGCCTCTCTCTCTCTTAAACTGCAATGTACCACTCTCTCTCTCCCACACTGCAATGTGCCACTCTCTCTTCCACACTGCAATGTGCCACTCTCTCTCTCTCACACTGCAATGTGCCACTCTCTCTCTCTCTCACACTGCAATGTGCCAATCTCTCTCTCTCTCTCTCACACAGGGCAATGAGCCACTCTCGCTTCCCTCACACACTGCAATGTGCCACTCTTTCTCTTCCACACTGCAATGTGCCACTCTCTCTCTCACAGAGCAACGTCCCACTCTCTCTCTCTCTCACTGCAATGTGCCACTCTCTCTCTCTCACACAGCAACGTCCCACTCTCTCTCTCTCTCAAACTGCAACGGGCCACCCTCTCTCTCTCAAACTGCAACGTGCCACTCTCTCTCTCTCCCACACTGCTGTGTGCCACTCTCTCTATCTCCCAAACGGCAATGTGCCACTCTCTCTCTCCCAACCTGCAATGTGGCACTTTCTTCCACACTGCAATGTGCCACTCTCTCTCTTCCACACAGCAACGTCCTATTCTCTCTCTCTCACACTGCACTGTGCCACTCCCTGTCTCCCACACTGCACTGTGCCACTCTCGCTCTCCCACACTGCAATGTGCCACTCTATCTCTCTCTCACACTGCAATGTGCCACTCTCTCTCTCTCACACTGCAATGTGCCACTCTCTCTCCCCCCCACTGCAATGCGCCACTCTCTCTCTCTCTCCCACTGCAATGTGCCACTCTCTCTCTCCCACACTGCAATGTGCCACACTCTCTTTCTCTCTCAAGCTGCAATGTGCCTCTCTCTCTCTTAAACTGCAATGTACCACTCTCTCTCTCCCACACTGCAATGTGCCACTCTCTCTTCCACACTGCAATGTGCCACTCTCTCTCTCTCACACTGCAATGTGCCACTCTCTCTCTCTCTCACACTGCAATGTGCCAATCTCTCTCTCTCTCTCTCACACAGGGCAATGAGCCACTCTCGCTTCCTCACACACTGCAATGTGCCACTCTTTCTCTTCCACACTGCAATGTGCCACTCTCTCTCTCACAGAGCAACGTCCCACTCTCTCTCTCTCTCACTGCAATGTGCCACTCTCTCTCTCTCACACAGCAACGTCCCACTCTCTCTCTCTCTCAAACTGCAACGGGCCACTCTCTCTCTCTCAAACTGCAACGTGCCACTCTCTCTCTCTCCCACACTGCTGTGTGCCACTCTCTCTATCTCCCAAACGGCAATGTGCCACTCTCTCTCTCCCAACCTGCAATGTGGCACTTTCTTCCACACTGCAATGTGCCACTCTCTCTCTTCCACACAGCAACGTCCTATTCTCTCTCTCTCACACTGCACTGTGCCACTCCCTGTCCTCCCACACTGCACTGTGCCACTCTCTATCTCTCACACTGCAATGTGCCACTCTATCTCTCTCTCACACTGCAATGTGCCACTCTATCTCTCTTTCACACTGCAATGTGCCACTCTCTCTCTCCCCCACTGCAATGTGCCACTCTCTCTCTCTCTCACACTGCAATGTGCCACTCTCTCTCTCCCACACTGCAATGTGCCATTCTCTCTCTCTCACAGCAGTGGGCCACTCTGTCTCTCTCTCACACTGCAATGTACCACTCTCTCTCTCTCTCTCTCTCACTCTAAGGTGCCACTCTCTCTCTCTCTCTCTCTCTCAACCTGCAAATTGGCACTCTCTCTTCCACACTGCAATGTGCCACTCTCTTTCTCTCAAACTGCAATGTGCCACTCCCCTCTCCCACACTGCAGTGTGCCACTCTCTCTCACACAAATTGCAATGAGCCACTCTCCCTCTCCCACACTGCAATGTGCCACTCTCCCTCCCTCACACTGCATTGCGCCACTCTCTCTCCCTCAAACTGCAGTGCGCCACTCTCTCTCTCACACATTGCAATATGACACTCTCTCCCTCAAGCTGCAATGTGTACACTCTCTCTCTCTCAAACTGCAATGTGCCTCTCTCTCTCTCTCAAACTGCAGAGTGCCACACTCTCTCTGCCACAATGCAGTGTGCCACTCTCCCTATCTCTCAAATGGTAATGTGCCACTCTCTCTCTCTCTCAACCTGAAATGTACCACTCTCTCTCTTCCACATTGCAATGAGCCACACTCTTCCACACAGCAACGTCCCACTCTCTCTCGCACACTGCAATATGCCATTCTCTCTCTCACACACTGTAATGTGCCACTCTCTCTCTCTCATACAGCAACGTCCCCACTCTCTCTCTCTCACATTGCAATGTGCCACTCCCTGTCTCCCACACTGCAATGTGCCACTCTATCTCTCTCTCACACTGCAATGTGCCACTCTATCTCTCTTTCACACTGCAATGTGCCACTCTCTCTCTCTCACACTGCAATGTGCCACTCTCTCTCTCTCACACTGCAATGTGCCACTCTCTCTCCCCCTCCACTGCAATGCGCCACTCTCTCTCTCTTTCCCACTGCAATGTGCCACTCTCTCTCTCCCACACTGCAATGTGCCACTCTCTCTCTCACACACTGCAATGTGCCACTCTCACTCTCTCTCTCACAGCAATGTGCCACTCTCTCTCTCACACTGCAATGTGCCACTCTCTCTCACACACTGCAATGTGCCATTCTCTCTCTCTCACACTGCAATGTGCCACTCTCTCTCTCTCTCACTGCAATGTGCCACTCTCTCTCACACTGCAATGTGCCACTCTCTCTCTGACACTGCAATGTGCCACTCTCTCTCACACACTGCAATGTGCCACTCTCTCACACTGCAATGTGCCCCTCTCTCTATCTCCCACACTGCAATGTGCCCCTCTCTCTCTCTCTCACACTGCAATGTGCCACTCTCTCTCTCTCACACTGCAATGTGCCACTCTCTCTCTCTCTCCCACTGCAATGTGCCACTCTCTCTCTCTCCCACACTGCAATGTGCCACTCTCTCTCTCACACACTGCAATGTGCCACTCTCGCTCTCCCACACTGCCATGTGCCACTCTCTCCTCTCTCTCTCACACTGCAATGTGCCACTCTCTCTCTCCCACACTGCAATGTGCCACTCTCTCTCCCCCCCACTGCAATGTGCCACTCTCTCTCTCACACTGCAATGTGCCACTCTCTCTCACACTGCAATGTGCCACTCTCTCTCTCACACTGCAATGTGCCACTCTCTCTCACACTGCAATGTGCCACTCTCTCTCTCTCTCACACTGCAATGTGCCACTTTCTCTCTCTCCCACACTGCAATGTGCCATTCTCTCTCTCTCACAGCAGTGGGCCACTCTGTCTCTCTCTCACACTGCAATGTACCACTCTCTCTCTCTCTCACTCTAAGGTGCCACTCTCTCTCTCTCTCTCTCTCAACCTGCAAATTGGCACTCTCTCTTCCACACTGCAATGTCCCACTCTCTTTCTCTCAAACTGCAATGTGCCACTCCCTCTCCCACACTGCAGTGTGCCACTCTCTCTCACACAAATTGCAATGAGCCACTCTCCCTCTCCCACACTGCATTGCGCCACTCTCTCTCCCTCACACTGCATTGCGCCACTCTCTCTCCCTCACACTGCATTGCGCCACTCTCTCTCCCTCACACTGCAATGTGCCACTCTCTCTCTCTTCCACACAGCAACGTCCCACTCTCTTTCTCTCAAACTGCAATGTGCCACTCCCTCTCCCACACTGCAATGTGCCACTCTCTCTCTCACACAAATTGCAATGAGCCACTCTCCCTCTCCCACACTGCATTGCGCCACTCTCTCTTTCTCACACTGCAATGTGCTGCTCTCTCTCCCTCAAACTGCAATGTGTCACGCTCTCTCTCCCACACTGCAATGTGCCACTCTCTCTCTCACACACTGCAATGTGCCACTCTCTCTCTCTCACACTGCAATGTGCCACTCTCTCTCTCTCTCACACTGCAATGTGCCACTCTCTCTCTCTCTTTCACACACTGCAATGTGCCACTCTGTCTCTCTCTCACACTGCAATGTGCCACTCTCTCTTTCTCACACTGCAATGTGCTGCTCTCTCTCTCTCACACTGCAATGTGCCACTCTCTTTCTCTCAAACTGCAATGTGCCACTCTCTCTCTCTCTTTCACACACTGCAATGTGCCACTCTGTCTCTCTCTCACACTGCAATGTGCCACTCTCTCTCTTCCACACAGCAACGTCCCACTCTCTTTCTCTCAAACTGCAATGAGCCACTCTCCCTCTCCCACACTGCATTGCGCCACTCTCTCTTTCTCACACTGCAATGTGCTGCTCTCTCTCCCTCAAACTGCAATGTGCCACTCTCTCTCTTCCACACAGCAACGTCCCACTCTCTTTCTCTCAAACTGCAATGAGCCACTCTCCCTCTCCCACACTGCATTGCGCCACTCTCTCTTTCTCACACTGCAATGTGCTGCTCTCTCTCCCTCAAACTGCAATGTGTCACGCTCTCTCTCCCACACTGCAATGTGCCACTCTCTCTCTCTCCCACACTGCAATGTGCCACTCTCTCTCTCACACTGCAATGTGCCACTCTCTCTCTCTCTCCCACTGCAATGTGCCACTCCCTCTCTCTCTCCCACTGCAATGTGCCACTCTCTCTCTCTCCCACACTGCAATGTGCCACTCTCTTTCACACACTGCAATGTGCCACTCTCTCTCTCTCTTACACTGCAATGTGCCACTCTCTCTCTCTTTCCCACTGCAATGTGCCACTCTCTCTCTCCCTCACACTGCAATGTGCCACTCTCTCTCTCACACTGCAATGTGCCACTCTCTCTCTCTCCCACACTGCAATGTGCCACTCTCTTTCACACACTGCAATGTGCCACTCTCTCTCTCTCTCACACTGCAGTGTGCCACTCTCTCTCTCCCTCACACTGCAATGTGCCACTCTCTCTCTTCCACACAGCAACGTCCCACTCTCTTTCTCTCAAACTGCAATGAGCCACTCTCCCTCTCCCACACTGCATTGCGCCACTCTCTCTTTCTCACACTGCAATGTGCTGCTCTCTCTCCCTCAAACTGCAATGTGTCACGCTCTCTCTCCCACACTGCAATGTGCCACTCTCTTTCACACACTGCAATGTGCCACTCTCTCTCTCTCCCACACTGCAATGTGCCACTCTCTCTCTCTCCCACACTGCAATGTGCCCCTCTCTCTCTCTCTCACACTGCAATGTGCCACTCTCTCTCACACTGCAATGTGCCACTCTCTCTCTCTCTCTCACTGCAATGTGCCACTCTCTCTCTCTCCCACACTGCAATGTGCCCCTCTCTCTCTCCCTCACACTGCAATGTGTCACTCTCTCTCTCCCACACTGCAATGTGCCACTCTCTCTCTCTCCCACACTGCAATGTGCCCCTCTCTCTCTCCCTCACACTGCAATGTGTCACTCTCTCTCTCTCACACTGCAATGTGTCACTCTCTCTCTCTCACACTGCAATGTGTCACTCTCTCTCTCTCACACTGCAATGTGCCACTCTCTCTCTCTCTCTCACTGCAATGTGCCACTCTCTCTCTCTCCCACACTGCAATGTGCCCCTCTCTCTCTCCCTCACACTGCAATGTGTCACTCTCTCTCTCCCACACTGCAATGTGCCACTCTCTCTCTCTCCCACACTGCAATGTGCCCCTCTCTCTCTCCCTCACACTGCAATGTGTCACTCTCTCTCTCTCACACTGCAATGTGTCACTCTCTCTCTCTCACACTGCAATGTGTCACTCTCTCTCTCTCACACTGCAATGTGTCACTCTCTCTCTCACACACTGCAATGTACCACTCTCTTTCTCTCAAACTGCAATGTGCCACTCTCTCTCACACACAGCAATGCGCCACTCTCTCTCTCACACAGCAATGCGCCACTCTCTCTCTCTCTCACACTGCAATGTGTCACTCTCTCTCTCTCACACACTGCAATGTGTCACTCTCTCTCTCACATACACTGCACTGTGCCACTCTCGCTCTCTTCCACACAGCAACGTCCTATTCTCTTTCTCTCACACTGCACTGTGCCACTCCCTGTCTCCCACACTGCACTGTGCCACTCTCGCTCTCCCACACTGCAATGTGCCACTCTATCTCTCTCTCACACTGCAATGTGCCACTCTCTCTCTCTCACACTGCAATGTGCCACTCTCTCTCTCTCACACTGCAATGTGCCACTCTCTCTCTCTCACACTGCAATGTGCCACTCTCTCTCTCTCTCACACTGCAATGTGCCACTCTCTCTCTCCCCCCCACTGCAATGCGCCACTGTCTCTCTCTCTTCCACTGCAATGTGCCACTCTCTCTCTCTCCCACACTGCAATGTGCCACTCTCTCTCTCTTCCACACGGCAACGTCCCACTCTCTTTCTCTCAAACTGCAATGTGCCACTCCCTCTCCCACACTGCAGTGTGCCACTCTCTCTCACACAAATTGCAATGAGCCACTCTCCCTCTCCCAAACTGCAATGTGCCACTCTCCCTCCTTCACACTGCATTGCGCCACTCTCTCTCTCACACATTGCAATATGCCACTCTCTCCCTCAAGCTGTAATGTGCTACACTCTCTCTCTCTCAAACTGCAGAGTGCCACACTCTCTCTTCCACAATGCAGTGTGCCACTCTCCCTATCTCTCAAATGGTAATGTGCCACTCTCTCTCTCTCTCAACCTGAAATGTACCACTCTCTCTCTTCCACACTGCAATGAGCCACTCTCTTCCACACAGCAACGTCCCACTCTCTCTCGCACACTGCAATATGCCATTCTCTCTCTCACACACTGTAATGTGCCACTCTCCCTCTCTCACTGCAATGTCCCACTCTCTCTCTCTCACATTGCAATGTGCCACTCCCTGTCTCCCACACTGCAATGTGCCACTCTCGCTCTCCCACACTGCAATGTGCCACTCTATCTCTCTCTCACACTGCAATGTGCCACTCTATCTCTCTCTCACACTGCAATGTGCCACTCTATCTCTCTCTCACACTGCAATGTGCCACTCTATCTCTCTTTCACACTGCAATGTGCCACTCTCTCTCTCTCACACTGCAATGTGCCACTCTCTCTCTCTCACACTGCAATGTGCCACTCTCTCTCCCCCCCACTGCAATGCACCACTCTCTCTCTCTTTCCCACTGCAATGTGCCACTCTCTCTCTCCCACACTGCAATGTGCCACTCTCTCTCTCACACACTGCAATGTGCCACTCTCACTCTCTCTCTCACAGCAATGTGCCACTCTCTCTCTCTCACACTGCAATGTGCCACTCTCTCTCACACACTGCAATGTGCCACTCTCTCTCTCTCTCACACTGCAATGTGCCACTCTCTCTCTCTCTCTCTCACTGCAATGTGCCACTCTCTCTCACACACTGCAATGTGCCACTCTCTCTCACACTGCAATGTGCCACTCTCTCTCTCACACTGCAATGTGCCACTCTCTCTCACACACTGCAATGTGCCACTCTCTCACACTGCAATGTGCCCCTCTCTCTATCTCCCACACTGCAATGTGCCCCTCTCTCTCTCTCTCACACTGCAATGTGCCACTCTCTCTCTCTCTCACACTGCAATGTGCCACGTTCTCTCTCTCCCACACTGCAATGTGCCATTCTCTCTCTCTCACAGCAGTGGGCCACTCTGTCTCTCTCTCACACTGCAATGTGCCACTCTCTTTCTCACACTGCAATGTACCACTCTCTCTCTCTCTCACTCTAAGGTGCCACTCTCTCTCTCTCTCTCTCTCTCTCAACCTGCAAATTGGCACTCTCTCTTCCACACTGCAATGTGCCACTCTCTTTCTCTCAAACTGCAATGTGCCACTCCCTCTCCCACACTGCAATGTGCCATTCTCTCTCTCACAGCAGTGGGCCACTCTGTCTCTCTCTCACACAGCAATGTGCCATTCTCTCTCTCACACAGCAATGTGCCACTCTCTCTCTCTCACACTGCAATATGCCACTCTCTCTCACACACTGCAATGTGTCACTCTCTCTCTCACATACACTGCACTGTGCCACTCCCTGTCTCCCACACTGCACTGTGCCACTCTCGCTCTCCCACACTGCAATGTGCCACTGTATCTTTCTCTCACACTGCAATGTGCCACTCTCTCTCTCACACTGCAATGTGCCACTCTCTCTCTCTCACACTGCAATGTGCCACTCTCTCTCCCCCCCACTGCAATGCGCCACTCTCTCTCTCTCTCACACTGCAATGTGCCACTCTCTCTCTCTCACACTGCAATGTGCCACTCTCTCTCCCCCCCACTGCAATGCGCCACTCTCTCTCTCTCTCCCACTGCAATGTGCCACTCTCTCTCTCCCACACTGCAATGTGCCACACTCTCTTTCTCTCTCAAGCTGCAATGTGCCTCTCTCTCTCTTAAACTGCAATGTACCACTCTCTCTCTCCCACACTGCAGTGTGCCACTGTCTCTCTCTCTCTCTCACACTGCAATGTGCCACTCTCTCTCCCCCCCACTGCAATGCGCCACTCTCTCTCTCTCTCCCACTGCAATGTGCCACTCTCTCTCTCCCACACTGCAATGTGCCACACTCTCTTTCTCTCTCAAGCTGCAATGTGCCTCTCTCTCTCTTAAACTGCAATGTACCACTCTCTCTCTCCCACACTGCAATGTGCCACTCTCTCTTCCACACTGCAATGTGCCACTCTCTCTCTCTCACACTGCAATGTGCCACTCTCTCTCTCTCTCACACTGCAATGTGCCAATCTCTCTCTCTCTCTCTCACACAGGGCAATGAGCCACTCTCGCTTCCCTCACACACTGCAATGTGCCACTCTTTCTCTTCCACACTGCAATGTGCCACTCTCTCTCTCACAGAGCAACGTCCCACTCTCTCTCTCTCTCACTGCAATGTGCCACTCTCTCTCTCTCACACAGCAACGTCCCACTCTCTCTCTCTCTCAAACTGCAACGGGCCACTCTCTCTCTCTCAAACTGCAACGTGCCACTCTCTCTCTCTCCCACACTGCTGTGTGCCACTCTCTCTATCTCCCAAACGGCAATGTGCCACTCTCTCTCTCCCAACCTGCAATGTGGCACTTTCTTCCACACTGCAATGTGCCACACTCTCTCTTCCACACAGCAACGTCCTATTCTCTCTCTCTCACACTGCACTGTGCCACTCCCTGTCTCCCACACTGCACTGTGCCACTCTCGCTCTCCCACACTGCAATGTGCCACTCTATCTCTCTCTCACACTGCAATGTGCCACTCTATCTCTCTTTCACACTGCAATGTGCCACTCTCTCTCTCTCACACTGCAATGTGCCACTCTCTCTCTCTCACACTGCAATGTGCCACTCTCTCTCCCCCCCACTGCAATGCGCCACTCTCTCTCTCTCTCCCACTGCAATGTGCCACTCTCTCTCTCCCACACTGCAATGTGCCACTCTCTCTTTCTCTCTCAAGCTGCAATGTCCTCTCTCTCTCTCAAACTGCAATGTACCACTCTCTCTCTCCCACACTGTAGTGTGCCACTGTCTCTCTCTCTCTCTCACACTGCAATGTGCCACTCTCTCTTCCACACTGCAATGTGCCACTCTCTCTCTCTCACACTGCAATGTGCCACTCTCTCTCTCTCTCACATGCAATGTGCCAATCTCTCTCTCTCTCTCTCACACACGGCAATGAGCCACTCTCTCTTCCCTCACACACTGCAATGTGCCACTCTTTCTCTTCCACACTGCAATGTGCCACTCTCTCTCTCTTCCACACAGCAACGTCCTATTCTCTCTCTCTCACACTGCAATGTGCCATTCTCTCTCTCACTCAACAACGTCCCACTCTCTCACTGCAATGTGCCACTCTCTCTCTCTCACACTGCAATGTGCCACTCTCTCTCCCCCACACTGCAATGTGCCACTCTCTCTCTCACACTGCAATGTGCCACTCTCTCTCTCTCTCACACTGCAATGTTCCACTCTTTCTCTTACACACTGCAATGTGCCACTCTCTCTCTCTCACACTGCAATGTGCCACTCTCTCTCTCTCACACTGCAATGTGCCTCTCTCTCTCTCCCACACTGCAATGTGCCACTCTCTCTCACACACTGCAATGTGCCACTCTCTCTCTCACACACTGCAATGTTCCACTCTCTCTCTCTCACACTGCAATGTTCCACTCTCTCTCTCACACACTGCAATGTGCCACTCTCTCTCTCTCTCACACTGCAATGTTCCACTCTCTCTCTCTCACACTGCAATGTTCCACTCTCTCTCTCTCTCACACTGCAATGTTCCATTCTCTCTTACACACTGCAATGTGCCACTCTCTCTCTCTCTCCCACACTGCAATGTTCCACTCTCTCTCTCACACACTGCAATGTTCCACTCTCTCTCACACACTGCAATGTTCCACTCTCTCTCTTACACACTGCATTGTGCCATTCTCTCTCTCTCTCACACTGCAATGTGCCACTCTCTCTCTCACACTGCAATGTGCCACTCTCTCTCTCTCACACTGCAATATGCCACTCTCTCTCTCACACTGCAATGTGCCACTCTCTCTCTCTCTCACACTGCAATGTGCCACTCTCTCTCTCTCACACTGCAATGTGCCACTCTCTCTCCCCCCCACTGCAATGCGCCACTCTCTCTCTCTCTCCCACTGCAATGTGCCACTCTCTCTCTCCCACACTGCAATGTGCCACACTCTCTTTCTCTCTCAAGCTGCAATGTGCCTCTCTCTCTCTTAAACTGCAATGTACCACTCTCTCTCTCCCACACTGCAGTGTGCCACTGTCTCTCTCTCTCTCTCACACTGCAATGTGCCACTCTCTCTCCCCCCCACTGCAATGCGCCACTCTCTCTCTCTCTCCCACTGCAATGTGCCACTCTCTCTCTCCCACACTGCAATGTGCCACACTCTCTTTCTCTCTCAAGCTGCAATGTGCCTCTCTCTCTCTTAAACTGCAATGTACCACTCTCTCTCTCCCACACTGCAATGTGCCACTCTCTCTTCCACACTGCAATGTGCCACTCTCTCTCTCTCACACTGCAATGTGCCACTCTCTCTCTCTCTCACACTGCAATGTGCCAATCTCTCTCTCTCTCTCTCACACAGGGCAATGAGCCACTCTCGCTTCCCTCACACACTGCAATGTGCCACTCTTTCTCTTCCACACTGCAATGTGCCACTCTCTCTCTCACAGAGCAACGTCCCACTCTCTCTCTCTCTCACTGCAATGTGCCACTCTCTCTCTCTCACACAGCAACGTCCCACTCTCTCTCTCTCTCAAACTGCAACGGGCCACTCTCTCTCTCTCAAACTGCAACGTGCCACTCTCTCTCTCTCCCACACTGCTGTGTGCCACTCTCTCTATCTCCCAAACGGCAATGTGCCACTCTCTCTCTCCCAACCTGCAATGTGGCACTTTCTTCCACACTGCAATGTGCCACACTCTCTCTTCCACACAGCAACGTCCTATTCTCTCTCTCTCACACTGCACTGTGCCACTCCCTGTCTCCCACACTGCACTGTGCCACTCTCGCTCTCCCACACTGCAATGTGCCACTCTATCTCTCTCTCACACTGCAATGTGCCACTCTATCTCTCTTTCACACTGCAATGTGCCACTCTCTCTCTCTCACACTGCAATGTGCCACTCTCTCTCTCTCACACTGCAATGTGCCACTCTCTCTCCCCCCCACTGCAATGCGCCACTCTCTCTCTCTCTCCCACTGCAATGTGCCACTCTCTCTCTCCCACACTGCAATGTGCCACTCTCTCTTTCTCTCTCAAGCTGCAATGTCCTCTCTCTCTCTCAAACTGCAATGTACCACTCTCTCTCTCCCACACTGTAGTGTGCCACTGTCTCTCTCTCTCTCTCACACTGCAATGTGCCACTCTCTCTTCCACACTGCAATGTGCCACTCTCTCTCTCTCACACTGCAATGTGCCACTCTCTCTCTCTCTCACATGCAATGTGCCAATCTCTCTCTCTCTCTCTCACACACGGCAATGAGCCACTCTCTCTTCCCTCACACACTGCAATGTGCCACTCTTTCTCTTCCACACTGCAATGTGCCACTCTCTCTCTCTTCCACACAGCAACGTCCTATTCTCTCTCTCTCACACTGCAATGTGCCATTCTCTCTCTCACTCAACAACGTCCCACTCTCTCACTGCAATGTGCCACTCTCTCTCTCTCACACTGCAATGTGCCACTCTCTCTCCCCCACACTGCAATGTGCCACTCTCTCTCTCACACTGCAATGTGCCACTCTCTCTCTCTCTCACACTGCAATGTTCCACTCTTTCTCTTACACACTGCAATGTGCCACTCTCTCTCTCTCACACTGCAATGTGCCACTCTCTCTCTCTCACACTGCAATGTGCCTCTCTCTCTCTCCCACACTGCAATGTGCCACTCTCTCTCACACACTGCAATGTGCCACTCTCTCTCTCACACACTGCAATGTTCCACTCTCTCTCTCTCACACTGCAATGTTCCACTCTCTCTCTCTCCCACACTGCAATGTTCCACTCTCTCTCTCACACACTGCAATGTTCCACTCTCTCTCTCTCTCACACTGCAATGTTCCATTCTCTCTTACACACTGCAATGTGCCACTCTCTCTCTCTCTCCCACACTGCAATGTTCCACTCTCTCTCTCACACACTGCAATGTTCCACTCTCTCTCACACACTGCAATGTTCCACTCTCTCTCTTACACACTGCAATGTGCCACTCTCTCTCTCTCTCACACTGCAATGTGCCACTCTCTCTCTCACACTGCAATGTGCCACTCTCTCTCCCCCACACTGCAATGTGCCACTCTCTCTCACACTGCAATGTGCCACTCTCTCTCTCTCACACTGCAATGTGCCACTCTCTCTCTCTCACACTGCAATGTGCCACTCTCTCTCTCCCACACTGCAATGTGCCACTCTCTCTCTCACACACTGCAATGTGTCATTCTCTCTCTCTCACACACTGCAATGTGCCACTCTCTCTCTCTCTCCCGCACAGCAATGTGCCATTCTCTCTCTCTCTGTCTCACACTGCAATGTTCCACTCTCTCTCTCCCACACTGCAATGTTCCACTCTCTCTCACACACTGCAATGTGCCACTCTCTCTCTATCTCCCACACTGCAATGTGCCACTCTCTCTCTCTCTCTCTCACACTGCAATGTGCCACTCTCTATCTCCCACACTGCAATGTGCCACTCTGTCTCTATCTCTCACACTGCAATGTTCCACTCTCTCTCTCTCGCTTTCCCACACTGCAATGTGAGTCTCACTGTCTCTCCCACACATTACCTTCTTGACTTAAATTTTGGTCACCTGACCTAATATTGACTTTGTGTCACACCCCATTTGATAATCGCTCCTGTGAAATGCTTTGGGATGTTTTGTTATGTTAAAGGTGGTATATAGTAGGTGGGAAAGGCTGACAAAATAAAGATAGGTAGGAAAGTAAGCTGTAAACAGGGCATATGGAGGCTGTGAATGATATAGATGGGTTAAGTGAGTGGGCAAAGATCTGGCAAATGGAATATAACGTGGGAAAATGTGAAATTGTCCATTTTGGCAGGAAGAATAAAAAGGAAACATATTATCCAAATGGTGAGCGATTGCTGACATCTGAGATGCAGAGGAATCTGGGTGTCCTAGTGCATCAATTGGAAAAGGCTAGTATGCAGGTACAGCAGGTAATTAGGAAAGCTAATAGAATGTTATCATTTATTCGAGGGGAATTGAATACAAAAGTAGGGAGGTTATGCTTCAGTTATACAGGGCATTGGTGAGACCACATCTGGAGTATTGTGTACAGTACTGGTCTCCTTATTTAAGGAAGGATGTAAATGCGTTAGAAGTGGTTCAGAGAAGGTTAACAGACTAATACCTGGAATGAGCAAACCGTCCCTTGAGGAAAGGCTGGACAGGTTAGGCTTGTTTCCGCTGGGGTTTAGAAGACTAAGAAGCAACTTGATTGAAATCTTTAAGATCCTGAGGGGTCTTGACAGAGTGCCAGCAGAGAGGATGTTTCCTCTTGTGGGAGAATCTAGAACTGGGGGTCAATGTTTAAAAATAAGTGGCTGCATATTTAAGACAGAGATGAGGAGAGTTTTTTTCTCCCAGAGGGTTGTGAGTCTTTGGAACTCTCTTCCTCAAAAGGCGGTGGAAGCAGAGTCTTCGAATATTTTTAAGGCAGAGCTGGATAGATTCTTGATTAACAAGGGGGTGAAAGGTTATCTGGCAGAGGCAGGTATGTGGAGTGGAGGTTACAATCAGATCAACCATGGGGATGGTGGAGCAGGTTCAAGGGATCAAGTGGTCCGCTCCTGCTCCTAATTTGTATGTTCGTAAATGCAAGTTTATGTTCAGTTACATCAGCCTAGTGGTCACGGTACTAGATTAACAACGCAGAGATCATGAGTTCAGATTGCCAAAGCATGTTAAACTGAATAAATCTAGCACCACAAAACGACACTACTGTTGCTCAGCGCTAAGATTAACTACCTCAGCCAGACTCCGGCTCTGCCTGGGATCTCCTGTCTCAGCACTGCTCAAATGGGTATTTCTGGATTAAAGATATTTCCTGTATTGCTATCATTACTTTCACTGGAAATGTCTGAGTAATATCACCAGGCCCCTCCTTGCCAGACTTTGCACTATAATTTCTTGACAAACATTTGGAGAGAGAGCAGGAACACACCTGGGAAACACTGTTCAGAATGGCTTCACAGCTCTCTGTTGAAGCAGTACCATCTGCAGCTTGATGCCACATAAACATCCCTGCTTCCAATTAACTGGGATAGCCAATTGTTGCAACAATTGGCCTCAGTGCCCATTGGCTTGGATAGAGTTGGAGATGATGGAGACAGAAAAAAAGATAAGAGAAACAGACACACACACACACACACACATACACACTCAGACACACACACACGCTAAAACATGCACATCCTCACTCAGACACACACACTCACTTAGACACACACACTCAGAAACATGCACACTCTGAGACACGCACACTCTCAGCCACACACACAGAAACAAGCACAAACACAGAAACATGCACACACACAGACACATGCACACGCTCAGACACACACACAGACACACACACAGAAATATGCACACACAGAAACATGCACACACACAGACACACACAGAAACATGCACACACACAGACACATGCACACACTCAGACACACACAGACACATGCACACGCTCAGACACACACAGACACATGCACACACTCAGACACACACAGAAACATGCACACACACAGACACACACAGAAACATGCACACACACAGAAACATGCACACACACAGAAACATGCACACACACAGACACACACAGACACATGCACACACTCAAACACATCCATATATTCAGACACAAGAGAGAGGAATTACCTTTTAAAGTTGCTTCCTTTAGTTTCTTGTCTAGGGTTCTGATAATCTGCCCAGGTACAACAGCAGTATTCCATTGGACTGCATACAGAGTTATGATATAAATGAATTTCAGGGAACAGTAAATGCTGGAGTTGCTGACACACTGGGTGTGGACTTTAACTGGTCATCTACAGGAGGGGACAATTAACAGTGATTTTACAGTCCTGTAATCAGATACTCAAACAAACTCCATCTGGAATTGGATATATATATATATATAGATAGATAGATAGATAGAAACAGCCCTGGGTCCTACTGATTAATTGACGGTCCCTGGCCCAATACAACAGCTCACCTCCACCAACGATGTTTACTTTAGGTCCCTACAGCCAATAACACGCAGTGGAAACAAGAAAAAGCAGCCAGCATCAGGCCATGGACTAGAAACTCAGATGCAGAGGTTTCTTAAACCCCATCAGTGTGAGACACAGGGCAGGGCAGCATTGTGAAATAACCCAGGCATCAGCAGACATGTCAGTAGGGAAGATTTCTACAGGGCATTGGTGAGACGCAGCTGCAGTATTGTGTACAGTTTTGGTCTCCTTACTTAAGGAGGGATATACTTGCATTGGAAATAGTTCAGAGAAGGTTCACTCGGTTGGATTCCTGGCATGAAGGGGTTGTCCCATGAGGAAAGATAAGCAGGTTGGGCCTACACTCATTGGAGTTTAGAAGAATGATCTTATTAAACATATAAGATTCTGAGGGAGCTTGACAGGGTAGCTGCTGAGAGAATGTTTCCTCTCCTGGGGAAATCTAGAATGCGAGGCATAGTTTAAAAGTAAGGGGTCTCCCATTTAAGGCGGAGATGAGGAGAAATTTCTTCCCTTAGAGGTTCGTTAGTCTTGGAATTCTCTTCCCCAGAGAGGAGTGGAAGCTGGGTCAGTGAATATATTCAAGGCTGAGTCAGATTTATGATTGACAAGAGTGTCAAGGGTTATGGGCGGCAGGAAGGAAAGTGGAGTTAAGGCCACAGTTAGATCAACCATGATTGTATCGAATGGTGGAGCAGGCTTGAGGGGCCAAATGGCCTACTCCTGCTCCTATTTCTTATGATCAACTCATATTCACTAGATTATAATACAATGTATCAGTACTGTCACTCCCTCACTTCCAACTCAGCCTGAGAACCAATCTCCTGGCTATCCTACTACAAAAGGCTTCACAGCTCCATGAGAATCATTTGTTTCCAAAGACCTTCACTCCAACTAAGTATCAACTCAACTAAGAGTTATCAGGCCTGCATCGACATAGGGACTGAGTTATAAATTCAATTTTTATAATTATGGCTTTTAATGGCATCTGTATCTAATCTTTGCCTGAGTTTGAGTGAGACAAGTGATTGAGATTTTGCATTCAAACACCCGGGCCAAGTGCGTGATAATAAATAACTTTCCTTTTTAAAATCACCAAGAAGCCTGCTGCTGGAATTTATTTTAAATAAGGGAAAGTCACTCTGAGGATAGGGAAATATACACACCTTACACACAAACATCCTGATTACAGACTGGAAAGGACCACACAAATTCTGTCTGTAACAGAAGTTAAACTTGTGCAAATTCTTACAAACAAATCTCAGGAACTAGGTGCCAAGTGACTCAGAGGGTAAACGCCCATTTGCTGAGCTGAAAGAAAAATCCCTGCTTGGTTCCCACTCTGGTCCTTCACTGGGGAAAGTCCCGATCCTTTGGCACTCGATGGAGAGAAAGTTCCTAAGGCAGGTTCTAAACAATCACTGTGCCACAGAGGCCGCTTAATCTTCTAGGGAGAGGGTTTGAAAGTTTTTGCCCAGCTTTAATGCATTCACAACTCAATCACTCTTGCACTACATGGCTGATTGTCTCCTGTGAATAGTTTCAAATCAAAGCATGACCTCGGTGGTGAAGTTGGAAGCTGGGAACAAGTACAGTACTTTGGTTGCATTAGATGACTTTCAGCTATGGTGATTCAGCTGTTTCTGGTTTTTCAGCTATTTCTCTGTTGGATTTGTTTTATTCAGTCCCTGAAAATTAGTTTCAGTCACATGAAAGAGTTAAAGCTTCTGGGGTCCAGACCACCATGAACCAATAGCCACTCTTACCTCTGTCCCAACTTGAACTCAAATAGTCCACTTTGCTCAACATAGCACTGGGAGACTAACAGTCTAGAGATCCCATATTCCTCACTGTCAGTTCATCCTTACGCAGGAAGCTGCAAGATTGCCTTTGTGATCCAAGCATCTCCCTCCCATTGGTTTCTATACTGTACTTCAATCTCTCCTCCCTCATCATATACGTCAACCAGGAATCACAAACCAATCTTGGGAACAAGATTGAAACACACTGCTTTCACATCTGGAAACAACTGAAACAGCTTAAAACCCTGACCACATTTTCAACACACCCTACACATCACTCCAGGGCCAGTCCAAACACGACAATACCCTCGCAGCAACTGGGAGGCAACTGGGTAAACTCACCGCAGACGGGGAGGTTGATGCCACAATAATTCTGCTCGTTCAGACAGAGCCTTGCTGAGATAACCAGATAGCTGAACAGTAGCCTACCCACAACTCATACTCCAGGAGAATGAGCATAAAATCTAGGCTGATACTCCCAGTGCAGCACTGAGGGAGTGCTGCACAATCAGAGGGTCAGTACTGAGGGGGTTCTGCACTGTCCGAACGTCAATACTGAGGGAGTGCTGCACTGTCACAGGGTCAGTACTGAGGGAGAGCCGCACTGTTGGAGGGTCAGTACTGAAGGACGGCTGCACTGTCAGAGGGTCAGTACTGAGCAAGCGCTGCACTGTCACAGGGTCAGTACTGAGGGAGTGCTGCACTGTTGGAGGGTCAGTACTGAGGGAGTGCTGCACTGTCAGAGGGTCAGCACTGAAGGAGTGCTGTGCACTGTCTGAGGCTCAGTATTGAGGGAGTGCTGCACTGTCAGAGGGTCAGTACTGAGGGAATGCTGCACTGTCAGAGGGTCAGCACTGAGGGAGTGCTGTGCACTGTTGGAGGTTCAGTACTGGGTGAGTGCCGCACTGTCAGCAGGTCAGTACTGAAAGAGTGCTGCACTCTCAGAGGGTCAGTATTGAGGGAGTGCTGCACTGCTGGAGGGTCACTACTGAGGGAGTGCTGCACTGTCAGAGGGTCAGCACTGAGGGAGTGCTGCACTGTCAGAGGGTCAGCACTGAGGGAGCACTGCACTGTCAGGATCTCTCCCTCTATCCATAGGATCATTCACTGGGATCTCTATCCTCAGGATAACTCACCGTGATCTCAATCCCTACTCAAGATCATTCACCAGTATCTCACTCTCTCTCCCCAGAATCACTCACAGGAATCTCTCTATCCAGAAATACTCACCAGCATCTCCCACCCTGTGATCAGTCACTGGGATCTCTCTGCCAGGGATCTCTCTCGGTTCCCAGGATCACCCACCAGGATCTCTCTCTCTCTCTCCAGGATCGTTCACAGGGGACCCTCACGCTGGGATCAATCGCCAGGATCTCTCTCCCCCCAGGATCTCTCAGTGGAATCTTTCTCTCACCCCCAGATCACTCACTGGGATCTCTCTCTCTCTCCCTGGGATCGCACACTGAGATCTCTCCCCTTCCCCAGGATCACTCACCAGGATCTCTCTCTCCTTGGGCTCACTCACTGGGGTATCTCTCTCTCCCAGGATCACTCACCAGGATCTCTCTCTCCTCTTGAACACTCACCAGGATCTCTCTCTCTCTCCCTGGGATCATTCACCAAGATTTCTTTCTCCCCAGGATCACTCACCAGGATCACTCTCTCTCTCTCCCTGGGCTCACTTATCGGGATCTCTCTCTCTCCCAAGTTCACTCACCAGGATCTGTCTCTCCCCTGAACACCCATCAAGATCTCTCTCTCTCTCCCTGGGATAGCTCACCAGGATCTCTCCCCTTCCTCAGGAACACTCATCAGGATCTCTCTCGCCTCTCTCTCCCTGGGCTCACTCACTGGGATCTCTCTCTCCGAGGATCACTCACCAGGATCTCTCTCTCCCCTTGAACACTCGCCAGGATCTCTCTCTCTCCCTGGGTCACTCACCAGTATCTCTCTCTCTCCGGGATCACACATCGGGATCTCTCTCTCTCTTATGCAAACTAGGAGCAGGAGTCAGTCACTCAGCCCTTCAAGCTTGCTCCGGCATTCAATAGGTTCATGGCTGATATTATTGTAACATCAACTCCACATTCTCACCTACTCCAGAAACCCTTTCACACCCTTCTTTATCAGAATCTATCTACCTCTGCCTTAAAAATATTCAAAGAGTCTGCTTCCACTGCCTTTTGAGGAAGGGAGTTCCCAAGACTCACTACCCTCTGAGAGGTGTCTGTATTAAATGGGCGACCCCTTATTTTTCAACAGTGACTGCACTGGGGTGCTGCTTTGTGTGCATTACAGTGTTTAAGTTGAAGTTTGGTGAGTGAGGGACTTCAATGACGAGGGAAGGAGATGATCCTTTCATTTTCTACCTTTCCTCAGCCTCCAGTTCTGGTTCTTACTTTGCTACAGGGGAAGTCCATAAAACAGCATGAGTTCAGAGAAAGAGAGCCCATCAAGTAGCGGAGAGAGAGAGAGAGAGAGAGAGCCAGGAGTTTAAAATATAAAAGTGACATCACAGGAGTCCTATTGGTTGGTAAGTATAGGCTTTCTGGACTCAGCACAGAGGAGATGATTGTATTTTAGTGAGTCATATTATATTATACCATACTATAGTAAACACCATAAATAAAGTTTAAGGTATGTCAGTGCAGCTCGGCCATGTGGGATGTGCATCCTGCTGATGTGGGAAGTCGTGCAGGCACAAAGTGCCCTCGATGACTACATCTGCAGGAAGTGACAGCAGCTGCAGAAACATGAGCTCCGGTTTGCGGAACTTGAGCGGCAGCTGGAGTCACTGTGGTCCATCCACAAGGCTGAGGATTACGTGAATAGCACGTTAGAGAGGTGGTCACATTGCAGCTAAGAGGTACACAGGCAGAGAGGCAATAGGTGACAGACAGAGTATCTAAGAGATATACGCAGGTAGTGCAGGAATCTCCTGAGGCTATTTCGCTCTCTAACCGCTTTCCCATTTTGGATACTGGTGAGCAAGATGGTTCCTCAGAGGGCTGTAGCAAGCTGGTCAAAATCCTGGAACTACCTCCCTAACAGCACTGTGGGTGTACCTACACCACATGGACTGCAGCGGTTCAAGAAGGTGGCTCACCACCACCTTCTCAAGGGCAATTAGGGATGGGTAATAAATGCTGGCCCAGCCAGTGACACCCACATCCCGGGAATGAATAAAAAGAGCCAAGTTTGTGGCAGCACAGGTGGCTCAGCTGCACAGGAGGGTAGGAGGAAGGTTTCGTGAAAGTGCTTTAGTGGTCGGGGATTCCATAGTTCGGGGAACAGATGAGCGTTTCTGCACTGTAGACGTGACTCCAGGATGGGATGTTGCATCCCTGGTGCCAAGGTCAAGGATGTCACAGAGCAGCTACAGGGCATTCTTTTAGGAGAGGGTAAACAGCCAGAGGTCATGGTCCACATTGGGACCAATGGCATAGGTAGGAAAAGGGCTGTGGTCCTGAAAGTAGATTTTAGGGAGTTCAGAAGGGAATTGAAAAGCAGGACCTCAAAAGCAGTAATCTCAGGATTACTCCCAGGGCCACAAGCTCGTGATCACAAGAAAAGGAAGGCTGAACAGGTCAACACGTGGCTGGAGAAATGGAGTAGCAGGGAGGACTTTAGATTTCTGAGGCATTGGGACCAGTTCTGGGGCAGGTGGGACCAGTGCAAGAACGGGTTACACCTAAACAGGACTGGGACTAATGTCCTCGCGGGGAGGCTCGCTAGGGCGGTTGGGGAGGGTTTAAACTAGGGGGATGGGAACCTGAGGGAAAATTCAGAGTGGAGCGGAGAAAAACTGGCAGTGGGAAGTAATGAAGTAATAACTGATAAGGAGGATATATCAGAGAGTATTATCAAGGTAAATTGAATACTTGGAGAGTTTGATAGAATTAGAGTAGACAACAGTAAGTCATTAGATGGGGTCAAAGCAAGGGGGAAGTGAAAAAAGCCTAAATCAGGATTAATTGTCATGTATGTGAATGCACGGAGTTTGCTTAATAAGATTGGTGAACTGCAGGCACAGGTTGACAATGGAATTATGAGATTATTGCCATGGCAGAGACCTGGCTCAAAGAAGGGTAGGACTGGGCAATAAATATTCCCGGGTATAAGGTGTTTAGGAGAGATAGGAAAGGAAGAAAAGGGACGGGGGGAGTGGCAGTATTGATTAAAGGTTGCATTACAGTACTGAAGAGAGAATGTTCCAGAGGGGTCAAGGATGGAATCTCTCTGGCTGGAGGTAAGGAATTGAAAAGGTGAAATAACATTGTTCAGTGTAGTATATAGACCATCAACTAATAGAATCTCCAAAGAAATTACAGACAAGTGCAAGAATTATAGAGTAATTATAATGGTGGACTTCAATTATCCAAATATAGACTGGAATAGGAATAGTGCAAAGGGACAAGAGGGGTGAGAGTTCCTGGAATCTGTTCAAGATAATTTTCTGCAGCAGTATGTTTCCCGTCCAATGAGAGGGCAGGCACTGATGGTCCTGGTTCTGGTGAATGAGTTGGACAAAGTGGATCAAATATCAGTGCGAAAGCACTTATAGGGGACAGTGATCATTGTATTATAAGGTTTAGGTTGGTCATGGGAAAGGACAAGGAACAATCCAGAGCAGTGAGAGTTAACTGGGGCAAAGCCAACTTTGATGGGATGAGAATGCATCTGAGTTGAGTGAATTGGAATCAAATGTTGGCAGAAAAGACGGTAGCTGAACAATGGGCTACCTTCAAAGAAAAAGTATTGCAGGAAATGTCAAGGTATATTCCCTTGAAAGGGAAAGGTAGGACAAATAAATCCAGAGCACCCCGGATGACAAGAGAGATAGAGGTGAAGATGAAAAGGAAGAATTACAAGTGATGTCACCCCGGGATCACTCACTGGGATCTCTCTCTCCCTGGAATCTCTTTCTCTCTCAGGGATCACTCACCAGGATATCTCTCTCCCTGGGGTCACACACTGGGACCCTTCTCTCCCCAGAATAACTCACTGGAATCTCTCTCCCTGGGATCACTCGCCTGGATCTACCTATCTCTCAGGGATCACTCACTAGGATGTCTTCCCCTGGGGATCACTCACCAGGATCTCTCCCTCACCCCCTGGGATCACTCACTGGGATCTTTCTCTCTGCCTGGGATTACTCACCAGGATCTCTGTCTCTCTCTCCCAGGATCACACACTGGGATCTCTCTCTCTTTCTTGGGATCACCCACCAGGATCTCTCTCTCCCTCCCCAGGGTCAATCACCATGATCTCTCTCCCAGGCTCACTTGCCAGGATCTCCCTCTCTCTCCCCAGGGTCAATCACCTGGATCTCTCCCTGGGATCACTCACTGGGATCTCTCTCTCTACCCAGGATCACTCATCTGGATCTCTCTCTCTCTGGGATCACTCACCGCAATCTCTATCTCTCATTCAAACCAACAGGGGTAATCCACACGAACCCTCGAGCCTGCCGCACCGTTCAATAAGATACTGGCTGTTCTGACTGTCGCCTCAACCCCACATTCCTGCCTACCCCCGATAACCTTTCACCTCGTTGTTAATCAAGAATCAATCTAGCTCTGCCTTAAAAATATTCTAAGATCCTGTTTCCACCGCTTTTTGAGGAAGAGCGTTCCAAAGACGCATGACACACAAGAGAAAAAAAATTCTCCTCATCGCCGTCTTAAATGGGTGACCCTTTTAAATAGTGACCCCTAGTTCTAGATTCTCCCACAAGCAGAAACATCCTTTCCACATGCACTCTGTCAAGACTGCTCAGGATTTCAAGGGCAGAATTTTACGTCCCATGGGCGGACACGTGCCCAGCCTGATTGGGTGTAAAATCACACGAGACAATGTTGGGCAAACGTCCCGACGGCATCGCGCACTTGAGTGATATTTCACTCGGCAGACACATGGGAATGTCAGGACCTCGCCCACCGACAATTAAGAGGATAATTAAGCCCATTAATGGCGCAATTGTCTGCGATTTTATGTGGCCAGTGTGGCCTTACAGTTGGCAGACGGGCGAATGGGCCAGGTGGACTTTACATTTGTCATGAAGCCTCGTCTAAGGGCGGGATGAAATCTCCATTGGGAACTAAAATAAAAAGAAATATCTGGGAACAGCATTTTTATGAAGTGTGCTTTCAGGTGCCTGATTGTGTTGCATGGACATTTTTTGCTGAATTTTAGCGCTTCATTTCATTATTTGCAGGTCTGCTGCTCCCTGAGGTGGGAGTCTGCCTTTAGGGAGCTCTCTCCAACCCTCACGCACACCCACGGTGACGTTCTTGCCCCATCCCCCCCACCCTGGCAACGCTGAGCATTTCAGCGTGCGTTTCACGCTGGCTGAGCTAGTTTAAAAACGGCACAGGCAGCTCCTTGAAGGCTGCCAAGGAAGGACATATTTGCAGTATTGTGAACAGCAAAGTTATGGCCTCAAGTGCAGCTTTATCCCTGGCATCACTCATCAGAGTCTGTCTCTCTCTCTCTCCCCAGGATCACTCATGGGATTTCTCTCACTCGGATCACCTGCCAGGATTTCTCTCTCTCCTGGGACCGCTCATCATGATCTATCCTACCTCATGATCACCCACCAGGTTCTCTCTCACTCGCCGGGATCTCTCTCTCTCACTGGGATCACTCACCAGGACCTCTCCTCTCTCTCCCAGAATCACTAACTGAGATCTCACTCTCTCATACAAATTAGGAGCAGGATTAGGCCACTCAGCTGCTCGAGCCTGCTCTGCCATTCAATAAGATCATGGCTGATCTGATTGTAATCTCAACTCCACATTCCTACCTACCTCTGATAACATTTCACCTCCTTGCTTATCAAGAATCTATCTACTTCTGCTTCCACTGCCATTTGAGGAAGAGAGTTCCAAAGCCTCACGACCCTCTGAGAGAAAAAAATTCTCTTCATCTCTATCTTAAATGGCTGACCCCTTATTTTTAAACAGTGATTCCTAGTTCTAGATTCTCCCACAAGTGGAAATATTCTTTCCAAATCCACCCCGTCAAGACCCTTCAGGATCTTACATGGTTCAATCAAATCGCTTCTTACTCTTCTAAACTCCAGTGGGTACAAACCTAACCTGTCCAACCTTTCCCCATAAGACAACCCACCCATTCCAGGTATTAGTCTGGTAAACCTTCTCTGAACCGCTTCTAACACGTTTACATTCTTCCTTAAATAAGGAGGCTAAAACAATACACAATACTCCAGACATCACTCACCGAGATCTTTCCCTCCCCCCAGGACCACTCACCAGAATCTCTCTCTCTCCCTCGGAATCACTCATTGGGATCTATCTCTGTCATGGATAGCTCAACTGAATCTCTCTCTTAGGGACCACTCAACAGGATCTCTCCCTCCACGATCACTCACCAGGATTTCTCTCTCAAGGATCACTCACTCGGATCTTTCTCTCTCTCTCAGGGATTACTCACCAGGACCTCTCTCTCTCTCTCTCAGGGATCACTCAATAGGATCTCTGTCTCTCATGGGTCATTCACCAGGATATCTCTATTTCTCTCTCTCTCTGGGATCACTCACTAGGATCTCTACTCTCTCTCAGGGATCACTCACCAGGATCTCTCTCTCAGGGATTGCTCACCAGGATCACTCCTCTCTCTCAGGGATCACTTGCTGGTGTCTCTCTCAGGGATCTCATACTGGGATCTCTCTCTTTCAGGGATCACCCACTGGGATCTCCCTCTCTGAGATCACTCACTGGGATCTCCATCTCTCTCAGGGATCATACACTGGGATCTTTCTGGGATCTCTCACTGGGATCTCTCTCTCTGAAGGATCACTCACAAGGATCACTCTGAGGGATCACTCACCATGATCTCTCTCTACCTCAGGGATCACTCATTGGGACCTATCTCTCTCATGGATAGTTCAACAGGATCTCTCTCTTAGGGATCACACACTGGGATCTCTCTCTTAGGGATCACACACTGGGATCTCTCTCTCAGGGATCATTCACCAGGATCTCTCATTCAGGAATCAGTCATTGGAATATCTATCTCAAGAATCACTCACTGGAACCTCTCCCTTTTCCTAACTCTCAGGGATCGCTCACCAGGATCTATCTCTCTCAGGGATTACACACCAGGATCATTCTCTCTCAGGGATTACTCACTGGGATCTCTCTCTCTCTCATGGATCAGTCACTGGGATCTCTCTCTCAGGGATCACTCACCTGGATCTCTCTCTATCAGGGATCACTCACCAGGTTCTCTCCCTCTCTCTCTCAGGGATCATTCACTAGGATCTCTCTCTCGGGGGTCACTCACTGGGATCTCTCTCTCTCTCTCTCTCAGGGATCACTCATCAGGATCACTCTCCCTCAGGGATCACTCACCAGGATCTCTCTCTCTTAGGGATCATTCACCGGGATCTCTCTCTCAGGGATCACTCACCGGGATCTCTCTCTCTCAGGGTTATGCCACAATGTTAATTCAAATGAATCATTGTTCAACCAGGTAATTACGTTGAGGACTTTGAAGACCCTTCCTGAGTCCTGTTTTCTCAGAAACTAATGAGTCTTCACACCTTTAGAAGATTCAGTGGACAGCCTTAGAGTAGTCATGTATTTTAGTGAGCCTGGGATTATTTCAGGAGATACCAGGTTCTGACCAGGTCTGAACAAACAGAAAGGTGCCAAGTTGTCTGTCTGTACTTCTATTTTTAAAATGGCTCTTAAACTCAATTTAAAGTTTTTATAGCAAAGATGTACCTATAAAACTGTTGTCCTTAAAATCTATAATATTACAACTACACATTTATAACACTCGTCATTTCCACTGGACCTTATCTCCTGGTACCTCAAACCCATGCCCAGCTTTTGCCACGCTTGGGGTCAGTTACACTCACAATTACTGTACCACATTCTTAAAGCCCCACTGGGATCTCTCTCTCAGGGATCACTCACCGGGATCTCTCTCGCTCTCAGGGATAACTCAGTGAGATCGCACTCAGGGATCACTCACCATGACCTCTCTCTCTGAGGGATCACTCACCGGCATCTCTCTCTCTCTCTCTCAGGGATCACTCACCGGGACCTCACTCTCTCAGGGATCACCCACCGGGATCTCTCTCTCAGGGATCACTCACCGTGATCTCTCTTCCCCTCAGGGATCACTCACTGGGATCACTCTCTCAGGGATCACTCACCAGGATCTTGCTCTCTCGGGGATCACTCGTCAGGATCTCTTTCCCTCTCTCTCAGGGATCACTCACTGGGTTCTCTCTCTCTCAGGGATCACTCACTGGGATCTCTTTTTTCAGGGATCACTCACCGGGATCTCTCTCTCTCAGGGATCACTCACCAGGGTCTCTCTCTCCATCAGCAATCACTCACCGGGGTTTCTCTCTCTCCCTCAAGCATCACTCACCGGGAGGTCTCTCTCTCTCTCTCTCGCGCAGGAATCACTCACCGCGACCTCTCTCCCTCTCAGGGTTCACTCACCAGGAACTCTCTCTCCCTCAGGGATCACTCACTGGGATCTCTATCTCTCTCAGGGATCACTCACCAGGATCTCTCTCCCCCAGTTATCACTCACCACGATCTCTCCCTCTCTCAGGGATCACTCATCGGGATCTCTGTCTCCCTCAGGGATCACTCACTGGGATCTCTCTCCCTCAGGGATCACTCACCGGGATCTCTCTCCCTCAGGGATCACTCACCGGGATCTCTCTCTCTCTCTCTCAGGGATCACTCACCAGGATCTCTCTCTCCCACAGGGCTCAATCACCGGGATCACTCTCTCTCTCAGGGATCACTCTTTGGGATCACTCTCTCTCAGGGATCACTCACCAGGATCTCTCTCTCCCTCAGGGATCACTCACTGGGACCTCTCTCTCGGGATCACTCACAGGGATCTCTCTCTCCCTCAGGGATCACTCACCGGGATCTCTGTCTCCCTCAGGGATCACTCACCAGGATCTCCCTCCCCCATTTATCACTCAACGGGATCTCACTCTCCCTCAGGGATCATTCACCAGGATCTCTCTCTCCCTCAGGGATCACTCACCGGGATCTCTATCTCCCTCAGGCATCACTCACCTGAGTCTCTCTCTCAGGGAGCACTCACCAGGATCTCTCTCTCCCTCAGGGATCACTCACCGGGACCTCTCTCTCAGGGATCACTCATTGGGATCTCTCTCCCTCAGGATCACTCACCAGGATCACTCTCTCCCTCAGGAATCAACCAAGATGTCTCTCCCTCTTGGATCACTCACCAGGATCTCTCTCTCCCTCAGGGATCACTCACAGGGATCTCTCTCTCTCTCAGGGATCACTCACTGGGATCTCTCTCTCCCCTGGGATCACTCACCTGGGACTCTCTCCCTCAGAGATCACACATTGGGATCTCTATTCCTCAGGGAACACTCATCGGGATCTCTCTCTCCCTCGGGGATCACTCACCGGGATATCTCCCCTCTCAGGGATCACTCACCTGGGATCTCCCTCTCCCTCAAGGATCACTCACCGGGTTCTCTCTCTCCCTCAGGGATCACTCACCGGGATCTCTCTCTTTCTTAGGGGTCTCTCACTGGGACCTCTCTCTCTCCCAGGAACACTCACTGGGATCACTCTCTCTGTCAAGGATCATTCACTGGGAATTCTCTCCCTCAGGGATCACTCACCGGGATCTATCTCTCCCTCAGGGTTCACTCACCGGGATCTCTCTGTCCCTCAGTGATCACTCACTGGGATCTCTCTCTATCTCAGGGATCACTCACTGGGATCTCTCTCTCTCAGGGATCACTCACCGGGATCACTCTCTCTCAGCGATCATGCACCGGGATCTCTCACCCTCAGGGATCACTCACTGGGATCTCTCTCCCTCAGAGATTACTACTGGGATCTCTCCCAGGGATCACACACCAGGATCTCACTCTCCCTCAGCGATCACTCACTGGGATCTCTCTCTCTCCCTCAGGGATCACACACCAGGATGTCTCTCTCTCTCAGAGATTACGCATTGGGATCTCTCTCAGGGATCATTCACCGGGTTCACTCTCCCTCAGGGATCTCTCACCGGGATATTTCTCTCTCTCTCAGGGATCACTCAGCGGGATCCTCTCTCTGTCTCAGGAACCACTCACCGCGATCTCTCTCTCAGGGATCACTCACTCCCTCAGGGATCACTCACCAGGATATCTCTCTCTCCCTGGAATCACTCACCAGGATCACTCTCCCTCAGGGATCACTCATAGTGATCGCTCTCTCTCAGGGATCACTCAGTGGGATCTCTCTCCCTCTCTTAGGGATCACTCACCGGGATCTCTCTCTCAGAGATCACTCACTGGGATCTCTCTCTCCCTCGGGGATCACTCACCGGGATATCTCTCTCTTTCTCTCAGGGATCACTCATCAGGAGCACTCTCTCTCAGGGATCACGCACCAGGATCTCCCTCCCTCAGGGATCACTCACCGGGATCTCTCTCCCTCAGGGATCACTCACCAGGATCTCTCCCCTCTCAGGGATCACTCACTGGGATCTCTCTCTCTCAGGGATCACTCACCAGGATTTCTCTCTCCCTCAGGAATCACACACCGGGATCTCTCTCTCCCTCAGGGATCACTCACCGGGATCTCTCTCCCTCAGAGATCACTCGGTAGCATCTCTCTCTCCCTCAGGGATCACTCACCAGGATCTCTTTCTTCCTCAGGGATCACTCACCTGGACCTCTATCTCTCCCTCAGGGATCCCATACCGGGATCTCTCTCCCTCTGGGATCACTCACCAGGATATCTCTCCCTCAGAGATCACTCGGCAGCATCTCTCTCCCTCAGGGATCACTGAACGGGATCTCTTTCGCCACCAGGGATCAGACACCAGGATCTCTCTCCCTCAGGTATCACTCACAGGTATCTCTCTCAGGGATCACACACCAGGATTTCGCTCTCCCTCAGGGATCACTCACTGGGATCTCTCTCCCTCAGGGATCATTCACCAGGATCTCTCTCCCTCAGGGATTACTCATTGGGATCTCTCTCTTAGGGATCACTTTGGGATCACTCTCTCTCAGGGATCACTCACCAGGATCTTCCTCTCCCTCAGGGATCACTCACTGGGACCTCTCTCTCAGGGATCACTCACAGGGATCTCTCTCTCCCTCAGGGATCACTCACCAGGATCTCTCTCTCAGGGATCACTCACCGGGATCTCTGTCTCCCTCAGGGATCACTCACCTGAGTCTCTCTCTCAGGGATCACTCACCAGGGTCTCTCTCTCCCTCAGAGATCACACACCGGGATCTCTCTTCCTCAGGGAACATTCACCGGTATCTCTCTCACTCTCAGAGATCACTCACCATGATCTCTGTCTCCCTCAGGGATCACTCACCGGGATCTCTCTCCCTCTCAGGGTTCACTCACCGGGATCTCTCTCTCTCTCAGGGATCATTCACCAGGATCCCTCTCCCTCAGAGATTACTACTAGGATCTCTCTCTCAGGGATTACACACCAGGATCTCGCTCTCCCTCAGGGATCACTCAATGAGATCTCTCTCTCTCACTCAGGGATCACTCATCAGGATGTCTCTCTCCCTCTCAGGGATCACTCACCGGGATCGCTATCTCTCTCAGGGATCACTCAATGGGATCTCTCTCCCCCATTTATCACTCAACGGGATCTCTCTCTCCCTCAGGGTTCACTCACCAGGATCTCTCTCTCCCTCAGCGATCACTCACTGGGATCTCTCCCTATCTCATGGATCACTCACTGGGATCTCTCTCTCTCTCTCAGGGATCACTCACTGGGATCTCTCTCCCTCAGGGATCACTCACCGGGATCACTCTTTCTCAGGGATCATGCACTGGGATCTCTCTCCCTCAGGGATCATTCACCAGGATCCCTTTCCCTCAGAGATTACTACTGGGATCTCTCTCTCAGGGATTACACACCAGGATCTCGCTCTCCCTCAGGGATCACTCACTGGGATCTCTCTCTCTCCCTCAGGGATCACTCACCAGGATGTCTCTCTCCCTCAGGGATTACGCATTGGGATCTCTCTCAGGGATCATTCACCGGGATCACTCTCCCTCAGGGATCTCTCACCGGGATATTTCTCTCTCTCTCAGGGATCACTCACCAGGATCCCTCTCTCTCTCTCTCTCTCTCTCTCTCTCAGGAATCACTCACCGGGATCTCTCTCTCAGGGATCACTCTCTCCCTCAGGGATCACTCACCAGGATCTCTCTCTCCCTGGAATCACTCACCAGGATCTCTCTCCCTCAGGGATCACTCACTGGGATCTCTCCCCTCTCAGGGATCACTCACCGGGATCTCTCTTTCTCTCAGGGATCACTCGGTAGCATCTCTCTCTCCCTCAGGGATCACTCACGGTGATCTCTTTCTTCCTCAGGGATCACGCACCTGGACCTCTATCTCTCCCTCAGGGATCGCATACCGGGATCTCTCTCCCTCTGGGATCATTCACCGGGATATCTCTCCCTCAGAGATCACTCGGCAGCATCACTGAACGCGATCTCTTTCGCCGTCAGGGGTCAGACACCAGGATCTCTCTCCCTCAGAGATCACTCACAGGCATCTCTTTCTTCCCCAGGGATCACTCACCTGGACGTCTCTCCCTCAGGGATCACTTACTGGGAACTCTCTCCCTCAGAGATCACACACCGGGATCTCTCTTCCTCAGGGAACACACACCGGGATCTCTCTCACCCTCAGGGATCACTCAACATTATCTCTGCCTCCCTCAGGGATCACTCCCCGGCATCTCTCTCCCTCTCAGGGTTCACTCCCTGGGATCTCTCTCCCTCTCAGGGATCACTCACCAGGAGCTCTCTCTCTCTCTCAGGGATCACTCACCAGGATCTCTCTCCTCCATTTATCACTCAACTGGATCTTTCTCTCTCTCACAGATCACTCACCAGGATCTCTCTCTCTCTCTGGGATCACTCACGGGGATCTCTCTCTCTCTCTCTCTCTCAGGGATCATTCACCAGGATCTCTCTCTGTGATCACTCACCGGGATCTCTCTCTCAGGGATCACTCACCGGGATCTCTCTCTCAGGGATCACTCACTGGTATATCTCTCCCTCTCTCTCTCAGGGATCACTCACCCAGATCTCTCTCTCTCCCAGGGATCACTCACCGGGATCTCTCTCTCTTTCTCAGGGAACACTCAGGGGGATCTCTCTCTCAGGGATCACTCACCTGGATCTCTCTCCCTCAGGGATCACTTACTGGGATCTCTCTCCCTCAGGGATCACTCACCGGGATCTCTCTCCCTCAGGGATCACTCACCGGGATCTCTCTCTCTCAGGGATCAGTCACCGGGATCTCTCTCTCCCACAGGGAACAATCACTGGGATCTCTCTCCCTCAGGGATCACTCACAGGGATCTCTCTCTCAGGGATCACACACCAGGATCTCACTCTCCCTCAGGGATCACTCACTGGGATCTCTCTCCCTCCCTCAGGGATCACTCACCAGGATCTCTCTCCCTCAGGGATTACTCATTGGGATCTCTCTCAGGAATCACTCTTTGGGATCACTCTCCCTCAGGGATCACTCACCAAGATCTCCCTCTCCCTCGGGGATCACTCACTGGGACCTCTCTCTCTCAGGGATCACTCACAGGGATCTCTCTCTCCCTCAGGCATCACTCACCGGGATCTCTCTCTCTCAGGGATCACTCTCCGGGATCTCTGTCTCCCTCAGGGATCACTCACCTTGAGTCTCTCTATCAGGAATCACTCACCAGGTGCTCTCTCTCCCTCAGAGATCACACACCGGGATCTCTCTTCCTCAGGGAACACTCACCGGGATCTCTCTCTCTCTCAGGGATCACTCACCGGGATCGCTATCTCTCTCAGGGATCACTCACCAGGATCTCTCTCCTCCATTTATCACCCAACTGGATCTCTCTCTCACGGATCACTCACCAGGATCTCTCTCTCTGGGATCACACACGGGCATCTCTCTCTCTCTCAGGGATCACTCAGCGGGATCTCTCTCTCTCTCAGGGATCACTCACTGGGATATCTCTATCTCTCTCTCTCAGGGATCACTCACCCAGATCTCTCTCTCTATCCCAGGGATCACTCACCGGGATCTCTCTCTTTCTCAGGGAACACTCAGGGGGTTCTCTCTCTCTCTCAGGTATCACTCACCGGCATCTCTCTCTCTCTCTCTCAGGGATCCCTCACCGGGATCTCTCTCTCTCAGGGATCACTCACCGGGATCTCTCGCCCTCTCCCTCAGGGATCATTGACCTGGATCTCCCTCTCTCTCTCTGTCTTAGGAATCACTCGCTGGGATCTCTCTCTCTCTCGCTCAGGGATCACTCACCAGGATCTCTCTGTGATCACTCACCGGGAGCTTTCTCTCTCTCTCAGGGATCACTCACCGGGATCTCTCTCTCTTAGGGATCACTCACCGGGATCTGTCTCCCTCTCTCTCTCAGGGATCTCACCCAGATCTCTCTCTCTCTCTCAGGGATCACTCACCGTGATCTCTCTCTCTCAGGGATCACTCACTGGTATAGCTCTCCCTCTCTCTCTCAGGGATCACTCACCCAGATCTCTCTCTCTCTCTCTCCCCGGGATCACTCACCGGCATATCTCTCTCTCAGGGATCCCTCACCGGGATATATCACTCTCTCAGGGATCACTCACCTGGACCTCTCTTCCACAGGGAACAATCACTGGGATCTCTCTCCCTCATGGATCACTCACAGGGATCTCTCTCTCAGGGATCACACACCAGGATCTCACTCTCCCTCAGGGATCACTCACTGGGATCTCTCTCCCTCCCTCAGGGATCACTCACCAGGATCTCTCTCCCTCGGGGATTACTCATTGGGATCTCTCAGGAATCACTCTTTGGGATCACTCTCCCTCAGGGATCACTCACCAAGATCTCCCTCTCCCTCGGGGATCACTCACTGGGACCTCTCTCTCTCAGGGATCACTCACAGGGATCTCTCTCTCTCTTAGACATCACTCACCGGGATCTCTCTCTCTCAGGGATCACTCACCGGGATCTCTGTCTCCCTCAGGGATCACTCACCTTGAGTCTCTCTCTCAGGAATCACTCACCAGGTGCTCCCTCTCCCTCAGAGATCACACACTGGGATCTCTCTTCCTCAGGGAACACTCACCGGGATCTCTCTCTCTCTCTCAGGGATCACTCACTGGGATATCTCTCTCTCTCTCTCTCTCAGGGATCACTCACCCAGATCTCTCTCTCTCTCCCAGGGATCAATCACTGGGATCTCTCTCTTTCTCAGGGAACACTCAGAGGGATCTCTCTCTCTCTCAGGGATCACTCACCGGCATCTCTCTCTCTCTCTCTCTCAGGGATCCCTCACCGGGATCTCTCTCTCTCAGGGATCACTCACCGGGATCTCTCGCCCTCTCCCTCAGGGATCATTGACCTGGATCTCCCTATCTGTCTCGCAGGAATCACTCACTGGGATCTCTCTCTCTCTCACTCAGGGATCACTCACCAGGATCTCTCTCTCTCTGATCACTCACCGGGAGCTTTCTCTCTCTCTCAGGGATCACTCACCGGGATCTCTCTCTCTTAGGGATCACTCACCGGGATCTGTCTCCCTCTCTCTCTCAGGGATCTCACCCAGATCTCTCTCTCTCTTTCTCAGGGATCACTCACCGGGATCTCTCTCTCTCTCAGGGATCATTAACCGGGATCTCCCTCTCTCTCTCTTTCAGGGATCACTCGCTGGGATCTCTCTCTCAGGGATCACTCACCCGGATCTCTCTCTCTTTCTCTCTTAGGGATCACTCCCTAGGATCTGTCTCTCTCTCTCTCAGGGATCACTCACCAGGATCTCTCTCTCTCTCAGGGATCTCTCACCAGAATCTCTCTCTCTCTCTCAGGGATCACTCACCGGGAACACTCTCAGGAATCACTCACTGGGATCTCTCTCTCTCTCTCGCTCATGGATCATTCACCAGGATCTCTCTCTCTGTGATCACTCACTGGGATCTTTCTCTCTCTCTCAGGGATCACTCATCAGGATCTCTCTCTCTCAGGGATCACTCACCAGGATCTCTCTCTTTCTCAGGGATCACTCACCGGGATCTCTCTCTCTCTCAGGGATCACTCACCAGGATCTCGCCCTCAGGAATCACTCAATGGGATCTCTCTCTCTCTCAGGGACCACTCACCAGGATCTCTCTCTCCCTCAGTGATCACTCACTGGGAACTCTCTCTCTCAGGGATGACACTGGGTTCTATCTATCTCTCTCTCAGGGATCACTCACTGGGATCTCTCTCAGGGATCACTCACCGGGATGTCTCTCTCTCTCTCTCTCTCGGGGATCACTCACCCGGATCTCTCTCTCTCTCTCTCAGGGATCACTCACCGGGATCTCTCTCGTTCTCAGGGATCACTCACCAGGATCTCTCTCTCTCTCAGGGATCACTCAGTGGGATCTCTCTCTCTCAGGGATCACTCACTGGGATCTCCCTCTCTCTCAGGAATCACTCACCGGGATCACTCACTGGGATCACTCTATCCCAGGGATCATTCACTGGGATCTCTCTCTCAGGAATCTCTCACCAGGATCTCTCTCAGGGATCACTTACCGGGATCTCACTCTCCCTCAGGGATCATTGACCGGGATCTCCCTCTCTCTCTCTCTCAGGGATTAGTCACCGTTATCTCTCTCTCTCTCTCACTCTCAGGGATCACTCACCGGGATCTCTCTCTCTCTCTCAGTGATCACTCAACAGGATCTCTCTCTCTCAGGGATCACTCACCAGGATCTCTCTCTCAGGGATCACTCACCGGGATCTCTCTATCTCCCTCAGGGATCACTCACCGGGATCGATCTCTCTCTCTCTCTCTCAGGGATCACTCACTGGGATCTCTCTCTCAATCAGGGACCACTCACCAGGATCTCTCTCTCTCTCTCAGGGATCACTCACCGGGACCTCTCCTTCTCTATCTCTTTCAGGGATCACTCTCCGGGATCCCCCTCTCTCTCAGGGATCACTCATTGGGATCTCTCTCTCAGCGATCACTCATCATTATCTCTCTCTCTCTCAGGGATCACTCATCGGCATCTCTCACTCTCTCTCTCAGGGATCACTCACCAGGATTTCTCTCTCTCAGGGTTCACTCACCGGGATCTCTCTCTCTCTCTCTCAGGGCTCACTCACCCGGATCTCTCTCTCTCAGGGATCACTCACTGGGATCTCTCTCTCCCTCAGTGATCACTCACTGGGAACTCTCTCTCAGGGATCACACTGGGATCTCTCTCTCTCAGGGATCACTCACCCAGATCTCTCTCTCTCTCTCTCCCAGGGATCACTCACTGGCATATCTCTCTCTCAGGGATCCCTCACCGGGATATATCACTCTCTCAGGGATCACTCACCTGGACCTCTCTCCCTCAGGGATCACTTACTGGGATCTCTCTCCCTCAGGGATCACTCACCGGGATCTCTCTCCCTCAGGGATCACTCACCGGGATCTCTCTCTCTCTCAGGGATCACTCATCGGGATCTCTCTCCCACAGGGAACAATCACTGGGATCTCTCTCCCTCAGGGATCACTCACAGGGATCTCTCTCTCAGGGATCACACACCAGGATCTCACTCTCCCTCAGGGATCACTCACTGGGATCTCTCTCCCTCCCTCAGGGATCACTCACCAGGATCTCTCTCCCTCAGGGATTACTCATTGGGATCTCTCTCAGGAATCACTCTTTGGGATCACTCTCCCTCAGGGATCACTCACCAAGATCTCCCTCTCCCTCGGGGATCACTCACTGGGACCTCTCTCTCTCAGGGATCACTCACAGGGATCTCTCTCTCTCTCAGACATCACTCACCAGGATCTCTCTCTCTCTCAGGGATCACTCACCGGGATCTCTGTCTCCCTCAGGGATCACTCACCTTGAGTCTCTCTCTCTCAGGAATCACTCACCAGGTGCTCCCTCTCCCTCAGAGATCACACACCGGGATCTCTCTTCCTCAGGGAACACTCACCGGGATCTCTCTCTCTCTCAGGGATCACTCACCGGGATCGCTATCTCTCTCAGGGATCACTCACCAGGATCTCTCTCCTCCATTTATCACCCAACTGGATCTCTCTCTCACGGATCACTCACCAGGATCTCTCTCTCTGGGATCACACACGGGCATCTCTCTCTCTCTCAGGGATCACTCAGCGGGATCTCTCTCTCTCTCAGGGATCACTCACTGGGATATCTCTATCTCTCTCTCTCAGGGATCACTCACCCAGATCTCTCTCTCTATCCCAGGGATCACTCACCGGGATCTCTCTCTTTCTCAGGGAACACTCAGGGGGTTCTCTCTCTCTCTCAGGTATCACTCACCGGCATCTCTCTCTCTCTCTCTCAGGGATCCCTCACCGGGATCTCTCTCTCTCAGGGATCACTCACCGGGATCTCTCGCCCTCTCCCTCAGGGATCATTGACCTGGATCTCCCTCTCTCTCTCTGTCTTAGGAATCACTCGCTGGGATCTCTCTCTCTCTCGCTCAGGGATCACTCACCAGGATCTCTCTGTGATCACTCACCGGGAGCTTTCTCTCTCTCTCAGGGATCACTCACCGGGATCTCTCTCTCTTAGGGATCACTCACCGGGATCTGTCTCCCTCTCTCTCTCAGGGATCTCACCCAGATCTCTCTCTCTCTCTCTCAGGGATCACTCACCGTGATCTCTCTCTCTCAGGGATCACTCACTGGTATAGCTCTCCCTCTCTCTCAGGGATCACTCACCCAGATCTCTCTCTCTCTCTCTCCCCGGGATCACTCACCGGCATATCTCTCTCTCAGGGATCCCTCACCGGGATATATCACTCTCTCAGGGATCACTCACCTGGACCTCTCTTCCACAGGGAACAATCACTGGGATCTCTCTCCCTCATGGATCACTCACAGGGATCTCTCTCTCAGGGATCACACACCAGGATCTCACTCTCCCTCAGGGATCACTCACCAGGATCTCTCTCCCTCGGGGATTACTCATTGGGATCTCTCTCAGGAATCACTCTTTGGGATCACTCTCCCTCAGGGATCACTCACCAAGATCTCCCTCTCCCTCGGGGATCACTCACTGGGACCTCTCTCTCTCAGGGATCACTCACAGGGATCTCTCTCTCTCTTAGACATCACTCACCGGGATCTCTCTCTCTCAGGGATCACTCACCGGGATCTCTGTCTCCCTCAGGGATCACTCACCTTGAGTCTCTCTCTCAGGAATCACTCACCAGGTGCTCCCTCTCCCTCAGAGATCACACACTGGGATCTCTCTTCCTCAGGGAACACTCACCGGGATCTCTCTCTCTCTCTCTCTCAGGGATCACTCACCCAGATCTCTCTCTCTCTCCCAGGGATCAATCACTGGGATCTCTCTCTTTCTCAGGGAACACTCAGAGGGATCTCTCTCTCTCTCAGGGATCACTCACCGGCATCTCTCTCTCTCTCTCTCTCAGGGATCCATCACCGGGATCTCTCTCTCTCAGGGATCACTCACCGGGATCTCTCGCCCTCTCCCTCAGGGATCATTGACCTGGATCTCCCTATCTGTCTCGCAGGAATCACTCACTGGGATCTCTCTCTCTCTCACTCAGGGATCACTCACCAGGATCTCTCTCTCTGTGATCACTCACCGGGAGCTTTCTCTCTCTCCCAGGGATCACTCACCGGGATCTCTCTCTCTTAGGGATCACTCACCGGGATCTGTCTCCCTCTCTCTCTCTCAGGGATCTCACCCAGATCTCTCTCTCTCTTTCTCAGGGATCACTCACCGGGATCTCTCTCTCTCTCAGGGATCATTAACCGGGATCTCCCTCTCTCTCTCTTTCAGGGATCACTCGCTGGGATCTCACTCTCAGGGATCACTCACCCGGATCTCTCTCTCTTTCTCTCTTAGGGATCACTCCCTAGGATCTGTCTCTCTCTCTCTCAGGGATCACTCACCAGGATCTCTCTCTCTCTCAGGGATCTCTCACCAGAATCTCTCTCTCTCTCTCAGGGATCACTCACCGGGAACACTCTCAGGAATCACTCACTGGGATCTCTCTCTCTCTCTCGCTCATGGATCATTCACCAGGATCTCTCTCTCTGTGATCACTCACTGGGATCTTTCTCTCTCTCTCAGGGATCACTCATCAGGATCTCTCTCTCTCAGGGATCACTCACCAGGATCTCTCTCTTTCTCAGGGATCACTCACCGGGATCTCTCTCTCTCTCAGGGATCACTCACCAGGATCTCGCCCTCAGGAATCACTCAATGGGATCTCTCTCTCTCTCAGGGACCACTCACCAGGATCTCTCTCTCCCTCAGTGATCACTCACTGGGAACTCTCTCTCTCAGGGATGACACTGGGTTCTATCTATCTCTCTCTCAGGGATCACTCACTGGGATCTCTCTCTCTCAGGGATCACTCACCGGGATGTCTCTCTCTCTCTCTCTCTCGGGGATCACTCACCCGGATCTCTCTCTCTCTCTCTCAGGGATCACTCACCGGGATCTCTCTCGTTCTCAGGGATCACTCACCAGGATCTCTCTCTCTCTCAGGGATCACTCAGTGGGATCTCTCTCTCAGGGATCACTCACTGGGATCTCCCTCTCTCTCAGGAATCACTCACCGGGATCACTCACTGGGATCACTCTATCCCAGGGATCATTCACTGGGATCTCTCTCTCAGGAATCTCTCACCAGGATCTCTCTCAGGGATCACTTACCAGGATCTCACTCTCCCTCAGGGATCATTGACCGGGATCTCCCTCTCTCTCTCTCTCAGGGATTAGTCACCGTTATCTCTCTCTCTCTCTCACTCTCAGGGATCACTCACCGGGATCTCTCTCTCTCTCTCAGTGATCACTCAACAGGATCTCTCTCTCTCAGGGATCACTCACCAGGATCTCTCTCTCAGGGATCACTCACCGGGATCTCTCTATCTCCCTCAGGGATCACTCACCGGGATTGATCTCTCTCTCTCTCTCTCAGGGATCACTCACTGGGATCTCTCTCTCAATCAGGGACCACTCACCAGGATCTCTCTCTCTCTCTCTCAGGGATCACTCACCGGGACCTCTCCTTCTCTATCTCTTTCAGGGATCACTCTCCGGGATCCCCCTCTCTCTCAGGGATCACTCATTGGGATCTCTCTCTCAGCTATCACTCATCATTATCTCTCTCTCTCTCTCAGGGATCACTCATCGGCATCTCTCACTCTCTCTCTCAGGGATCACTCACCAGGATTTCTCTCTCTCAGGGTTCACTCACCGGGATCTCTCTCTCTCTCTCTCAGGGCTCACTCACCCGGATCTCTCTCTCTCAGGGATCACTCACTGGGATCTCTCTCTCCCTCAGTGATCACTCACTGGGAACTCTCTCTCAGGGATCACACTGGGATCTCTCTCTCTCCGGGATCACTCACCCAGATCTCTCTCTCTCTCCCAGGGATCACTCACTGGCATATCTCTCTCTCAGGGATCCCTCATCGGGATATATCACTCTCTCAGGGATCACTCACCTGGACCTCTCTCCCTCAGGGATCACTTACTGGGATCTCTCTCCCTCAGGGATCACTCACCGGGATCTCTCTCCCTCAGGGATCACTCACCGGGATCTCTCTCTCTCTCAGGGATCACTCATCGGGATCTCTCTCCCACAGGGAACAATCACTGGGATCTCTCTCCCTCAGGGATCACTCACAGGGATATCTCTCTCAGGGATCACACACCAGGATCTCACTCTCCCTCAGGGATCACTCACTGGGATCTCTCTCCCTCCCTCAGGGATCACTCACCAGGATCTCTCTCCCTCAGGGATTACTCATTGGGATCTCTCTCAGGAATCACTCTTTGGGATCACTCTCCCTCAGGGATCACTCACCAAGATCTCCCTCTCCCTCGGGGATCACTCACTGGGACCTCTCTCTCTCAGGGATCACTCACAGGGATCTCTCTCTCTCTCAGACATCACTCACCGGGATCTCTCTCTCTCAGGGATCACTCACCGGGATCTCTGTCTCCCTCAGGGATCACTCACCTTGAGTCTCTCTCTCTCAGGAATCACTCACCAGGTGCTCCCTCTCCCTCAGAGATCACACACCGGGATCTCTCTTCCTCAGGGAACACTCACCGGGATCTCTCTCTCTCTCTCTCAGGGATCACTCACTGGGATATCTCTCTCTCTCTCTCTCTCAGGGATCACTCACCCAGATCTCTCTCTCTCCCAGGGATCAATCACCGGGATCTCTCTCTTTCTCAGCGATCACTCATCATTATCTCTCTCTCTCTCAGGGATCACTCATCGGCATCTCTCACTCTCTCTCTCAGGGATCACTCACCAGGATTTCTCTCTCTCAGGGTTCACTCACCGGGATCTCTCTCTCTCTCTCTCAGGGCTCACTCACCCGGATCTCTCTCTCTCTCAGGGATCACTCACTGGGATCTCTCTCTCCCTCAGTGATCACTCACTGGGAACTCTCTCTCAGGGATCACACTGGGATCTCTCTCTCTCAGGGATCACTCACACAGATCTCTCTCTCTCTCTCTCTCCCAGGGATCACTCACCGGCATATCTCTCTCTCAGGGATCCCTCACCGGGATATATCACTCTCTCAGGGATCACTCACCTGGACCTCTCTCCCTCAGGGATCACTTACTGGGATCTCTCTCCCTCAGGGATCACTCACTGGGATCTCTCTCCCTCAGGGATCACTCACCGGGATCTCTCTCTCTCAGGGATCACTCACCGGGATCTCTCTCCCACAGGGAACAATCACTGGGATCTCTCTCCCTCAGGGATCACTCACAGGGATCTCTCTCTCAGGGATCACACACCAGGATCTCACTCTCCCTCAGGGATCACTCACTGGGATCTCTCTCCCTCCCTCAGGGATCACTCACCAGGATCTCTCTCCCTCAGGGATTACTCATTGGGATCTCTCTCAGGAATCACTCTTTGGGATCACTCTCCCTCAGGGATCACTCACCAAGATCTCCCTCTCCCTCGGGGATCACTCACTGGGACCTCTCTCTCTCAGGGATCACTCACAGGGATCTCTCTCTCTCTCAGACATCACTCACCGGGATCTCTCTCTCTCAGGGATCACTCACCGGGATCTCTGTCTCCCTCAGGGATCACTCACCTTGAGTCTCTCTCTCTGTGATCACTCACTGGGATCTTTCTCTCTCTCTCAGGGATCACTCATCAGGATCTCTCTCTCTCAGGGATCACTCACCGGGATCTCTCTCAGGGCTCACTCACCCGGATCTCTCTCTCAGGGATCACTCACCGGGATCTCTCTTCCTCAGGGAACACTCACCGGGATCTCTCTCTCAGGGATCACTCACTGGGATATCTCTCTCTCTCTCTCTCTCTCTCAGGGATCACTCACCCAGATCTCTCTCTCTCCCAGGGATCAATCACCGGGATCTCTCTCTTTCTCAGGGAACACTCAGTGGGATCTCTCTCTCTCTCTCAGGGATCACTCACCGGCATCTCTCTCTCTCTCTCTCTCAGGGATCCCTCACCGGGATCTCTCTCTCTCTCAGGGATCACTCACCGGGATCTCTCGCCCTCTCCCTCAGCGATCATTGACCTGGATCACCCTATCTGTCTCGCAGGAATCACTCACCGGGAGCTTTCTCTCTCTCTCAGGGATCACTCACCGGGATCTCTCTCTCTCTTAGGGATCACTCACCGGGATCTGTCTCCCTCTCTCTCTCAGGGATCTCACCCAGATCTCTCTCTCTCTTTCTCAGGGATCACTCACCAGGATCTCTCTCTCTCTCTCAGGGATCACTCACCCGGATCTCTCTCTCTCTTTCTCTCTTAGGGATCACTCCCTAGGATCTGTCTCTCTCTCTCAGGGATCACTCACCAGGATCTCTCTCTCTCTCAGGGATCTCTCACCAGAATCTCTCTCTCTCTCAGGGATCACTCACCGGGAACACTCTCAGGAATCACTCACTGGGATCTCTCTCTCTCTCTCGCTCATGGATCATTCACCAGGATCTCTCTCTCTGTGATCACTCACTGGGATCTTTCTCTCTCTCTCAGGGATCACTCATCAGGATCTCTCTCTCTCAGGGATCACTCACCGGGATCTCTCTCAGGGCTCACTCACCCGGATCTCTCTCTCAGGGATCACTCACCGGGATCTCTCTCTTTCTCAGGGATCACTCACTGGGATCTCTCTCTCTCAGGGATCACTCACCAGGATCTCGCCCTCAGGAATCACTCAATGGGATCTCTCTCTCTCAGGGACCACTCACCAGGATCTCTCTCTCCCTCAGTGATCACTCACTGGGAACTCTCTCTCTCAGGGATCACACTGGGATCTATCTATCTCTCTCTCAGGGATCACTCACTGGGATCTCTCTCTCTCTCAAGGATCACTCACCGGGATGTCTCTCTCTCTCTCTCTCTCTCTCTCAGCGATCACTCACCGGGATCTCTCTCGTTCTCAGGGATCACTCACCAGGATCTCTCTCTCTCAGGGATCCCTCACCGGGATCTCTCTCTCTCTCAGGGATCACTCACCGGGATCTCTCGCCCTCTCCCTCAGCGATCATTGACCTGGATCACCCTATCTGTCTCGCAGGAATCACTCACCGGGAGCTTTCTCTCTCTCTCAGGGATCACTCACCGGGATCTCTCTCTCTCTTAGGGATCACTCACCGGGATCTGTCTCCCTCTCTCTCTCAGGGATCTCACCCAGATCTCTCTCTCTCTTTCTCAGGGATCACTCACCAGGATCTCTCTCTCTCTCTCTCAGGGATCACTCACCCGGATCTCTCTCTCTCTTTCTCTCTTAGGGATCACTCCCTAGGATCTGTCTCTCTCTCTCAGGGATCACTCACCAGGATCTCTCTCTCTCTCAGGGATCTCTCACCAGAATCTCTCTCTCTCTCAGGGATCACTCACCGGGAACACTCTCAGGAATCACTCACTGGGATCTCTCTCTCTCTCTCGCTCATGGATCATTCACCAGGATCTCTCTCTCTGTGATCACTCACTGGGATCTTTCTCTCTCTCTCAGGGATCACTCATCAGGATCTCTCTCTCTCAGGGATCACTCACCGGGATCTCTCTCAGGGCTCACTCACCCGGATCTCTCTCTCAGGGATCACTCACCGGGATCTCTCTCTTTCTCAGGGATCACTCACCGGGATCTCTCTCTCTCAGGGATCACTCACCAGGATCTCGCCCTCAGGAATCACTCAATGGGATCTCTCTCTCTCAGGGACCACTCACCAGGATCTCTCTCTCCCTCAGTGATCACTCACTGGGAACTCTCTCTCTCAGGGATCACACTGGGATCTATCTATCTCTCTCTCAGGGATCACTCACTGGGATCTCTCTCTCTCTCAAGGATCACTCACCGGGATGTCTCTCTCTCTCTCTCTCTCTCTCTCAGCGATCACTCACCGGGATCTCTCTCGTTCTCAGGGATCACTCACCAGGATCTCTCTCTCTCAGGGATCACTCAGTGGGATCTCTCTCTCAGGGATCACTCACTGGGATCTCCCTCTCTCTCAGGAATCACTCACCGGGATCACTCACTGGGATCACTCTATCCCAGGGATCATTCACTGGGATCTCTCTCTCAGGAATCTCTCACCAGGATCTCTCTCAGGGATCACTTACCGGGATCTCACTCTCCCTCAGGGATCATTGACCGGGATCTCCCTCTCTCTCTCTCTCAGGGATTAGTCACCGTTATCTCTCTCTCTCTCAGGGATCACTCACCAGGATCTCTCTCTCTCTCAGCGATCACTCAACAGGATCTCTCTCTCTCAGGGATCACTCACCAGGATCTCTCTCTCTCAGGGATCACTCACCGGGATCTCTCTCTCCCTCAGGGATCACTCACCGGGATCGATCGATCTCTCTCTCTCTCTCTGGGATCACTCACTGGGGCCTCTCCTTCTCTCTCTCTCTCAGGGATCACTCACTGGGATCTCTCTCTCTCTCAGGGACCACTCACCAGGATATCTCTCTCTCTCTCAGGGATCACTCACCGGGACCTCTCCTTCTCTCTCTCTTTCAGGGATCACTCTCCGGGATCCCCCTCTCTCTCAGGGATCACTCATTGGGATCTCTCTCTCAGCGATCACTCATCATTATCTCTCTCTCTCTCAGGGATCACTCATCGGCATCTCTCACTCTCTCTCTCAGGGATCACTCACCAGGATTTCTCTCTCTCAGGGTTCACTCACCCGGGATCTCTCTCTCTCTCTCAGGGCTCACTTACCCAGATCTCTCTCTCTCAGGGATCACTCACCGGGATCTCTCTCTTTCTCAGGGATCACTCACGTGGATCTCTCTCACTCTCAGGGATCATTCACCAGGATCTCGCCCTCAGGAATCACTCAACAGGATCTCTCTCTCAGGGATCACTCACTGGGATCTCTCTCTCCCTCAGTGATCACTCACTGGGAACTCTCTCTCAGGGATCACACTGGGATCTCTCTCTCTCAGGGATCATTCACCGGGATCTCTCTCTCAGGAATCACTCACCAGGATCTCTCTCAGGGATCACTCACCAGGATCTCTCTCTCTCTCCCTCAAGGATCATTGACCGGGATCTCCCTCTCTCTCTCAGGGATTACTCACCGTTTTATCTCTCTCTCTCTCTCTCTCTCTCTCTCTCTCAGGGATCACTCACTGGGATCTCTCTCTCTCTCTCTCAGGGACCACTCACCAGGATCTCTCTCTCTCTCAGGGATCACTCTCCAGGATCTCTCTCTCTCTCAGGGATCACTCACCAGGATCTCTCTCAGGGATCACACACCAGGATCTCTCTCAGGGATCACTCACTGGAATCTCTCTCTCCCTCTGGAATCACTCACCAGGATCTCCCTCTCTCTCAGGGATCACTCACTGGGACCACTCCTTCTCTCTCTCTTTCTGGGATCACTCTCTGAGATCCCCCTCTCTCTCAGGCATCACTCACTGGGATCTCTCTCTCTTCGATCACTCATCATTATCTCTCTCTCTCTCTCTCTCTCTCTCTCAGGGATCACTCACCGGCATCTCTCACTCCCTCTCTCTCTCAGGGATCACTCACCAGGATCTCTCTCTCTCTCAGGGATCACTCACTGGGATCTCCCTCTCTCTCAGGGATCACTCACCAGGATCACTCACCGGGATCACTCTATCCCAGGGATCATTCACCAGGATCTCTCTCTCAGGAATCTCTCACCAGGATCTCTCTCAGGGATCGCTTACCGGGATCTCACTCTCCCTCCCTCAGGGATCATTGACCGGGATCTCCCTCTCTCTCTCTCAGGGATTAGTCATCGTTATCTCTCTCTCTCTCTCTCTCTCAGGGATCACTCACCAGGATCTCTCTCTCTCTCAGCGATCACTCATCAGGATCTCTCTCTCTCTCTCAGGGATCACTCACCAGGATCTCTCTCTCAGGGATCACTCACTGGGATCTCTCTCTCTCCCTCAGGGATCACTCACTGGGATCTCTCTCTCTCTCTCACTCTCTCTCAGGGATCACTCACCGGGACCACTCCTTCTCTCTCTCTCAGGGATCACTCACTGGGATCTCTCTCTCTCTCAGGGACCACTCACCAGGATCTCTCTCTCTCAGGGATCACTTACTGGGACCTCTCCTTCTCTCTCTCTTTCAGGGATCACTCTCCGGGATCCCCCCTCTCTCAGGGATCACTCACTGGGATCTCTCTCTCAGCGATCACTCGTCATTATCTCTCTCTCTCTCTCTCAGGGATCACTCACCAGGATTTCTCTCTCTCAGGGATCACTCACCGGGACCTCTCTCTCTCTCTCTCAGGGCTCAATCACCCGGATCTCTCTCTTTCTCAGGGATCACTCACTGGGATCTCTCTCTTTCTCAGGGATCACTCACCGGGATCTCTCTCTCTCTCTCTCTCAGGGATCACTCACCAGGATCTCTCTCTCCCTCAGTGATCACTCACTGGGAACTCTCTCTCAGGGATCACACTGGGATCTATCTCTCTCTCAGGGTTCACTCACTGGGATCTCGCTCTCTCTCAGGGATCATTCACCGGGATCTCTCTCTCAGGAATCACTCACCGGGATCTCTCTCAGGGATCACTCACCGGGATCTCTCTCTCTCCCTCAAGGACCATTGACCGGGATCTCCCCCTCTCTCTCTCAGGGATTACTCACCGTTTTATCTCTCTCTCTCATTCTCAGGGATCACTCACCAGGATCTCTCTCTCAGGGATCACTCAGTGGGATCTCTCTCTCTCTCAGGAATCACTCACCAGGATCACTCACTGGGATCACTCTATCCCAGGGATCATTCACCGGGATCTCTCTCTCAGGAATCTCTCACCAGGATCTCTCTCAGGGATCACTTACCAGGATCTCACTCTCTCTCCCTCAGGGATCATTGACCGGGATCTCCCTCTCTCTCTCTCTCAGGGATTAGTCACCGTTATCTCTCTCTCTCTCTCAGGGATCACTCACCGGGATCTCTCTCTCTCAGCGATCACTCAACAGGATCTCTCTCTCTCAGGGATCACTCATCAGGATCTCTCTCTCTCAGGGATCACTCACCGGGATCTCTCTCTCCCTCAGGGATCACTCACTGGGATCGATCTCTCTCTCTCTCTCTCAGGGATCACTCACCGGGACCTCTCCTTCTCTCTCTCTCTCAAGGATCACTCACTGGGATCTCTCTCTCTCTCAGGGACCACTCACCAGGATCTCTCTCTCTCTCTCTCAGGGATCACTCACTGGGATCTCTCTCTCAGCGATCACTCATCATTATCTCTCTCTCTCTCTCTCTCTCAGGGATCACTCATCGGCATCTCTCACTCTCTCTGTCTCTCTCAGGGATCACTCACCAGGATTTCTCTCTCTCAGGGTTCACTCACCAGGATCTCTCTCTCTCTCCCAGGGCTCACTCACCCGGATATCTCTCTCTCAGGGATCACTCACCGGGATCTCTCTCTTTCTCAGGGATCACTCACCAGGATCTTTCTCTCTCTCTTTCTCTCTCAGGGATCACTCACCGGGATCTCTCTCGTTCTCAGGGATCACTCACCAGGATCTCTCTCTCTCTCTCTCAGGGATCACTCACTGGGATCTCCCTCTCTCTCAGGGATCACTCACCAGGATCACTCACCGGGATCACTCTATCCCATGGATCATTCACCAGGATCTCTCTCTCAGGAATCTTTCACCAGGATCTCTCTCAGGGATCACTTACCGGGATCTCACTCTCCCTCCCTCAGGGATCATTGACCGGGATCTCCTTCTCTCTCTCTCTCAGGGATTAGTCACCGTTATCTCTCTCTCCCTCTCTCAGGGATCACTCACCGGGATCTCTCTCTCTCAGCGATCACTCATCAGGATCTCTCTCTCTCAGGGATCACTCACCCGGATCTCTCTCTCAGGGATCACTCACCGGGATCTCTCTCTCCCTCAGGGATCACTCACTGGGATCTCTCTCTCTCTCAGGGATCACTCACCAGGACTTCTCCTCTCTCTCTCTCTCAGGGATCACTCACAGGGATCTCTCTCTCTCTCAGGGATCACTCAACAGGATCTCTCTCTCTCTCTCAGGGATCACTCACCGGGACCTATCCTTCTCTCTCTCTTTCAGGGATCACTCTCCGGGATTCCCCTCTCTCTCAGGGATCACTCACTGGGATCTCTCTCTCAGCGATCACTCATCATTATCTCTCTCTCTCAGGGATCACTCACCGGGACCTCTCTCTCTCTCTCTCAGGGCTCAATCACCCGGATCTCTCTCTCTCTCAGGGATCACTCACTGGGATCTCTCTCTTTCTCAGGGATCACTCACTGGGATCTCTCTCTCTCTCTCTCAGGGATCACTCACCAGGATTTCTCTCTCCCTCAGTGATCACTCACTGGGAACTCTCTCTCAGGGTTCACACTGGGATCTATCTCTCTCAGGGATCACTCACTGGGATCTCTCTTTCTCAGGGATCATTCACCGGGATCTCTCTCTCAGGAATCACTCACCGGGATCTCTCTCAGGGATCACTCACCAGGATCTCTCTCTCTCTCCCTCAAGGACCATTGACCGGGATCTCCCTCTCTCTCTCAGGGATTACTCACTGTTTTATCTCTCTCTCTCTCAGGGATCACTCACTGGGATCTCTCCCTCTCTCTCTCAGGGACCACCCACCAGGATCTCTCTCTCTCAGGGATCACTCACCAGGATCTCTCTCTCTCTCAGGGATCACTCAGCGGGATCTCCCTCTCTCTCTCAAGAACCACTCACCGGGATCTCTCTCTCAGGGATCACACACCAGGATCTCTCTCAGGGATCACTCACCAGGATCTCTCTCCCTCTGGGATCACTCACCGGGATCTCCCTCTCTCTCAGGGATCACTCATCTGGACCTCTCCTTCTCTCTTTCAGGGATCACTCTCCGGGATCCCCCTCTCTCTCAGGCATCACTCACTGGGATCTCTCTCTTCGATCACTCACCGTTATCTCTCTCTCAGGGATCATTCAACGGGATCTCTCTCTCTCTCTCTCTCAGGGATGAGTCACCGGCATATCTCTCTCTCTCAGGGATGATTCACCGGGATCTCTCTCTTTCTCAGGGATCACTCACCGGGATCTCTCTCTCAGGGATCACTCACCCGGATCTCTCTCCCTCTCAGGGATTACTCACCGGGATCTCTCTCTTTCTCAGGGATCACTCACCGGGATCTCTCTCTCCCTCAGTGATCACTCACTGGGAACTCTCTCTCTCAGGGATCACTCACTGGGATCTATCTCTCTCTCTCAGGGATCACTCACTGGGATCTCTCTCTCAGGGATCACTCACCTGGATCATTCTCTCTCAGGGATCACTCACCGGGATCTCTCTCACTCTCCACCATGGATCATTGACCGGGATCTCCCTCTCTTTCTGTCTCAGGGATCATACACCATCATTTCTCTCTCTCAGGGATCACTCACCAGGATCTTTCTCCCTCTCTCTCAGGGATCACTCACCGGGATCTCTCTCTCTTTCTCTCTCAGGGATCTCTCACCGGGATCACTCTCTCTCTTAGGGATCACTCTCTCTCTTAGGGATCACTCACTAGGATCTGTTTCTCTCTCTCTCAGGGATCACACACCAGGATATCGCTCTTCCTCAGGGGTCACTCACTGGGATCTCCCTCACTCACCAGGATCACTCTCTCCCTCAGGGATCGCTGACCGGGATCTCTCTTCCACAGGGATCACTACCGGGATTTTGCTCTCGGGGATCACACACCAGGATCTCGCTCTTCCTCAGGGATCATGCACCAGGATCTCTCTCACCCTCAGGGATCGCTGACTGGGATCTCTCTCCCACAGGGATCACTCACCAGGATCTCTCTCCCTCAGGGATAACTCATTGGGATCTCTCCTCTCTCAGGGATCACTCATCGGGATCACTCTCCCTCAGGGATCACTCACCGGGATCTCTCTCTCTCAGGGATCACTCACTGGGATCTCTCCCTCCCTCAGGGATCACTCACCGGGATCTCTCCTCTCTCAGGGATCACTCATTGGGATCCCCCCTCTCTCTCTGGGATTACACACTGGGATCTCTCTCTCCCACAGGGATCACTCACCAGGATCTCTCCCCTCTCAGGGATCACTCACCTGGATATCTCTCTCTCTCTGGGATCACTCACAGGGATCTCTCTCTCTCTCAGGGATCATTCACCAGGATCTCTCTCTGTGATCACTCACCGGGATCTCTCTCTCTCTCAGGGATCACTCACTGGGATCTATTTCTCTCTCAGGGATCACTCACTGGGATCTCTCTCTCTCCCAGGGATCACTCACCGGGATCTGTCTTTCTCAGGGATCACTCACCGGGATCTCTCTCTCAGGGATCATTCACCGGGATCTCACCCTCAGGAATCACTCAACGGGATCTCTCTCTCAGGGATCACTCACCAGGATCTCTCTCTCCCTCAGTGATCACTCACTGGGAACTCTCTCTCAGGGATCACTCACCGGGATCTCAATCTCTCTCTCAGGGATCTCTCACCGGAATCTCTCTCTCAGGGATCACTCACCAGGACCTCTCTCAGGAATCACTCACGGGGATCTTTCTCTCTCTCAGGGATCACTCAACGGGATCTCTCTCTCAGGGATCACTCACCGGGATGTCTCTCTCTCTCTCTCGGGGATCACTCACCTGGATCTCTCTCTCTCAGGGATCACTCACCAGGATCTCTCTCGTTCTCTGGGATCACTCACCAGGATCTCTCTCTCTCAGGGATCACTCACTAGGATCTGTTTCTCTCTCTCAGGGATCACTCACCGGGATCTCAATCTCTCTCAGGGATCTCTCACCGGAATCTCTCTCGCTCAGGGATCACTCACCAGGATCTCTCTCAGGAATCACTCGCTGGGATCTCTCTCTCGCTCGCTCAGGAATCACTCACCAGGATCTCTCTCTCTCTGTGATCACTCACTGGGATCTTTCTCTCCCTCTCTGGGATCACTCACCGGGATCTCTCTCTCTCAGGGATCACTCACCGGGATGTCTCTCTCTCTCTCTCTCCCTCTCTCGGGGATCACTCACCCGGATCTCTCTCTCTCTCAGGGATCACTCACCAGGATCTCTCTCATTCTCAGGGATCACTCACCAGGATCTCTCTCTCAGGGATCACTCAGTGGGATCACTCTCTCTCAGGGATCACTCACCGGGATCACTCACCAGGATCACACTATCCCAGGGATCATTCCCCAGGATCTCTCTCTCAGGAATCACTCACCGGGATCTCTCTCAGGGATCACTTACCAGGATCTCACTCTCTCTCCCTCAGGGATCATTGACCGTTATCTCTCTCTCTCTCAGGGATCACTCACCGGGATCACTCTCTCTCTCAGCGATCACTCATCAGGATCTCTCTCTCAGGGATCACTCACCAGGATCTCTCTCAGGGATCACTCACCGGGATCTCTCTCTCTCCCTCAGGGATCACTCACTGGGATCGATCTTTCTCTCTCTCTCAGGGATCACTCACCGGGACCTCTCCTTCTCTCTCTCAGGGATCACTCACTGGGATCTCTCTCTCTCAGGGACCACTCACCAGGATCTCTCTCTCTCTCTCAGGGATCACTCACCGGGACCTCTCCTTCTCTCTCTCTTTCAGGGATCACTCTCCTGAATCCCCCTCTCTCTCAGGGATCACTCACTGGGATCTCTCTCTCAGCGATCACTCATCATTATCTCTCTCTCTCAGGGATCACTCATCGGCATCTCTCACTCACTCTCTCTCTCTCTCTCAGGGATCACTCACCAGTATTTCTCTCTCTCAGGGTTCACTCACCGGGATCTCTCTCTCTCTCTCTCTCAGGGCTCACTCACCCGGATCTCTCTCTTTCAGGGATCACTCACCGGGATCTCTCTCTTTCTCAGGGATCACTCGTGGGGATCTCTCTCTCTCTCAGGGATCATTCACCAGGATCTCGCCCTCAGGAATCACTCAACGGGATCTCTCTCTCAGGGATCATTCGCCGGGATCTCTCTCTCCCTCAGTGATCACTCACTGGAAACTCTCTCTCAGGGATCACACTGGGATCTATCTCTCTCTCTCAGGGATCACACTGGGATCTCTCTCTCTCAGGGATCATTCACCGGGATCTCTCTCTCAGGAATCACTCACCAGGATCTCTCTCAGGGATCACTCACCGGGATCTCTCTCTCTCCCTCAGGGATCACTCACCGGGATCGATCTCTCTCTCTCTCTCTCTCTCTCTCTCTCTCTCTCTCTCTCAGGGATTACTCACCATTTTAGCTCTCTCTCTCTCTCTCAGGGATCACTCACTGGGATCTCACTCTCTCTCAGGGACCACTCACCAGGATCTCTCTCTCTCTCTCTCTCTCAGGGATCACTCACCGGGATCTCTCTCTCTCTCAGGGATCACTCAGCAGGATCTCTCTCTCTCAGGAATCACTCACCAGGATCTCTCTCAGGGATCACACACCAGGATCTCTCTCTCAGGGATCACTCACCAGGATCTCTCTCTCTCTCAGGGATCACTCACCAGGACCTCTCCTTCTCTCTCTCTTTCAGGGATCTCTCTCTGGGATCCCCCCTCTCTCAGGCATCACTCACTGGGATCTCTCTCTCTCTTCGATCACTCATCATTATCTCTCTCTCCCTCTCAGGGATCACTCACCGGCATCTCTCACTCTCTCTCTCTCAGGGATCACTCACCAGGATCTCTCCCTCAGGGATCACTCACCAGGATCTCTCTCTCTCTCTCTCTGGGATCACTCACTGGGATCTCTCTCGTTCTCAGGGATCACTCACCAGGATCTCTCTCTCTCTCTCAGGGATCACTCAGTGGGATCTATCTCTCTCAGGGATCACTCACTGGCATTTCCCTCTCTCTCAAGGATCACTCACTGGGATCACTCACCGGGATCACTCTATCCCAGGGATCATTCACCGGGATCTCTCTCTCAGGAATCTCTCACTGGGATCTCTCTCAGGGATCACTTACCGGGATCTCACTCTCTCTTCCTCAGGGATCATTGACCGGGATCTCCCTCTCTCTCTCTCAGGGATTAGTCACCGTTATCTCTCTCTCTCTCAGGGATCACTCACCGGGATCTCTCTCTCTCTCAGCGATCACTCATCAGGATCTCTCTCTCTCTATGCGACCACTCACCAGGATCTCTCTCTCAGGGATCACTCACCGGGATCTCTCTCTCAGGGATCACTCACCGGGATCTCTCTCTCTCTCCCTCAGGGATCACTCACCGGGATCGATCTCTCTCTCTCTCTCTTTCAGGGATCACTCACCGGGACCTCTCTCTCTCTCAGGGACCACTCACCAGGATCTCTCTCTCTCTCGCTCTCTCTCTCTCTCAGGGATCACTCACCGGGACCTCTCCTTCTCTCTCTCTTTCAGGGATCACTCTCCGGGATCCCCCTCTCTCTGAGGGATCACTCACTGGGATCTCTCTCTCAGTGATCACTCATCATTATCTCTCTCTCTCTCTCTCTCTCTCAGGGATCACTCATCGGCATCTCTCACTCTCTCTCTCTCAGGGATCACTCACCAGGATTTCTCTCTCTCAGGGATCACTCACCGGGACCTCTCTCTCTCTCTCTCTCTCTGGGCTCACTGATCTGGATCTCTCTCTCTCAGGGATCACTCACTGGGATCTCTCTCTTTCTCAGGGATCACTCACCAGGATCTCTCTCTCTCAGGGATAATTCACCGGGATCTCGCCTTCAGGAATCACTCAACGGGATCTCTCTCCCTCTCTCTCAGGGATCACTCACCAGGATCTCTCTCTCCCTCAGTGATCACTCACTGGGAACTCTCTCTCAGGGATCACACTGGGATCTATCGCTCTCTCAGGGATCACTCACTGGGATCTCTCTCAGGGATCATTCACCGGGATCTCTCTCTCAGGAATCACTCACCGGGATCTCTCTCGGGGATCACTCACTGGGATCTCTCTCTCTCTCCCTCAAGGATCATTGACCGGGATCACCCTCTCTCTCTCAGGGATTACTCACCGTTTTATATCGCTCTCTCTCTCAGGGATCACTCACTGGGATCTCTCTCTCTCTCAGGGACCACTCACCAGGATCTCTCTCTCTCAGGGATCACTCACCGGGATCACTCTCTCTCTCAGGGATCACTCAGCGGGATCTCTCTCTCTCTCAGGAATCACTCACCGGGATCTCTCTCTCAGGGATCACACACCAGGATCTCTCTCTCAGGGATCACTCACCAGGATCTCTCTCTCCCTCTGGGATCACTAACCGGGATCTCCCTCTCTCTCAGGGATCACTCACCGGGACCTATCCTTCTCTCTCTCTTTCAGGGATCACTCTCCGGGATCCCCCTCTCTCTCAGGCATCACTCACTGGGATCTCGCTCTCTCTCTTCGATCACTCACTGTTATCTCTCTCTCTCAGGGATCATTCAACGGGATATCTCTCTCTCCTTCAGGGATGAGTCGCCGGCATAATCTCTCTCTCTCTCCCTCAGGGATGAGTCACCGGCATATCTCTCTCTCTCAGGGATGATTCACCAGGATTTCTCTCTCTCTTTCTCAGGGATCACTCACCGGGATCTCTCTCTCTCAGGGATCACTCATCCGGATCTCTCTCACTCTCAGGGATCACTCACCGGGATCTCTCTCTTTCTCAGGGATCACTCATCAGGATCTCTCGCTCCCTCAGTGATCACTCACTGGGAACTCTCTCTCTCTCTCAGGGATCACTCACTGGGATCTATCTCTCTCTCTCAGGGATCACTCACCGGCATCTCTCTCTCAGGGATCACTCACCGGGATCACTCTCTCTCAGGGATCACTCACCGGGATCTCTCTCACTCTCCCTCACGGATCATTGACCGGGTTCTCCCTCTCTCTCTGTCAGGGATCACTCACCACCATCTCTCTCTCTCTCTGTGATCACTCACCAGGATCTTTCTCCCTCCCTCTCAGGGATCACTCACCAGGATCTTTCTCCCTCTCTCTCAGGGATCACTCACTGGGATCTCTCTCTCTTTCTCTCTCAGGGATCTCTCACAGGGACCACTCTGTCTCTTGGGGATCACTCACTAGGATCTGTTTCTCTCTCTCTCAGGGATCACTCACCAGGATATCGCACTTCCTCAGGCTCACTCACTGGGATCTCCCTCACTCACCAGGATCGCTCTCTCCCTCAGGGATCGCTGACTGGGATCTCTCTCCCACAGGGATCACTACCGGGATTTCGCTCTCGGGGATCACACACCAGGATCTTGCTCTTCCTCAGGGATCACGCACCAGGATCTCTCTCTCCCTCAGGGATCGCTGACCGGGATCTCTCTCCCACAGGGATCACTCACCAGGATCTCTCTCCCTCAGGGATTACTCATTGGAATCTCTCTCTCAGGGATCACTCATTGGGATCACTCTCCCTCAGGGATCACTCACTGGGATCTCTCTCTCTCTCTCTCTCTCAGGGTTCACTCACTGGGATCTCTCCCTCCCTCAGGGATCACTCACCAGGATCTCTCTCTCTCAGGGATCACTCAGTGGGATCTATCTCTCTCTCAGGGATCACTCACTGGGATCTCCCTCTCTCTCAGGGATCACTCACCGGGATCACTCTATCCCAGGGATCATTCACCGGGATCTCTCTCAGGAATCTCTCACCGGGATCTCTCTCAGGGATCACTTACCGGAATCTCACTCTCTCTCCCTCAGGGATCATTGACCGGGATCTCCCTCTCTCTCTCTCTCTCTCAGGGATTAGTCACCGATATCTCCCTCTCTCAGGGATCACTCACCGGGATCTCTCTCTCTCTCAGCGATTACTCATCAGGATCTCTCTCTCTCTCTCAGGGATTACTCACCCGGATCTCTCTCTCAGGGATCACTCACCGGGATCTCTCTCTCCCTCAGGGATCACTCACCGGGATCGATCTCTCTCTCTCTCTCTCAGGGATCACTCACTGGGACCTCTCCTCTCTCTCTCTCTCAGGGATCACTCTCCGGGATCCCCCTCTCTCTCAGGGATCACTCACTGGAATCTCTCTCTGTCAGCGATCACTCATCATTATCTCTCTCTCTCTCTCAGGGATCACTCATCGGCATCTCTCACTCTCTCTCTCAGGGATCACTCACCAGGATTTCTCTCTCTCAGGGTTCACTCACCGGGATCTCTCTCTCTCAGTGATCACTCACCGGGATCTCTCTCTTTCTCAGGGATCACTCACCGGGATCTCTCTCTCTCAGGGATCATTCACCAGGATCTCACCCTCAGGAATCACTCAACGGGATCTCTCTCTCAGGGATCACTCACCGCGATCTCTCTCTCCCTCAGTGATCACTCACTGGGAACTCTCTCTCAGGGATCACACTGGGATCTCTCTCTCTCTCAGGGATCACTCACTGGGATCTCTCTCTCTCTCAGGGATTATTCACCGGGATCTCTCTCTCAGGAATCACTCACCAGGATCTCTCTCAGGGATCACTCACTGGGATCTCTCTCTCTCTCCCTCAAGGATCATTGACCGGGATCTCCCTCTCTCTCAGGGATTACTCACCGTTTTATCTCTCTCTCTCTCTCTCTCTCTCAGGGATCACTCACTGGGATCTCTCTCTCTCTCAGGGACCACTCACCAGGATCTCTCTCTCAGGGATCACTCACTGGGATCTCTCTCTCTCTCCCAGGGATCACTCAGCGGGATCTCTCTCTCTCTCTCAGGAATCACTCACCAGGATCTCTCACAGGGATCACACACCAGGATCTCTCTCTCAGGGATCACTCACCAGGATCTCTCTCTCCATCTGGGATCACTCACAGGGATCTCCCTCTCTCTGAGGGATCACTCACCAGGGCTCTCCTTTTCTCTCTCTCTCTTTCAGGGATCACTCTCCGGGATCTCTCACTCTCTCCCTCTCTCAGGGTTCACTCACCAGGATCTTTCTCCCTCTCTCTCTCAGGGATCACTCACCCGGATCTCTCTCTTTCTCTCACTCTCTCTCAGGGATCACTCACTGGGACCGCTTTTTCTCTTAGGGATCACTCACTAGTATCTGTCTCTCTCTCTCAGGGATTACTCACCAGGATCTCAATCTCTCTCTCAGGGATCTCTCACCGGAATTTCTCTCTCAGGGATCACTCACCAGGATCTCTCTCAGGAATCACTCACTGGGATCTCTCTCTTGCTCAGGGATTACTCACCAGGATCTCTCTCTCTCAGGGATCACTCACTGGGATCTCTCTCTCCCTCAGGGATCACTCAATGGGATCTCTCTCTCTCAGGGATCTCTCTCTGGGATCTCTCCCTCCCTCAGGGATCACTCACTGGGATCTCTCCACGCTCAGGGATCACTCACCTGGATCTCTCTCTCTCTCAGGGATCACGCATCGAGATATCCCTCTCCATCAGGGATCACTCACCGAGATCTCTCTCTCCCTCAGGGATCACTCAAAGGGATTGCTCTCTCCCTCAGGGATCACTCACCAGGATCTCTCTCTCCATCAGGGATCACTCACTGGGATCTCCCTCTCTCTCAGGGATCACTCACCGGGATCACTCTATCCCAGGGATCATTCACCGGGATCTCTCTCAGGAATCTCTCACCGGGATCTCTCTCAGGGATCACTTACCGGGATCTCACTCTCTCTCCCTCAGGGATCATTGACCGGGATCTCCCTCTCTCTCTCTCTCTCAGGGATTAGTCACCGTTATCTCCCTCTCTCAGGGATCACTCACCGGGATCTCTCTCTCTCTCAGCGATTACTCATCAGGATCTCTCTCTCTCTCAGGGATCACTCACCCGGATCTCTCTCTCAGGGATCACTCACCGGGATCTCTCTCTCTCTCCCTCAGGGATCACTCACCGGTATCGATCTCTCTCTCTCTCTCTCTCAGGGATCACTCACCGGGACCTCTCCTTCTCTCTCTCTCTCAGGGATCACTCTCCGGGATCCCCCTCTCTCTCAGGGATCACTCACTGGAATCTCTCTCTGTCAGCGATCACTCATCATTATCTCTCTCTCTCTCTCTCTCTCAGGGATCACTCATCGGCATCTCTCACTCTCTCTCTCAGGGATCACTCACCAGGATTTCTCTCTCTCAGGGTTCACTCACCGGGATCTCTCTCTCTCTCTCAGGGCTCACTCACCCGGATCTCTCTCTCTCAGGGATCACTCACCGGGATCTCTCTCTTTCTCAGGGATCACTCACCGGGATCTCTCAGGGATCATTCACCAGGATCTCACCCTCAGGAATCACTCAACGGGATCTCTCTCTCTCAGGGATCACTCACCGCGATCTCTCTCTCCCTCAGTGATCACTCACTGGGAACTCTCTCTCAGGGATCACACTGGGATCTATCTCTCAGGGATCACTCACTGGGATCTCTCTCTCTCTCAGGGATTATTCATCGGGATCTCTCTCTCAGGAATCACTCACCAGGATCTCTCTCAGGGATCACTCACTGGGATCTCTCTCTCTCTCCCTCAAGGATCATTGACCGGGATCTCCCTCTCTCTCTCAGGGATTACTCACCGTTTTATCTCTCTCTCTCTCTCTCTCTCTCAGGGATCACTCATTGGGATCTCTCTCTCTCTCAGGGACCACTCACCAGGATCTCTCTCTCAGGGATCACTCACTGGGATCTCTCTCGCTCTCAGGGATCACTCAGCGGGATCTCTCTCTCAGGAATCACTCACCAGGATCTCTCACAGGGATCACACACCGGGATCTCTCTCAGGGATCACTCACCAGGATCTCTCTCTCCATCTGGGATCACTCACAGGGATCTCCCTCTCTCTGAGGGATCACTCACCAGGACCTCTCCTTCTCTCTCTCTCTTTCAGGGATCACTCTCCGGGATCTCTCCCTCTCTCCCTCTCTCAGGGATCACTCACCAGGATCTCTCTCTCTCTCTCTCTCTCAGGGATCACTCACCCGGATCTCTCTCTCTTTCTCTCACTCTCCCTCAGGGATCACTCACTGGGACCTCTTTTTCTCTTAGGGATCACTCACTAGTATCTGTCTCTCTCTCTCAGGGATTACTCGCCAGGATCTCTCTCTCAGGGATCTCTCACCAGGATCACTCTCTCTCAGGGATCACTCACCAGGATCTCTCTCTCTCAGGAATCACTCACTGGGATCTCTCTCTCTCTCTCTCGCTCAGAGATCACTCACCAAGATCTCTCTCTCTCAGGGATCACTCACCGGGATCTCTCTCTCTCTCCCTCAGGGATCATTGACCGGGATCTCACTCTCTCTCTGTCAGGGATCACTCACCGACATCTCTCTCTCTCTCAGGGATCACTCACCGGGATCTCTCTCTCTCAGGGATCATTCACCAGGATCTTTCTCTCTCTCCGGGATCACTCACCGGGATCTCTCTCTCTCTCAGGGATCTCTCACCAGGATCACTATCTCTTAGGGATCACTCACTAGGATCTGTTTCTCTCTCTCAGGGATCACTGACCAGGATCTCAATCCCTCTCTCAGGGATCTCTCACCGGAATTTCTCTCTCAGGGATCACTCACCAGGATCTCTCTCAGGAATCACTCACTGGGATCTCTCTCTCGCTCAGGGATTACTCACCAGGATCTCTCTCTCAGGGATCACTCACTGGGATCTCTCCCTCCCTCAGGGATCACTCACTGGGATCTCTCCCTCCCTCAGGGATCACTCACTGGGATCTCTCCATTCTCAGGGATCACTCACCTGGATCTCTCTCTCTCTCTCAGGGATCACGCATCGAGATATCCCTCTCCATCAGGGATCACTCACCGAGATCTCTCTCTCCCTCAGGGATCACTCAAAGGGATTGCTCTTTCCCTCAGGGATCACTCACCAGGATCTCTCTCTCTCCGTCAGGGATCACTCACCAGGATCTCTCTTTCTTAGGGATCACTTACTGGGATCTCTCTCTCTCAGGGATCCCTCACCGGGATCTATTTCTTTCTTAGGGTTCAATTACTGGGATCTCTCTCTCTCTCAGGGATCCCTCACTGGGAATTCTCTCTGTCAAGGATCACTCACCGGGAATTCACTCTCTCAGTGATCTCTCACTAGGAACTCTCTGACCCTCAGGGAACACTCACCAAGATCTCTCTCTCCCTCAGCAATCATTCACTGGGAACTCTCTCTCTCTCAGGGATCACTCACTGGGATCACTCTCTCTCAGGGATCACTCACCGGGAACACTCTCTCTCTCTCTCAGGGATCACTCACCGTTATCTATCACTCTCTCTCTCTCTCTCTCAGGGATCACTCACCGGGATCTCTCTCTCTCTCGGAGATCACTCACCGGGATCTCTCACTCTCTCTCTCAGGAATTCCTCACCGGTATCTCTCTCAGTGATCACTCACCAGGATCTCTCTCTCAGGGATCACTCACCGGGATCTCTCCCTCTCCCTCAGGGATCACTCACTGGGAACACTCTCTCGCTCTCTCTCTCAGGGATCACTCACCGTTCTCTCTCTCTCTCTCTCTCTCTCAGGGATCACTCACCGGGATCTCTTTCTCTCTCGGAGATCACTCACCGGGATCTCTCACTCTCTCAGGAATTCCTAACCGGTATCTCTCTCTCAGTGATCACTCACCAGGATCTCTCTCTCAGGGATCACTCACTGGGATCTCTCTCTCTCCCTCAGGGATCACTCACCGGGATCTCCCTCTCCCTCTCATGGATCACTCACCGGGACCTCACCTTCTCTTCTTCTCAGGGATGACTTCCGGGATCTCCCTCGCTCTCAGGGATCACTCACTGGGATCTCTCTCTCAGCGATCACTCACCATTATCTCTCTCTCTCTCTCTCTCTCTCTCTCAGGGATCATTCACCGGGATCTCTCTCACTCTCTCTCTCTCAGGGCTCACTCTCCGGGATCTCTCTCTCTCTCCCTCAAGGATCACTCACCGAGATCTCTTTCTTTCTTAGGGGTCACTTACTGGGATCTCTCTCTCTCTCAGGGATCCCTCACCGGGATCTCTCTCTCTGTCAAGGATCAGTCACCGGGAATTATCTCTCTCAGGGATCTCTCACCAGGATCTCTCTGACCCTCAGGGATCACTCACCAGGATCTCTCTCTCCCTCAGTGATCACTCACTGGGAATTCTCTCTCAGGGATCACTCACCAGGATCACTCTCTCTCAGGGATCATTCACCGGGATCTCTCTCTCAGGAATCACTCACTGGGATCTTTCTCTCAGGGATCACTCACCGGGATCTCTCTCTCTTCCTCAGGGATCACTGACCGGGATCTCCCTCTCTCTCTCTCTCAAGGATCACTCACCGTTATCTGTCTCTCTCTCAGGGAGCACTCACCGGGATCTCTCTCTCTCTCTCTCTCAGGGATCACTCACCAGGATCTCTCTCCCTCTCAGGGATCACTCACCAGGATCTTCATCTCTCTCTCTCTCTCAGGGATCACTAACCGGGATCTCTCTCTCTCTCTCTCTCTCTCTCTCTCTCTCAGGAATCACTCACCGGGATCTCTCTCTCTCAGGGATCACTCACCAGGATCTCTCTCAGGGATCACTCACTGGGATCTCTCTCTCTCCCTCAGGGATCACTCACCGGGATCTCCCTCTCTCTCTCTCTCTCATGGTTCACTCACCAGGACCTCTCCTTCTCTCTCTCTCAGGGATCACTCTCCAAATTCTCCCTCACTCTCAGGGATCACTCAATGTTATCTCTCTCCCTCTCTCATGGATCACTAACCGGGATCTCTCTCTCTCTCTCTCAGGGTTCACTCTCCAGGATCTCTCACTCTCTCTCCCTCAGGGATCCATCACCGGGATCTCTCTCTTTCTTAGGGGTCACTTATCGGGATCTCTCTCTCTCAGGGATCCCTCACCGGGATCTCTCTCTCTCAAGTATCACTCACCGGGAATTCTCTCTCTCAGGGATCACTCACCAGGATCTCTCTCTCCCTCAGCGATCACTCACTGGGAACTCTCTCTCTCTCAAGGATCACTCACCGGGATCTCTCTCTCTCTCTCAAGGATCACTCACTGGGATCTATCTCTCTCTCTCAGGGATCACTCACCGGGATCGCTCTCTCTCTCTCAGGGATCACTCACCGGGATCACTGTCTCAGGGATCATTCATCAGGATCTCTCTCTCAGGAATCACTCACCGGGATCTCTCTCTCAAAAATCACACACCGGGATCTCTCTCTCTCTCTCTCTCTCAGGGATCACTCACCTGGATCTCCCTCTCTCTCAGGGATTGCTCACCGGGACCTCTCTTTTTCTCTCTCAGGGATCACTCTCCAGGATCTCCCTCACTCTCAGGGATCAGTCACTGGGATCTCTCTCACTCAGCGATCACTCACCGTCATCTCTCTCTCTCTCTCTCTCAGGGATCACTCACCGGGATCTCACTCTCTCTCTCCCAGGGTTCACTCTCTGGGCTCTCTCTCTCTCTCCCTCAGGGATCACTCACTGGGATCTTTCTTTCTTACGGTTCACTCACTGGGGTCTCTCTCTCTCAGGGATCCCTCACTGGGATCTCTCTCTATCAAGGATCACTCACTGGGAATTCACTCTCTCAGGGATCTCTCACCAGGATCTCTCTGACCCTCAGGGAACACTCACCAAGATCTCTCTCTCCCTCAGCAATCATTCACTGGGAACTCTCTCTCTCTCAGGGATCACTCACTGGGATCTCTCTCTCTCTCTCAGGGATCACTCACCGGGATCGCTTTCTCTCTCAAGGATCACTCACCGGGATCACTCTCTCAGGGATCACTCACCGGGAACACTCTCTCTCTCCCTCAGGGATCATTGACCGGGATCTCCCTCTCGCTCTCTCTCTCAGGGATCACTCACCGTTATCTCTCTCTATCTCTCTATCTCTCTCAGGGATCACTTACTGGGATCTCTCTCTCTCAGGGATCCCTCACCAGGATCTCTCTCTGTCAAGGATCACTCACCGGGAATTCCGTCTCTCAGGGATCTCTCACCAGGATCTCTCTCTCCCTCAGTGATCACTCACTAGCAACTCTCTCTCTCTCTCAGGGATCACTCACCAGGATCTATCTCTCTCAGGGATCACTCACTGGGATCTGTCTCTCAGGGATCACTCACCGGGATCTCTCTCTCTCTCTGAGATCACTCACCGGGATCTCTCACTCTCTCTCTCAGGAATTCCTCACCGGTATCTCTCTCTCTCAGTGATCACTCACCAGGATCTCTCTCTCAGGGATCACTCACCGGGATCTCTCTCTCTCCCTCAGGGATCACTCACCGGGAACTCACTCTCTCTCTCATGGATCACTCACCGGGACCTCTCCTTCTCTCTCTCTCAGGGATCACTCTCCGGGATCTCCCTCGCTCTCAGGGATCACTCACTGGGATCTCTCTCTCTCAGCGATCACTCACCGTTATCTCTCTCTCTCTCTCAGGGATCATTCATCGGGATCTCACTCTCTCTCTCTCGGGGTTCACTCTCCGGGATCTCTCTCTCTCTCCCTCAAGGATCACTCACCGAGATCTCTTTCTTTCTTAGGGGTCACTTACTGGGATCTCTCTCTCTCAGGGATCCCTCACCGGGATCTCTCTCTCTGTCAAGGATCAGTCACCGGGAATTATCTCTCTCAGGGATCACTCACTTGGATCTCTCTCTCAGCTATCACTCATCATTATCTCTCACTCTCTCTCTCTCTCTCAGGGATCACTCACCAGGATTTCTCTGTCTCAGGGATCACTCACCAGGACCTCTCCCTCTCTCTCTCTCTCTGGGCTCACTCACCTGGATCTCTCCCTCTCAGGGATCACTCACAGGGATCTCTCTCTTTCTCAGAGATCACTCACCGGGATCTCTCTCTCAGGGATAATTCACCGGGATCTCGCCTTCAGGAATCACTCAACGGGATCTCTCTCTCTCTCAGGGATCACTCACCAGGATCTCTCACTCCCTCAGTGATCACTCACTGGGAACTCTCTCAGGGATCACACTGGGATCTATCTCTCAGGGATCATTCACTGGGATTTCTCTCTCAGGGATCATTCACCGGGATCTCTCTCTCTCAGGAATCACTCACCGGGATCTCTCTCCGGGATCTCTCTCTCTCTCCCTCAAGGATCATTGACCGGGATCTCCCTCTCTCTCTCAGGGATTACTCACTGTTTTATATCTCTCTCTCTCTCTCAGGGAACACTCACTGCGATCTCTCTCTCTCTCTCTCAGGGACCACTCACCAGGATCTCTCTCTCTCAGGGATCACTCACTGGGATCACTCTCTCTCTCAGGGATCACTCAGCAGGATCTCTCTCTCTCTCTCAGGAATCACTCACTGGGATCTCTCTCTCAGCGATCACACACCAGGATCTCTCTCAGGGATCACTCACCAGAATCTCTCTCTCCCCCTGGGATCACTCACCGGGATCTCCCTCTCTCTCAGGGATCACTCACCGGGACCTATCCTTCTCTCTCTCTTTCAGGGATCACTCTCCGGGATCCCTCTCTCTCTCAGGCATCACTCACTGGGATCTCTCTCTCTCTTCGATCACTCACTGTTATCTCTCTCTCTCAGGGATCATTCAACGGGATCTCTCTCTCTCTCCCTCAGGGATGAGTCACCGGCATAATCTCTCTCTCTCTCCCTCAGGGATGAGTCACCGGCATATCTCTCTCTCTCTCAGGGATGATTCACCGGGATTTCTCTCTCTCTTTCTCAGGGATCACTCACCGGGATCTCTCTCTCTCAGGGATCACTCACCCGGATCTCTCTCTTTCTCAGGGATCACTCACCAGGATCTCTCGCTCCCTCAGTGATCACTCATTGGGAACTCTCTCTCTCTCTCTCAGGGATCACTCACTGGGATCTATCTCTCTCTCAGGGATCACTCACCGGCATCTCTCTCTCAGGGATCACTCACCGGGATCACTCTCTCTCAGGGATCACTCACCGGGATCTCTCTCACTCTCCCTCGCGGATCATTGACCGGGATCTCCCTCTCTCTCTGTCAGGGATCACTCACCGTCATCTCTCTCTCTCTGTGATCACTCACCAGGATCTTTCTCCCTCCCTCTCAGGGATCACTCACCAGGATCTTTCTCCCTCTCTCTCAGGGATCACTCACCGGGATCTCTCTCTCTTTCTCTCTCAGGGATCTCTCACTGGGATCACTCTCTCTCTTAGGGATCACTCACTAGGATCTGTTTCTCTCTCTCTCAGGGATCACTCACCAGGATATCGCACTTCCTCAGGGGTCACTCACTGGGATCTCCCTCACTCACCAGGATCGCTCTCTCCCTCAGGGATCGCTGACTGGGATCTCTCTCCCACACGGATCACTACCGGGATTTCGCTCTCGGGGATCACACACCAGGATCTCGCTCTTCCTCAGGGATCACGCACCAGGATCTCTCTCTCCCTCAGGGATCGCTGACCGGGATCTCTCTCCCACAGGGATCACTCACCAGGATCTCTCTCCCTCAGGGATTACTCATTGGGATCTCTCTCTCAGGGATCACTCATTGGGATCACTCTCCCTCAGGGATCACACTGGGATCTCTCTCTCTCTCTCAGGGATCACTCACTGGGATCTCTCTCTCCCTCAGGGATCACTCACTGGGAACTCTCTCTCAGGGATCACACTGGGATCTATCTCTCTCTCAGGGATCACTCACTGGGATCTCTCTCTCTCAGGGATCATTCACCGGCATCTCTCTCTCAGGGATCACTCACCGGGATCTCTCAGGGATCACTCACTGGGATCTCTCTCTCTCTCTCCCTCAAGGATCATTGACCGGGATCTCCCTCTCTCTCTTAGGGATTACTCACCATTTTATCACTCTCTCTCTCTCTCAGGGATCACTCACTGGGATCTCTCTCTCTCTCTCAGGGACCACTCACCAGGATCTCTCTCTCTCAGGGATCACTCACTGGGATCTCTCTCTCTTTCTCTCTCAGGGATCTCTCACCGGGATCACTCTCTCTCTTAGGGATCACTCACTAGGATCTGTTTCTCTCTCTCTCAGGGATCACTCACCAGGATATCGCACTTCCTCAGGGGTCAGTCACTGGAATCTCCCTCACTCACCAGGATCGGTCTCTCCCTCAGGGATCGCTGACTGGGATCTCTCTCCCACACGGATCACTACCGGGATTTCGCTCTCGGGGATCACACACCAGGATCTCGCTCTTCCTCAGGGATCACGCACCAGGATCTCTCTCTCCCTCAGGGATCGCTGACCGGGATCTCTCTCCCACAGGGATCACTCACCAGGATCTCTCTCCCTCAGGGATTACTCATTGGGATCTCTCTCTCAGGGATCACTCATTGGGATCACTCTCCCTCAGGGATCACTCACTGGGATCTCTCTCTCTCTCTCTCAGGGATCACTCACTGGGATCTCTCCCTCCCTCAGGGATCACTCACCAGGATCTCTCCACTCTCAGGGTTCACTCACCTGGATCTATCTCTCTCTCTCTGGGATCACTCATGGGGATCTCTCTCTCTCTCAGGGATCATTCACCAGGATCTCTCTCTGTGATCACTCACCCGGATCTCTCCCTCTCAGGGATCACTCACCGGGATCTCTCTCTTTCTCAGGGATCACTCACCGGGATCTCTCTCTCAGGGATCATTCACCAGGATCTCACCCTCAGGAATCACTCAACGGAATCTCTCTTAGGGATCACTCACCGGGATCTCTCTCTCCCTCAGTGATCACTCACTGGGAACTCTCTCTCAGGGATCACACTGGGATCTATCTCTCACTCAGGGATCACTCACTGGGATCTCTCTCTCTCAGGGATCATTCACCGGGATCTCTCTCTCATGAATCACTCACCAGGATCTCTCTCAGGGATCACTCACTGGGATCTCTCTCCCTCAAGGATCATTGACCGGGATCTCCCTCTCTCTCTTAGGGATTACTCAGCGTTTTATCACTCTCTCTCTCTCTCTCTCTCTCTCTCTCTCTCTCAGGGATCACTCACTGGGATCTCTCTCTCTCTCTCAGGGACCACTCACCAGGATCTCTCTCTCTCTCAGGGATCACTCACTGGGATCTCTCTCTCTCTCAGGGATCACTCAGCGGGATCTCTCTCTCTCAGGAATCACTCACCGGGATCTCTCACAGGGATCACACACCAGGATCTCTCTCTCAGGGATCACTCACCAGGATCTCTCTCTCCCTCTGGGATCACTCACAGGGATCTCCCTCTCTCTCAGGGATCACTCACCAGGACCTCTCCTTCTCTCTCTTTCAGGGATCACTCTCCGGGATCTCTCACTCTCTCTCTCAGGGATCACTCACCAGGATATTTCTCTCTCTCTCTCTCTCTCTCTCTCTCTCTCAGGGATCACTCACCCGGATCTCTCTCTCTCTTTCTCTCACTCTCTCTCAGGGATCACTCACCAGGATTTCTCTCTCAGGAAACACTCACTGGGATCTCTCTCTCTCGCTCAGAGATCACTCACTGGGATCTTTCTTTCTTACGGTTCACTTACTGGGGTCTCTCTCTCTCAGGGATCCCTCACTGGGATCTCTCTCTATCAAGGATCACTCACTGGGAATTCACTCTCTCAGGGATCTCTCACCAGGATCTCTCTGACCCTCAGGGAACACTCACCAAGATCTCTCTCTCCCTCAGCAATCATTCACTGGGAACTCTCTCTCTCTCAGGGATCACTCACTGGGATCTCTCTCACTCTCAGGGATCACTCACCGGGATCGCTTTCTCTCTCAAGGATCACTCACCGGGATCACTCTCTCAGGGATCACTCACCGGGAACACTCTCTCTCTCCCTCAGGGATCATTGACCGGGATCTCCCTCTCGCTCTCTCTCTCAGGGATCACTCACCGTTATCTCTCTCTATCTCTCTATCTCTCTCAGGGATCACTTACTGGGATCTCTCTCTCTCAGGGATCCCTCACCAGGATCTCTCTCTGTCAAGGATCACTCACCGGGAATTCCGTCTCTCAGGGATCTCTCACCAGGATCTCTCTCTCCCTCAGTGATCACTCACTAGCAACTCTCTCTCTCTCTCAGGGATCACTCACCAGGATCTATCTCTCTCAGGGATCACTCACTGGGATCTGTCTCTCAGGGATCACTCACCGGGATCTCTCTCTCTCTGAGATCACTCACCGGGATCTCTCACTCTCTCTCTCAGGAATTCCTCACCGGTATCTCTCTCTCTCAGTGATCACTCACCAGGATCTCTCTCTCAGGGATCACTCACCGGGATCTCTCTCTCTCCCTCAGGGATCACTCACCGGGAACTCACTCTCTCTCTCATGGATCACTCACCGGGACCTCTCCTTCTCTCTCTCTCAGGGATCACTCTCCGGGATCTCCCTCGCTCTCAGGGATCACTCACTGGGATCTCTCTCTCTCAGCGATCACTCACCGTTATCTCTCTCTCTCTCTCAGGGATCATTCATCGGGATCTCACTCTCTCTCTCTCGGGGTTCACTCTCCGGGATCTCTCTCTCTCTCCCTCAAGGATCACTCACCGAGATCTCTTTCTTTCTTAGGGGTCACTTACTGGGATCTCTCTCTCTCAGGGATCCCTCACCGGGATCTCTCTCTCTGTCAAGGATCAGTCACCGGGAATTATCTCTCTCAGGGATCACTCACTTGGATCTCTCTCTCAGCTATCACTCATCATTATCTCTCATTCTCTCTCTCTCTCTCTCAGGGATCACTCACCAGGATTTCTCTGTCTCAGGGATCACTCACCAGGACCTCTCCCTCTCTCTCTCTCTCTGGGCTCACTCACCTGGATCTCTCCCTCTCAGGGATCACTCACAGGGATCTCTCTCTTTCTCAGAGATCACTCACCGGGATCTCTCTCTCAGGGATAATTCACCGGGATCTCGCCTTCAGGAATCACTCAACGGGATCTCTCTCTCTCTCAGGGATCACTCACCAGGATCTCTCACTCCCTCAGTGATCACTCACTGGGAACTCTCTCAGGGATCACACCGGGATCTATCTCTCAGGGATCATTCACTGGGATTTCTCTCTCAGGGATCATTCACCGGGATCTCTCTCTCTCAGGAATCACTCACCGGGATCTCTCTCCGGGATCTCTCTCTCTCTCCCTCAAGGATCATTGACCGGGATCTCCCTCTCTCTCTCAGGGATTACTCACCGTTTTATATCTCTCTCTCTCTCTCTCTCAGGGAACACTCACTGCGATCACTCTCTCTCTCAGGGATCACTCAGCAGGATCTCTCTCTCTCAGGGATCACTCACTGGGATCACTCTCTCTCTCAGGGATCACTCAGCAGGATCTCTCTCTCTCTCTCAAGAATCACTCACTGGGATCTCTCTCTCAGCGATCACACACCAGGATCTCTCTCAGGGATCACTCACCAGAATCTCTCTCTCCCCCTGGGATCACTCACCGGGATCTCCCTCTCTCTCAGGGATCACTCACCGGGACCTATCCTTCTCTCTCTCTTTCAGGGATCACTCTCCGGGATCCCTCTCTCTCTCAGGCATCACTCACTGGGATCTCTCTCTCTCAGGGATCATTCAACGGGATCTCTCTCTCTCTCCCTCAGGGATGAGTCACCAGCATAATCTCTCTCTCTCTCCCTCAGGGATGAGTCACCGGCATATCTCTCTCTCTCTCTCAGGGATGATTCACCGGGATTTCTCTCTCTCTTTCTCAGGGATCACTCACCGGGATCTCTCTCTCTCAGGGATTACTCACCCGGATCTCTCTCACTCTCAGGGATCACACACCGGGATCTCTCTCTTTCTCAGGGATCACTCACCCAGATCTCTCTCACTCTCAGGGATCACACACCGGGATCTCTCTCTTTCTCAGGGATCACTCACCAGGATCTCTCGCTCCCTCAGTGATCACTCACTGGGAACTCTCTCTCTCTCAGGGATCACTCACTGGAATCTATCTCTCTCTCAGGGATCACTCACCGGCATCTCTCTCTCAGGGATCACTCACCGGGATCACTCTCTCTCAGGGATCACTCACCGGGATCTCTCTCACTCTCCCTCACGGATCATTGACCGGGATCTCCCTCTCTCTCTGTCAGGGATCACTCACCGTCATCTCTCTCTCTCTGTGATCACTCACCAGGATCTTTCTCCCTCCCTCTCAGGGATCACTCACCAGGATCTTTCTCCCTCTCTCTCAGGGATCACTCACCGGGATTTCTCTCTCTTTCTCTCTCAGGGATCTCTCACTGGGATCACTCTCTCTCTTAGGGATCACTCACTAGGATCTGTTTCTCTCTCTCTCAGGGATCACTCACCAGGATATCGCACTTCCTCAGGGGTCACTCACTGGGATCTCCCTCACTCACCAGGATCGCTCTCTCCCTCAGGGATCGCTGACTGGGATCTCTCTCCCACAGGGATCACTACCGGGATTTCGCTCTCGGGGATCACACACCAGGATCTCGCTCTTCCTCAGGGATCACGCACCAGGATCTCTCTCTCCCTCAGGGATCGCTGACCGGGATCTCTCTCCCACAGGGATCACTCACCAGGATCTCTCTCCCTCAGGGATTACTCATTGGGATCTCTCTCTCAGGGATCACTCATTGGGATCACTCTCCCTCAGGGATCACACTGGGATCTCTCTCTCTCTCAGGGATCACTCACTGGGATCTCTCCCTCCCTCAGAGATCACTCACTGGGAACTCTCTCTCAGGGATCACACTGGGATCTATCTCTCTCTCAGGGATCACTCACTGGGATCTCTCTCTCCCCCTGGGATCACTCACCGGGATCTCCCTCTCTCTCAGGGATCACTCACCAGGATTTCTCTCTCTCTCTCTGTGATCACTCACCAGGATCTTTCTCCCTCCCTCTCAGGGATCACTCACCAGGATCTTTCTCCCTCTCTCTCAGGGATCACTCACCGGGATCTCTCTCTCTTTCTCTCTCAGGGATCTCTCACCGGGATCACTCTCTCTCTTAGGGATCACTCACTAGGATCTGTTTCTCTCTCTCTCAGGGATCACTCACCAGGATATCGCACTTCCTCAGGGGTCACTCACTGGGATCTCCCTCACTCACCAGGATCGCTCTCTCCCTCAGGGATCGCTGACTGGGATCTCTCTCCCACAGGGATCACTACCGGGATTTCGCTCTCGGGGATCACACACCAGGATCTCGCTCTTCCTCAGGGATCACGCACCAGGATCTCTCTCTCCCTCAGGGATCGCTGACCGGGATCTCTCTCCCACAGGGATCACTCACCAGGATCTCTCTCCCTCAGGGATTACTCATTGGGATCTCTCTCTCAGGGATCACTCAGTGGGATCACTCTCCCTCAGGGATCACACTGGGATCTCTCTCTCTCTCTCAGGGATCACTCAGTGGGATCTCTCCCTCCCTCAGGGATCACTCACTGGGAACTCTCTCTCAGGGATCACACTGGGATCTATCTCTCTCTCAGGGATCACTCACTGGGATCTCTCTCTCTCAGGGATCATTCACCGGCATCTCTCTCTCAGGGATCACTCACCGGGATCTCTCAGGGATCACTCACTGGGATCTCTCTCTCTCTCCCTCAAGGATCATTGACCGGGATCTCCCTCTCTCTCTTAGGGATTACTCACCATTTTATCACTCTCTCTCTCTCTCAGGGATCACTCACTGGGATCTCTCTCTCTCTCTCAGGGACCACTCACCAGGATCTCTCTCTCTCAGGGATCACTCACTGGGATCTCTCTCTCTTTCTCTCTCAGGGATCTCTCACCGGGATCACTCTCTCTCTTAGGGATCACTCACTAGGATCTGTTTCTCTCTCTCTCAGGGATCACTCACCAGGATATCGCACTTCCTCAGGGGTCACTCACTGGAATCTCCCTCACTCACCAGGATCGCTCTCTCCCTCAGGGATCGCTGACTGGGATCTCTCTCCCACAGGGATCACTACCGGGATTTCGCTCTCGGGGATCACACACCAGGATCTCGCTCTTCCTCAGGGATCACGCACCAGGATCTCTCTCTCCCTCAGGGATCGCTGACCGGGATCTCTCTCCCACAGGGATCACTCACCAGGATCTCTCTCCCTCAGGGATTACTCATTGGGATCTCTCTCTCAGGGATCACTCATTGGGATCACTCTCCCTCAGGGATCACTCACTGGGATCTCTCTCTCTCTCTCTCAGGGATCACTCACTGGGATCTCTCCCTCCCTCAGGGATCACTCACCAGGATCTCTCCACTCTCAGGGTTCACTCACCTGGATCTATCTCTCTCTCTCTGGGATCACTCATGGGGATCTCTCTCTCTCTCAGGGATCATTCACCAGGATCTCTCTCTGTGATCACTCACCCGGATCTCTCCCTCAGGGATCACTCACCAGGATCTCTCTCTTTCTCAGGGATCACTCACCGGGATCTCTCTCTCAGGGATCATTCACCAGGATCTCACCCTCAGGAATCACTCAACGGAATCTCTCTTAGGGATCACTCACCGGGATCTCTCTCTCCCTCAGTGATCACTCACTGGGAACTCTCTCTCAGGGATCACACTGGGATCTCTCTCTCTCTCAGGGATCACTCACTGGGATCTCTCTCTCTCAGGGATCATTCACCGGGATCTCTCTCTCATGAATCACTCACCAGGATCTCTCTCAGGGATCACTCACTGGGATCTCTCTCCCTCAAGGATCATTGACCGGGATCTCCCTCTCTCTCTTAGGGATTAATCACCGTTTTATCTCTCTCTCTCTCTCTCTCTCTCTCTCTCTCAGGGATCACTCACTGGGATCTCTCTCTCTCTCTCAGGGACCACTCACCAGGATCTCTCTCTCTCTCTCAGGGATCACTCACTGGGATCTCTCTCTCTCTCAGGGATCACTCAGCGGGTTCTCTCTCTCTCAGGAATCACTCACCGGGATTTCTCACAGGGATCACACACCAGGATCTCTCTCTCAGGGATCACTCACCAGGATCTCTCTCTCCCTCTGGGATCACTCACAGGGATCTCCCTCTCTCTCAGGGATCACTCACCAGGACCTCTCCTCTCTCTTTCAGGGATCACTCTCCGGGATCTCTCACTCTCTCTCTCAGGGATCACTCACCAGGATATTTCTCTCTCTCTCTCTCTCTCTCTCTCTCTCAGGGATCACTCACCCGGATCTCTCTCTCTTTCTCTCACTCTCTCTCAGGGATCACTCACCAGGATCTCTCTCTCAGGAAACACTCACTGGGATCTCTCTCTCTCGCTCAGAGATCACTCACCAAGATCTCTCTCTCTCAGGGATCACTCACCGGGATCTCTCTCTCACTCCCTCAGGGATCATTGACCGGGATCTCCCTCTCTCTGTCAGGGATCACTCACCGACATCTCTCTCTCTCTCTCTCAGGGATCACTCACCGGGATCTCTCTCTCTCTCAGGGATCATTCAGCAGCATCTTTCTCTCTCTCCGGGATCACTCACCGGGATCTCTCTCTCTCTCTCAGGGATCTCTCACCAGGATCACTCTATCTCTTAGGGATCACTCACTAGGATCTGTTTCTCTCTCTCAGGGATCACTGACTGGGATCTCAATCTCTCTCTCAGGGATCTCTCACCGGAATCTCTCTCTCAGGGATCACTCACCAGGATCTCTCTCAGGAATCACTCACTGGGATCTATCTCTCTCTCTCAGGGATCACTCACCAGGATCTCTCTCCCTCAGGGATTACTCATTGGGATCTCTCTCTCAGGGATCACTCATCGGGATCACTCTCCCTCAGGGATCACTCACCGGGATATATCTCTCTCTCAGGGATCACTCACTGGGATCTCTCTACTCTCAGGGATCACTCACCGGGATACCCCTCTCTCTCTCAGGGATCACTCATTGGGATCTCTCTGTCCCTCAGGGATCACTCACCAGGATCTCTCCCCTCTCAGGGATCACTCACCTGGATCTCTCTCTCTCTCTCAGGGATCACGCATCGGGATATCCCTCTCCATCAGGGATCACTCACTGAGATCTCTCTCTCCCTCAGGGATCACTCAAAGGGATCGCTCTCTCCCTCAGGGATCATTCACCAGGATCGCTCTCTTTCTTAGGGATCACTTACTGGGATCTCTCTCTCTCTGGGATCCCTCACCAGGATCTATTTCTTTCTTAGGGTTCACTTACTGGGATCTCTCTCTCAAGGATCCCTCACTGGGATCTCTCTCTGTCAAGGATCACTCACCGGGAATTCACTCTCTCAGTGATCTCTCACCAGGATCTCTCTGACCCTCAGGGAACACTCACCAAGATCTCTCTCTCCCTCAGCAATCATTCACTGGGAACTCTCTCTCTCTCAGGGATCACTCACTGGGATCGCTCTCTCTCTCTCTCTCAGGGATCACTCACTGGGATCACTCTCTCTCAGGGATCACTCACCGGGAACACTCTCTCTCTCCCTCAGGGATCATTGACCGGGATCTCCCTCTCGCTCTCTCTCTCTCAGGGATCACTCACCGTTATCTCTCTCACTCTCTCTCTCAGGAATTCTTCACCAGTATCTCTCTCTCTCAGTGATCACTCACCGGGATCTCTCCCTCAGGGACCACTCACCAGGATCTTTCTCTCTCTCAGGGATCACTCACTGGGATCACTCTCTCTCTCAGGGATCACTCAGCGGGATCTCTCTCTCTCTCTCTCAGGAATCACTCACCGGGATCTCTCTCTCCCTCTGGGTTCACTCACCAGGATCTCCCTCTCTTTCAGGGATCACTCTCCGGGATCCCTCGCTCTCTCAGGCATCACTCACTGGGATCTCTCTCTCTCTTCGATCACTCACTGTTATCTCTCTCTCTCAGGGATCATTCAACGGGATCTCTCTCTCTCCCTCAGGGATGAGTCACCGGCATAATCTCTCTCTCTCTCCCTCAGGGATGAGTCACCGGCATATCTCTCTCTCTCTCTCAGGGATGATTCACCGGGATTTCTCTCTCTCTCAGGGATCACTCACCGGGATCTCTCTCTCTCAGGGATCACTCACCCGGATCTCTCTCACTCTCAGGGATCACACACCGGGATCTCTCTCTTTCTCAGGGATCACTCACCAGGATCTCTCGCTCCCTCAGTGATCACTCACTGGGAACTCTCTCTCTCTCAGGGATCACTCATTGGGATCTATCTCTCTCTCTCAGGGATCACTCACCGGCATCTCTCTCTCAGGGATCACTCACCAGGATCACTCTCTCTCAGGGATCACTCACCGGGATCTCTCTCACTCTCCCTCGCGGATCATTGACCGGGATCTCCCTCTCTCTCTGTCAGGGATCACTCACCGTCATCTCTCTCTCTCTCTGTGATCACTCACCAGGATCTTTCTCCCTCCCTCTCAGGGATCACTCACCAGGATCTTTCTCCCTCTCTCTCAGGGATCACTCACCGGGATCTCTCTCTCTTTCTCTCTCAGGGATCTCTCACCGGGATCACTCTCTCTCTTAGGGATCACTCACTAGGATCTGTTTCTCTCTCTCTCAGGGATCACTCACCAGGATATCGCACTTCCTCAGGGGTCACTCACTGGGATCTCCCTCACTCACCAGGATCACTCTCTCCCTCAGGGATCGCTGACTGGGATCTCTCTCCCACAGGGATCACTACCGGGATTTCGCTCTCGGGGATCACACACCAGGATCTCGCTCTTCCTCAGGGATCACGCACCAGGATCTCTCTCTCCCTCAGGGATCGCTGACCGGGATCTCTCTCCCACAGGGATCACTCACCAGGATCTCTCTCCCTCAGGGATTACTCATTGGGATCACTCTCTCAGGGATCACTCATTGGGATCACTCTCCCTCAGGGATCACTCACTGGGATCTCTCTCTCTCTCTCAGGGATCACTCACTGGGATCTCTCCCTCCCTCAGGGATCACTCACCAGGATCTCTCCACTCTCAGGGTTCACTCACCTGGATCTATCTCTCTCTCAGGGATCATTCACCAAGATCTCACCCTCAGGAATCACTCAACAGGATCTCTCTCAGGGATCACTCACCAGGATCTCTCTCTCCCTCAGTGATCACTCACTGGGACCTCTCTCTCAGGGATCACACTGGGATCTATCTCTCTCTCAGGGATCACTCACTGGGATCTCTCTCTCTCAGGGATCATTAACCGGGATCTCTCTCTCAGGAATCACTCACCAGGATCTCTCTCAGGGACCACTCACTGGGATCTCTCTCTCTCTCTCCCTCAAGGATCATTGACCGGGATCTCCCTCTCTCTCTTAGGGATTACTCACCGTTTTATCACACTCTCTCTCTCAGGGATCACTCACTGGGATCTCTCTCTCTCTCTCAGGGACCACTCACCAGGATCTCTCTCTCAGGGATCACTCACTGGGATCTCTCTCTCTCTCTCTCAGGGATCACTCAGCAGGATCTCTCTCTCTCAGGAATCACTCACCGGGATCTCTCACAGGGATCACACACCAGGATCTCTCTCTCAGGGATCACTCACCAGGATCTCTCTCTCCCTCTGGGATCACTCACAGGGATCTCCCTCTCTCTCAGGGATCACTCACCAGGACCTCTCCTTCTCTCTCTTTCAGGGATCACTCTCCGGGATCTCTCACTCTCTCTCTCAGGGATCACTCACCAGGATATTTCTCTCTCTCTCTCTCTCTCTCTCTCAGGGATCACTCACCCGGATCTCTCTTTCTTTCTCTCACTCTCTCTCAGGGATCACTCACTGGGACCTCTTTTTCTCTTAGGGATCACTCACTAGTATCTGTCTCTCTCTCTCAGGGATTACTCACCAGGATCTCTCTCTCTCTCTCAGGGATCTCTCAACAGGATCACTCTCTCTCTCAGGGATCACTCAGCAGGATCTCTCTCTCAGGAAACACTCACTGGGATCTCTCTCTCTCTTGCTCAGAAATCACTCACCAAGATCTCTCTCTCTCTCAGGGATCACTCACCGGGATCTCTCTCTCGCTCCCTCAGGGATCATTGACCGGGATCTCCCTCTCTCTGTCAGGGATCACTCACCGACATCTCTCTCTCTCTCTCTCTCAGGGATCACTCACCGGGATCTCTCTCTCTCAGGGATCATTCACCAGGATCTTTCTCTCTCTCCGGGATCACTCACCGGGATCTCTCTCTCTCTCAGGGATCTCTCACCAGGATCACTCTATCTCTTAGGGATCACTCACTAGGATCTGTTTCTCTCTCTCAGGGATCACTGACTGGGATCTCAATCTCTCTCTCGGGGATCTCTCACCAGAATCTCTCTCTCAGGGATCACTCACCAGGATCTCTCTCAGGAATCACTCACTGGGATCTCTCTCTCGCTCAGGGATTACTCACCAGGATCTCTCTCTCTCTCTGTGATCACTCACTGGGATCTTTCTCTCTCTCTCAGGGATCACTCACCCGGATCTCTCTCTCTCTCAGGGATCACTCACCAGGATCTCTCTCCCTCAGGGATTACTCATTGGGATCTCTCTCTCTCAGGGATCACTCATCAGGATCACTCTCCCTCAGGGCTCACTCACCAGGATCCCCCCCCTCTCTCTCAGGGATCACTCACTGGGATCTCTCTGTCCCTCAGGGATCACTCACCAGGATCTCTCCCCTCTCAGGGATCACTCACCCGGATCTCTCTCTCTCTCAGGGATCACGCATCGGGATATCCCTCTCCATCAGGGATCACTCACCGAGATCTCTCTCTCCCTCAGGGATCACACAAAGGGATCACTCTCTCCCTCAGGGATCACTCACAAGGATCTCTCTCTCCGTCAGGGATCACTCACCAGGATCTCTCTTTCTTAGGGATCACTTACTGGGATCTCTCTCTCTCTCTGGGATCCCTCAACAGGATCTATTTCTTTCTTTCTTAGGGTTCACTTACTGGGATCTCTCTCTCAGGGATCCCTCACTGGGATCTCTCTCTGTCAAGGATCACTCACCGGGAATTCACTCTCTCAGTGATCTCTCACCAGGATCTCTCTGACCCTCAGGGAACACTCACCAAGATCTCTCTCTCCCTCAGCAATCATTCACTGGGAACTCTCTCTCTCTCTCAGGGATCACTCACTGGGATCGCTCTCTCACTCTCTCAGGGATCACTCACTGGGATCACTCTCTCTCAGGGATCACTCACCGGGAACACTCTCTCCCTCAGGGATCATTGACCGGGATCTCCTTCTCGCTCTCTCTCTCAGGGATCACTCACCGTTATCTCTCTCTCTCTCTCTCTCAGGGATCACTCACCGGGATCTCTCTCTCTCGGAGATCACTCACCGGGATCTCTCACTCTCTCTCTCAGGAATTCCTCACCAGTATCTCTCTCTCTCAGTGATCACTCACCGGGATCTCTCTCTCAGGGATCACTCACCGGGATCTCTCTCTCTCTCCCTCAGGGATCACTTACTGGGATCTCCCCCTCTCTCTCATGGATCACTCACCGGGACCTCACCTTCTCTCTCTCTCAGGGATGACTTACGGGATCTCCCTCGCTCTCAGGGATCACTCACTGGGATCTCTCTCAGCGATCACTCACCGTTATCTCTCTCTCTCTCTCTCTCTCAGGGATCATTCACTGGGATCTCACTCTCTCTCTCTCAGGGTTCACTCTCCGGGATCTCTCTCTCTCTCCCTCAAGGATCACTCACCGAGATCTCTTTCTTTCTTAGGGGTCACTTACTGGGATCTCTCTCTCTCAGGGATCCCTCACCGGGATGTCTCTCTCTGTCAAGGATCAGTCACCGGGAATTATCTCTCTCAGGGATCTCTCACCAGGATCTCTCTGACCCTCAGGGATCACTCACCAGGATCTCTCTCTCCCTCAGTGATCACTCACTGGGAATTCTCTCTCAGGGATCACTCACCGGGATCACTCTCTCAGGGATCATTCACCGGGATCTCTCTCTCAGGAATCACTCACTGGGATCTCTCTCTCAGGGATCACTCACCGGGATCTCTCTCTCTTCCTCAGGGATCATTGACCGGGATCTCCCTCTCTCTCTCTCTCACGGATCACTGACCGTTATCTGTCTCTCTCTCAGGGAGCACTCACCGGGATCTCTCTCTCTCAGGGATCACTCACCAGGATCTCTCTCCCTCTCAGGGATCACTCACCAGGATCTCTCTCTCTCTCTCTCTCTCTCTCTCTCTCAGGGATCACTAACCAGGATCTCTCTCTCTCTCTCTCTCAGGAATCACTCACTGGGATCTCTCTCTCTCAGGGATCACTCACCAGGATCTCTCTCAGGGATCACTCACTGGGATCTATCTATCTCTCCCTCAGGGATCACTCACCGGGATCTCCCTCTCTCTCTCTCTCTCTCATGGTTCACTCACCAGGACCTCTCCTTCTCTCTCCCTCAGGGATCATTGACCGGGATCTCCCTCTCTCTCTCTCTCAGGGATCACTCACCGTTATCTATCTCTCTCTCTCTCTCTCAGGGATCACTTACTGGGATCTCTCTCTCTCAGGGATCCCTCACTGGGATCTCTCTCTGTCAAGGATCACTCACCGGGAATTCACTCTCTCAGGGATCTCTCACCAGGATCTCTCTGACCCTCAGGGAACACTCACCAAGATCTCTCTCTCCCTCAGCAATCATTCACTGGGAACTCTCTCTCTCAGGGATCACTCACTGGGATCTATCTCTCTCTCAGGGATCACTCACCGGGATCGCTCTCTCTCTCAGGGATCACTCACCAGGATCACTCTCTCTCAGGGATCACTCACCGGGAACACTCTCTCTCCCTCAGGGATCATTGACCGGGATCTCCCTCTTGCTCTCTCTCAGGGATCACTCACCGTTATCTCTCTCTCTCTCTCAGGGATCACTCACCAGGATCTCTCTCTCTCAGGGATCACTCACCAGGATCTCTCTCTCTCTCAGGGATCATTCACCGGGATCTCTCTCTCTCTCGGAGATCACTCACCGGGATCTCTCACTCTCTCTTTCAGGAATTCCTCACCGGTATCTCTCTCTCTCTCTCTCTCTCAGTGATCACTAACCAGGATCTCTCTCTCAGGGATCACACACCAGGATCTCTCTCTCTCCCTCATGGATCACTCACCGGGATCTCCCTCTCTCTCTCATGGATCACTCACCGGGACCTCTCTCTCTCAGCGATCACTTACCGTTATCTCTCTCTCTCTCTCTGGGATCATTCAACGGGATCTCTCTCTCTCAGCGATGACTCACCGGCATCTCTCTCTCTCTCAGGTATGATTCACCGGGATCTCCCTCTCTTTCTCAGGGATGACTCATCGGGATCTCGCTCTCTCAGGGATCACACACCGGGGTCTGTCTCTCTCTCTCTGGGATCACTCACCAGGATCTGTCTCTCTCCCTCAGGGATCACTCACCGGGATCTCTCTCCCTCAGGGATCACTACCGGGACTTCGCTCTCGGGGATCACACACCAGGATATCGCTCTTCCTCAGGGGTCACTCACTGGGATCTCCCTACTCACCAGGATCGCTCTCTCCCTCAGGGATCGCTGACCGGGATCTCTCTCCCACAGGGATCACTACCGGGATTTCGCTCTCGGGGATCACACACCAGGATCTCGCTCTTCCTCAGGGATCATGCACCAGGATCTCTCTCTCCCTCAGGGATCGCTGACCGGGATCTCTCTCCCACAGGGATCACTCACCAGGATCTCTCTCCCTCAGGGATTACTCATTGGGATCTCTCTCTCAGGGATCACTCACTGGGATCTCTCTCTCCCTCAGGGATCACTCACTGGGATCTCTCCCTCCCTCAGGGATCACTCACCGGGATCTCTCCACTCTCAGGGATAACTCACTGGGATCCCCCCCTCTCTCTCATGGATCACTCACCGGGATCTCTCTCTCCCTCAGGGATCACTCACCAGGATCTCTCCCCTCTCAGGGATCACTCACCTGGATCTCTCTCTCTCAGGGATCACGCACCGGGATATCCCTCTCCATCAGGGATCACTCACCGAGATCTCTCTCTCCCTCAGGGATCACTCACTAGGAACTCTCTCTCTCTCTCAGGGATCACTCACTGGGATCTCTCTCTCTCTCAGGGATCACTCACTGGGATCTCTCTCTCAGGGATCACTCACCGGTAACACTCTCTCTCTCCCTCAGGGATCATTGACCGGGATCTCCCTCTCGCTCTCTCAGGGATCACTCACCGTTATCTCTCTCTCTCTTTCGCTCAGGGATCACTCACTGGGATCTCTCTCTCAGTGATCACTCACCGTTATCTCTCTCTCTCTCAGGGATCATTCACCGGGATCTCACTCTCTCTCTCTCTCTCTCTCTCTCTCAGGTTTCACTCTCCGGGATCTCTCTCTCTCTCCCTCAAGGATCACTCACCAAGACCTCTTTCTTTCTTAGGGGTCACTTACTGGGATCTCTCTCTCTCAGGGATCCCTCACTGGGATCTCTCTCTGTCAAGGATCAGTCACCGGGAATTATCTCTCTCAGGGATCTCTCACCAGGATCTCTCTGACCCTCAGGGATCACTCACCAGGATCTCTCTCTCCCTCAGTGATCACTCACTGGGAACTCTCTCTCAGGGATCACTCACTCGGATCTATCTCTCCCTCTCAGGGATCACTCACCGGGATCACTCTCTCTCAGGGATCATTCACCGGGATCTCTCTCTCAGGAATCACTCACTGGGATCTCTCTCTCAGGGATCACTCACCGGGATATCTCTCTCTCTCTCTTCCTCAGGGATCATTGACTGGGATCTCCCTCTCTCTCTCTCTCAGGGATCACTCACCGTTATCTCTCTCTCTCTCTCAGGGATCACTCACCGGGATCTCTCTCTCTCTCAGGGATCACTCACCAGGATCTCTCTCCCTCTCAGGGATCACTCACCAGGATATCTCTCTCTCTCTCTCTCTCTCTCTCTCTCTCTCAGGGATCACTAACTGGGATCTCTCTCTCTCTCTCTCTCAGGAATCACTCACCAGGATCTCTCTCTCTCAGGGATCACTCACCAGGATCTCTCTCAGGGATCACTCACTGGGATCTCTCTCTCTCTCCCTCAGGGATCACTCACCGGGATCTCCCTCTCTCTCTCTCTCTCATGGATCACTCACCAGGACCTCTCCTTCTCTCTCTCTCAGGGATCACTCTCCAAATTCTCCCTCACTCTCAGGGATCACTCACTGGTATCTCTCTCTCAGCGATCACTCAATGTTATCTCTCTCTCTCTCTCATGGATCACTCACCGGGATCTCTCTCTCTCTCTCTCTCTCAGGGTTCACTCTCCAGGATCTCTCACTCTCTCTCCCTCAGGGATCAATCACCAGGATCTCTCTCTTCCTTAGGGGTCACTTATCGGGATCTCTCTCTCTCAGGGATCCCTCACCGGGATCTCTCTCTCTGTCAAGTATCACTCACCGGGAATTCTCTCTCTCAGGGATCACTCACCAGGATCTCTCTCTCCCTCAGCGATCACTCACTGGGAACTCTCTCTCTCTCTCAAGGATCACTCACTGGGATCTATCTCTCTCTCAGGGATCACTCACCGGGATCGCTCTCTCTCTCTCAAAGATCACTCACCGGGATCACTCTCTCAGGGATCATTCATCAGGATCTCTCTCTCAGGAATCACTCACTGGGATCTCTCTCTCAGGAATCACACACCGGGATCTCTCAGTCTTTCTCTCTCAGGGATCACTCACCGGGATCTCCCTCTCTCTCAGGGATTGCTCACCGGGACCTCTCTTTCTCTCTCTCAGGGATCACTCTCCAGGATCTCCCTCACTCTCAGGGATCACTCACTGGGATCTCTCTCTCACTCAGCGATCACTCACCATTATATCTCTCTCTCTCTCTCAGGGATTACTCACCGGGATCTCACTCTCTCTCAGGGTTCACTCTCCGGGATCTCTCTCTCTCTCTCCCTCAGGGATCACTCACCGGAATCTCTTTCTTTCTTAGGGTTCACTTACTGGGATCTCTCTCTCTCAGGGATCCCTCACTGGGATCTCTCTCTGTCAAGGATCACTCAACGGGAATTCACTCTCTCAGGGATCTCTCACCAGGATCTCTCTGACCCTCAGGGAACACTCACCAAGATCTCTCTCTCCCTCAGCAATCATTCACTGGGAACTCTCTCTCCATCAGGGATCACTCACTGGGATCTATCCCTCTCTCAGGGATCACTCACCGGGATCGCTCTCTCTCTCTCAGGGATCACTCTCTCTCAGGGATCACTCACCGGGAACACTCTCTCTCTCCCTCAGGGATCATTGACCGGGATCTCCCTCTCGCTCTCTCTCAGGGATCACTCACCGTTATCTATCTCTCTCTCTCTCTCTCTCTCTCAGGGATCACTTACTGGGATCTCTCTCTCTCAGGGATCCCTCACTGGGATCTCTCTCTGTCAAGGATCACTCACCGGGAATTCACTCTCTCAGGGATCTCTCACCAGGATCTCCGTGACCCTCAGGGAACACTCACCAAGATCTCTCTCTCCCTCAGCAATCATTCACTGGGAACTCTCTCTCTCAGGGATCACTCACTGGGATCTATCTCTCTCTCAGGGATCACTCACCGGGATCGCTCTCTCTCTCAGGGATCACTCACCAGGATCACTCTCTCTCAGGGATCACTCACCGGGAACACTCTCTCTCCCTCAGGGTTCATTGACCGGGATCTCCCTCTTGCTCTCTCGCTCAGGGATCACTCACCGTTATCTCTCTCTCTCTCTCTGTCAGGGATCACTCACCAGGATCTCTCTCTCTCAGGGATCACGCACCACGATCTCTCTCTCTCAGGGATCACTCACCGGGATCTCTCTCTCTCTCGGAGATCACTCACTGGGATCTCTCACTCTCTCTCTCAGGAATTCCTCACCGGTATCTCTCTCTCAGTGATCACTCACCAGGATCTCTCTCTCAGGGATCACTCACCGGGATCTCTCTCTCTCCCTCAGGGATCACTCACCGGGATCTCCCTCTCTCTCTCTCTCTCATGGATCACTCACCAGGACCTCTCCTTCTCTCTCTCTCTCAGGGATCACTCTCCAGGATCTCCCTTGCTCTCAGTGATCACTCACTGGGATCTCTCTCTCTCAGCGATCACTCACCGTTATCACTGTCTCTCTCAGGGATCATTCACCGGGATCTAACTCTCTCTCTCTCTCTCTCTCAGGGTTCACTCTCTGGGATCTCTCTCCCTCAAGGATCACTCACCGAGATCTCTTTCTTTCTTAGGGGTCACTTACTGGGATCTCTCTCTCTCAGGGATCCCTCACCAGGATCTCTCTCTCTGTCAAGGATCAGTCACTGGGAATTATCTCTCTCAGGGATCTCTCACCAGGATCTCTCTGACCCTCAGGGATCTCTCACCAGGATCTCTCTCTCCCTCAGTGATCACTCACTGGGAACTCTCTCTCAGGGATCACTCACTCGGATCTATCTCTCTCCCAGGGATCACTCACCGGGATCACTCTCTCTCAAGGATCATTCACCGGGATCTCTCTCTCAGGAATCACTCACTGGGATCTCTCTCTCAGGGATCACTCACCGGGATCTCTCTCTCCCTCAGGGATCACTAAAAGGGATTGCTCTCTCCCTCAGGGATCACTCACCAGGATCCCTCTCTCAGGGATCACTCACCAGGATTTCTCTCTCTAAGGAATCACGCACCAGGATCTCTCTCTCTCTCTCTTTCTCAGGGCTCACTCACCCGGATCTCTCTCTCTCTCAGGGATCACTCACCAGGATCTCTCTCATTTTCAGGGATCACTCACCAGGATCTCTCTCAGGGATCACTCACCGGGATCTCTCTCTCTTAGGGATCACTCACCAGGATCTTTCTCTCTCTACGGGATCACTCACCGGGATCTCTCTCTCTCTCAGGGATCTATCACCAGGATCACTCTCTCTCTCTTAGGGATCACTCACTAGGATCTGTTTCTCTCTCTCTGAGATCACTTAGTGGGATCTCTCTCTCAGGGATCAATCACTGGGATCTCCCTCTCTCTCAGGGTCACTCACCGGGATCACTCTACCCCAGGGATCATTCACTGGGATCTCTCAGGAATCTCTCTCAGGGATCACTTACCGGGATCTCACTCTCTCTCCCTCAGGGATCATTGACCGGGATCTCGCCCCTCTCTCTCTCAGGGATTAGTCACCGTTATCTCTCTCTCTCTCTCAGGGATCACTCACCGGGATCTCTCTCTCTCTCCCTCAGGGATCACTCACCGGGATTGATCTCTCTCTCTCTCTCTCTCTCTCTCTCCCTCTCTCTCTCAGGGATCACTCACCGGGACCTCTCCTCTCTCTCTCTCAGGGATCACTCACTGGGATCTCTCTCTCTCTCAGGGACCACTCACCAGGTTCTCTATCTCTCTCTCTCTCAGGGATCACTCACCGGGACCTCTCCTTCTCTCTCTCTTTCAGGGATGAATCTCCGGGACCTCTCCTTCTCTCTCTCTCAGGGATCACTCTCCGGGATCTCCCTCGCTCTCAGGGATCATTCATTGGGATCTCTCTCTCTCTCAGCGATCACTCACCGTTATCTCTCTCTCTCTCTCTCTCAGGGATCATTCACCGGGATCTCACTCTCTCTCTCTCAGGGTTCACTCTCCGGGATCTCTCTCTCTCCCTCAAGGATCACTCACCGAGATCTCTTTCTTTCTTAGGGGTCACTTACCGGGATCTTTCTCTCTCAGGGAACCCTCACGGGGATCTCTCCCTCTGTCAAGAATCACTCACCGGGAATTATCTCTCAGGGATCTCTCAACAGGATCTCTCTGACCCTCAGGGATCACTCACCAGGATCTCTCTCTCCCTCAGTGATCACTCACTGGGAACTCACTCTCAGGGATCACTCATTCGGATCTATCTCTCTCTCAGGGATCACTCACCGGGATCAATCTCTCAGGGATCACTCACCGGGATCTCTCTCTCTTCCTCAGGGATCATTGACTGGAATCTCCCTCTCTCTCTCTCTCTCAGGGATCACTCACCGTTATCTCTCTCTCTCTCAGGGATCACTCACCAGGATCTCTCTCCCTCTCAGGGATTACTCACCAGGATCTCTCTCTCAGGAATCACTCACCGGGATCTCTCTCTCTCTCTCTCTCAGGAATCACTCACCGGGATCTCTCTCTCTCAGGGATCACTCACCTGGATCTCTCTCTCCCTCCCTCAGGGATCACTCACCGGGATCTCCCTCTCTCTCTCTCTCATGGATCACTCACCAGGACCTCTCCTTCTATCTCTCTCAGGGATCACTCTCTGAATTCTCACTCGCTCTCAGGGATCACTCACTGGCATCTCTCTCTCAGCGATCACTAAACATTATCTCTCTCTCTCTCTCAGGGATCATTCACCGGGATCTCTCTCTTTCTTAGGGGTCACTTATCGGGATCTCTCTCTCTCTCAGGGATCCCTCACCGGGATCTCTCTCTCTGTCAAGTATCACTCACCGGGAATTCTCTCTCTCAGGGATCACTCACCACGATTTCTCTCTCCCTCAGTGATCACTCACTGGGAACTCTCTCTCTCTCAAGGATCACTCACTGGGATCTATCTCTCTCTCTCTCAGGGATCACTCACCGGGATCGCTCTCTCTCTCTCAGGGATCACTCACCAGGATCACTCTCTCTCAGGGATCATTCATCGGGATCTCTCTCTTAGGAATCACACACCGGGACCTCTCTCTCAGGAATCACACACCGGGATCTCTCTCTCTCAGGGATCACTCACCGGGATCTCTACTTCTCTCTCTCTCAGGGATCACTCTCCGGGAGCTCCCTCGCTCTCAGGGATCACTCACTGGGATCTCTCTCTCTCTCAGGGACCACTCACCAGGATCTCTATCTCTCTCTCTCTCTCTCAGGGATCACTCCCGGGACCTCTCCTTCTCTCTCTCTTTCAGGGATGAATCTCCGGGACCTCTCCTTCTCTCTCTCTCAGGGATCACTCTCCGGGATCTCCCTCGCTCTCAGGGATCATTCACTGGGATCTCTCTCTCTCAGCGATCACTCACCGTTATCTCTCTCTCTCTCTCTCTCAGGGATCATTCACCGGGATCTCACTCTCTCTCTCTCAGAGTTCACTCTCCGGGATCTCTCTCTCTCTCCCTCAAGGATCACTCACCGAGATCTCTTTCTTTCTTAGGGGTCACTTACTGGGATCTCTCTCTCAGGGAACCCTCACGGGAATCTCTCCCTCTGTCAAGGATCACTCACCGGGAATTCACTCTCTCAGGGATCTCTCACCAGGATCTCTCTGACCCTCAGGGATCACTCACCAGGATCTCTCTCTCCCTCAGTGATCACTCACTGGGAACTCTCTCTCAGGGATCACTCATTCGGATCTCTCTCTCAGGGATCATTCACTGGGATCAATCTCTCAGGATCACTCATCGGGATCTCTCTCTCTTCCTCAGGGATCATTGACCGGAATCTCCCTCTCTCTCTCTCAGGGATCACTCACCATTATCTCTCTCTCTCTCTCTCTCTCTCAGGGATCACTCACCGGGATCTCTCTCTCTCTCTCAGGGATCACTCACCAGGATCTCTCTCCCTCTCAGGGATCACTCACCAGGATCTCTCTCTCAGGAATCACTCACCGGGATCTCTCTCTCTCTCTCAGGAATCACTCACCGGGATCACTCTCTCTCTCTCAGGGATCACTCACCTGGATCTCTCTCAGGGATCACTCACCGGATCTCTCTCCCTCCTTCAGGGATCACTCACCGGGATCTCCCTCTCTCTCTCTCTCATGGATCACTCACCAGGACCTCTCCTTCTATCTCTCTCAGGGATCACTCTCTGAATTCTCACTCACTCTCAGGGATCACTCACTGGGATCTCTCTCTCAGCGATCACTCAACATTATCTCTCTCTCTCAGGGATCACTCACCAGGATCTCTTTCTTAGGGGTCACTTATCGGGATCTCTCTCTCTCAGGGATCCCTCACCGGGATCTCTCTCTGTCAAGTATCACTTACCGGGAATTCTTTCTCTCAGGGATCACTCACCAGGAATTCTCTCTCCCTCAGCGATCACTCACTGGGAACTCTCTCTCTCTCTCTCAAGGATCACTCACTGGGATCTATCTCTCTCTCTCTCAGGGATCACTCACCGGGATCGCTCTCTCTCTCTCAGGGATCACTCACCGGGATCACTCTCTCTCAGAGATCATTCATCGGGATCTCTCTCTTTGGAATCACACACCGGGACCTCTCTCTCTGGAATCACACACCGGGATCTCTCTCTCTCAGGGATCACTCACCGGGACCTCTACTTCTCTCTCTCTCAGGGATCACTCTCCGGGAGCTCCCTCGCTCTCAGGGATCACTCACTGGGATCTCTCTCTCTCAGCGATCACTCACCGTTATCTCTCTCTCTCTCTGGGATCATTCAATGGGATCTCTCTCTCTCAGCGATGACTCACCGGCATCTCTCTCTCTCTCAGGGATGATTCATCGGGATCTCCCTCTCTTTCTCAGGGATCACTCACCGGGATCTCTCTCTCTCAGGGATCACACACCAGGATATCCCTCTCCATCAGGGATCACTCACCGGGATCTCTCTCCCTCAGGGATCACTACCGGGACTTCGCTCTCGGCGATCACACACCAGTATATTGCTCTTCCTCAGGGGTCACTCACTGGGATCTCCCTCACTCACCAGGATCGCTCTCTCCCTCAGGGATCGCTGACTGGGATCTCTCTCCCACAGGGATCACTACTGGGATTTCGCTCTCGGGGATCACACACCAGGATCTCGCTCTTCCTCAGGGATCACGCACCAGGATCTCTCTCTCTCAGGGATCACTCACTGGGATCTCTCCCTCCCACAGGGATCACTCACCGGGATCTCTCCAGTCTCAGGAATCACTCACCGGGATCCCCCTCTCTCTCATGGATCACTCACTGGGATCTCTCCCTCCCTCAGGGATCACTCACCAGGATCTCTCCCCTCTCAGGGATCACTCACCTGGATCTCTCTCTCTCAGGGATCACGCACCGGGAGATCCCTCTCCATCAGGGATCACTCACCGAGATCTCTCTCCCCCTCAGGGATCACTCAAAGGGATCGCTCTCTCCCTCAGGGATCACTCACCAGGATCTCTCTCTCCCTCAGGGATCACTCACCAGGATCTCTCTCTTTCTTAGGGATCACTTACTGGGATCTCTCGCTCTCAGGGATCCCTCACCGGGATCTCTCTCTGTCAAGGATCACTCACTGGGAATTCCATCTCTCAGGCATCTATCACCAGGATCTCTCTCTCCCTCAGTGATCACTCCATCAGGAACTCTCTCTCTCTCAGGGATCACTCACCGGGATCTCTCTCTCTCTCTCTCTCTCTCTCAGGGATCACTCACTGGGATCTCTCTCTCAGGGATCACTCACCGGGAACTCTCTCTCTCTCCCTCAGGGATCATTGACCGGGATCTCCCTCTCGCTCTCTCAGGGATCACTCTCTGGGATCTCCCTCGCTCTCAGTGATCACTCACTGGGATCTCTCTCTCTCAGCGATCACTCACCGTTACCTCTCTCTCTCTCAGGGATCATTCACCGGGATCACACTCTCTCTCTCTCTCAGGGTTTACTCTCCAGGATCTCTCTCTCTCTCCCTCAAGGATCACTCACCTAGATCTCTTTCTTTCTTAGGGGTCACTTACTGGGATCTCTCTCTCTCTCTCAGAGATCCCTCACCGGGATCTCTCTCTCTGTCAAGGATCAGTCACCGGGAATTATCTCTCTCAGGGATCTCCCACCAGGATCTCTCTGACCCTCAGGGATCTCTCACCAGGATCTCTCTCTCCCTCAGTGATCACTCACTGGGAACTCTCTCTCAGGGATCACTCACTCGGATCTATCTCTCTCCCAGGGATCACTCACCGGGATCACTCTCTCTCAAGGATCATTCACCGGGATCTTTCTCTCTCAGGAATCACTCACCGGGATCTCTCTCTCCCTCAGGGATCACTCAAAGGGATCGCTCTCTCCCTCAGGGATCACTCACCAGGATCTCTCTCTCTCTCTCTCAGGGATCACTCACCAGGATTTCTCTCTCTAAGGAATCACTCAACGGGATCTCTCTCCCTCTCTTTCTCAGGGCTCACTCAACCGGATCTCTCTCTCTCAGGGATCACTCACCAGGATCTCTCTCATTCTCAGGGATCACTCACCAGGATCTCTCTCTCTCTCAGGGATCACTCACCAGGATCACTCTCTCTCTTAGGGATCACTCACTAGGATCTGTTTCTCTCTCTCTCTGAGATCACTTAGTGGGATCTCTCTCTCAGGGATCAATCACTGGGATCTCCCTCTCTCTCAGGGATCACTCACCGGGATCACTCACCGGGATCATTCTATCCCAGGGATCATTCACCGGGATCTCTCAGGAATCTCTCTCAGGGATCATTACAAGGATCTCACTCTCTCTCCCTCCGGGATCATTGACCGGGATCTCCCCCTCTCTCTCTCAGGGATTAGTCACCGTTATCTCTCTCTCTCTCTCTGGGATCACTCACCGGGATCTCTCTCTCTCTCTCAGGGATCACTCATCAGGAACTCTCTCTCTCAGGGATCACTCACCAGGATCTCTCTCTCAGGGATCACTCACCGGGATATCTCTCTCTCTCCCTCAGGGATCACTCACCGGGATTGATCTCTCTCTCTCTCCCTCTCTCTCTCAGGGATCACTCACCAGGACCTCTCCTTCTCTCTCTCTCTCAGGGATCACTCACTGGGATCTCTCTCTCTCTCAGGGACCACTCACCAGGATCTCTCTCTCTCTCTCTCTCTCTCTCTCTCAGGGATCACTCACCGGGACCTCTCCTTCTCTCTCTATTTCAGGGATGAATATCCAGGACCTCTCCTCTCTCTCTCAGGGATCACTCTCCGGGATCTCCCTCGCTCTCAGGGATCATTCACTGGGATCGCTCTCTCTCAGCGATCACTCACCGTTCTCTCTCTCTCTCTCTCTCTCAGGGATCATTCACCAGGATCTCACTCTCTCTCTCTCTCTCTCAGGGTTCACTCTCCGGGATCTCTCTCCCTCTCCCTCAAGGATCACTCACCGAGATCTCTTTCTTTCTTAGGGGTCACTTACTGGGATCTCTCTCTCTCAGGGATCCCTCACCAGGATCTCTCTCTCTGTCAAGGATCAGTCACTGGGAATTATCTCTCTCAGGGATCTCTCACCAGGATCTCTCTGACCCTCAGGGATCTCTCACCAGGATCTCTCTCTCCCTCAGTGATCACTCACTGGGAACTCTCTCTCAGGGATCACTCACTCGGATCTATCTCTCTCCCAGGGATCACTCACCGGGATCACTCTCTCTCAAGGATCATTCACCGGGATCTCTCTCTCAGGAATCACTCACTGGGATCTCTCTCTCAGGGATCACTCACCAGGATCTCTCTCTCCCTCAGGGATCACTAAAAGGGATTGCTCTCTCCCTCAGCGATCACTCACCAGGATCCCTCTCTCAGGGATCACTCACCAGGATTTCTCTCTCTAAGGAATCACGCACCAGGATCTCTCTCTCTCTCTCTCTTTCTCAGGGCTCACTCACCCGGATCTCTCTCTCTCTCAGGGATCACTCACCAGGATCTCTCTCATTTTCAGGGATCACTCACCAGGATCTCTCTCAGGGATCACTCACCGGGATCTCTCTCTCTCTTAGGGATCACTCACCAGGATCTTTCTCTCTCTACGGGATCACTCACCGGGATCTCTCTCTCTCTCAGGGATCTATCACCAGGATCACTCTCTCTCTCTTAGGGATCACTCACTAGGATCTGTTTCTCTCTCTCTGAGATCACTTAGTGGGATCTCTCTCTCAGGGATCAATCACTGGGCTCTCCCTCTCTCTCAGGGTCACTCACCGGGATCACTCTACCCCAGGGATCATTCACTGGGATCTCTCAGGAATCTCTCTCAGGGATCACTTACCGGGATCTCACTCTCTCTCCCTCAGGGATCATTGACCGGGATCTCGCCCCTCTCTCTCTCAGGGATTAGTCACCGTTATCTCTCTCTCTCTCTCAGGGATCACTCACCGGGATCTCTCTCTCTCTCCCTCAGGGATCACTCACCGGGATTGATCTCTCTCTCTCTCTCTCTCTCTCTCTCTCTCCCTCTCTCTCTCAGGGATCACTCACCGGGACCTCTCCTCTCTCTCTCTCAGGGATCACTCACTGGGATCTCTCTCTCTCTCAGGGACCACTCACCAGGTTCTCTATCTCTCTCTCTCTCAGGGATCACTCACCGGGACCTCTCCTTCTCTCTCTCTTTCAGGGATGAATCTCCGGGACCTCTCCTTCTCTCTCTCTCAGGGATCACTCTCCGGGATCTCCCTCGCTCTCAGGGATCATTCATTGGGATCTCTCTCTCTCTCAGCGATCACTCACCGTTATCTCTCTCTCTCTCTCTCTCAGCGATCATTCACCGGGATCTCACTCTCTCTCTCTCAGGGTTCACTCTCCGGGATCTCTCTCTCTCCCTCAAGGATCACTCACCGAGATCTCTTTCTTTCTTAGGGGTCACTTACCGGGATCTTTCTCTCTCAGGGAACCCTCACGGGGATCTCTCCCTCTGTCAAGAATCACTCACCGGGAATTATCTCTCAGGGATCTCTCAACAGGATCTCTCTGACCCTCAGGGATCACTCACCAGGATCTCTCTCTCCCTCAGTGATCACTCACTGGGAACTCACTCTCAGGGATCACTCATTCGGATCTATCTCTCTCTCAGGGATCACTCACCGGGATCAATCTCTCAGGGATCACTCACCGGGATCTCTCTCTCTTCCTCAGGGATCATTGACTGGAATCTCCCTCTCTCTCTCTCTCTCTCTCTCTCTCTCAGGGATCACTCACCGTTATCTCTCTCTCTCTCAGGGATCACTCACCAGGATCTCTCTCCCTCTCAGGGATTACTCACCAGGATCTCTCTCTCAGGAATCACTCACCGGGATCTCTCTCTCTCTCTCTCTCAGGAATCACTCACCGGGATCTCTCTCTCTCAGGGATCACTCACCTGGATCTCTCTCTCCCTCCCTCAGGGATCACTCACCGGGATCTCCCTCTCTCTCTCTCTCATGGATCACTCACCAGGACCTCTCCTTCTATCTCTCTCAGGGATCACTCTCTGAATTCTCACTCGCTCTCAGGGATCACTCACTGGCATTTCTCTCTCAGCGATCACTAAACATTATCTCTCTCTCTCTCTCAGGGATCATTCACCGGGATCTCTCTCTTTCTTAGGGGTCACTTATCGGGATCTCTCTCTCTCTCAGGGATCCCTCACCGGGATCTCTCTCTCTCTGTCAAGTATCACTCACCGGGAATTCTCTCTCTCAGGGATCACTCACCACGATTTCTCTCTCCCTCAGTGATCACTCACTGGGAACTCTCTCTCTCTCTCAAGGATCACTCACTGGGATCTATCTCTCTCTCTCTCAGGGATCACTCACCGGGATCGCTCTCTCTCTCTCAGGGATCACTCACCAGGATCACTCTCTCTCAGGGATCATTCATCGGGATCTCTCTCTCCCTCAGGGATCACTAAAAGGGATTGCTCTCTCCCTCAGGGATCACTCACCAGGATCCCTCTCTCAGGGATCACTCACCAGGATTTCTCTCTCTAAGGAATCACGCACCAGGATCTCTCTCTCTCTCTCTCTTTCTCAGGGCTCACTCACCCGGATCTCTCTCTCTCTCAGGGATCACTCACCAGGATCTCTCTCATTTTCAGGGATCACTCACCAGGATCTCTCTCAGGGATCACTCACCGGGATCTCTCTCTCTTAGGGATCACTCACCAGGATCTTTCTCTCTCTACGGGATCACTCACCGGGATCTCTCTCTCTCTCTCTCAGGGATCTATCACCAGGATCACTCTCTCTCTCTTAGGGATCACTCACTAGGATCTGTTTCTCTCTCTCTGAGATCACTTAGTGGGATCTCTCTCTCAGGGATCAATCACTGGGATCTCCCTCTCTCTCAGGGTCACTCACCAGGATCACTCTACCCCAGGGATCATTCACTGGGATCTCTCAGGAATCTCTCTCAGGGATCACTTACCGGGATCTCACTCTCTCTCCCTCAGGGATCATTGACCGGGATCTCGCCCCTCTCTCTCTCAGGGATTAGTCACCGTTATCTCTCTCTCTCTCTCAGGGATCACTCACCGGGATCTCTCTCTCTCTCCCTCAGGGATCACTCACCGGGATTGATCTCTCTCTCTCTCTCTCTCTCTCTCTCCCTCTCTCTCTCAGGGATCACTCACCGGGACCTCTCCTCTCTCTCTCTCAGGGATCACTCACTGGGATCTCTCTCTCTCTCAGGGACCACTCACCAGGTTCTCTATCTCTCTCTCTCTCAGGGATCACTCACCGGGACCTCTCCTTCTCTCTCTCTTTCAGGGATGAATCTCCGGGACCTCTCCTTCTCTCTCTCTCAGGGATCACTCTCCGGGATCTCCCTCGCTCTCAGGGATCATTCATTGGGATCTCTCTCTCTCTCAGCGATCACTCACCGTTATCTCTCTCTCTCTCTCTCTCAGGGATCATTCACCGGGATCTCACTCTCTCTCTCTCAGGGTTCACTCTCCGGGATCTCTCTCTCTCCCTCAAGGATCACTCACCGAGATCTCTTTCTTTCTTAGGGGTCACTTACCGGGATCTTTCTCTCTCAGGGAACCCTCACGGGGATCTCTCCCTCTGTCAAGAATCACTCACCGGGAATTATCTCTCAGGGATCTCTCAACAGGATCTCTCTGACCCTCAGGGATCACTCACCAGGATCTCTCTCTCCCTCAGTGATCACTCACTGGGAACTCACTCTCAGGGATCACTCATTCGGATCTATCTCTCTCTCAGGGATCACTCACTGGGATCAATCTCTCAGGGATCACTCACCGGGATCTCTCTCTCTTCCTCAGGGATCATTGACTGGAATCTCCCTCTCTCTCTCTCTCTCTCTCTCTCTCAGGGATCACTCACCGTTATCTCTCTCTCTCTCAGGGATCACTCACCAGGATCTCTCTCCCTCTCAGGGATTACTCACCAGGATCTCTCTCTCAGGAATCACTCACCGGGATCTCTCTCTCTCTCTCTCTCAGGAATCACTCACCGGGATCTCTCTCTCTCAGGGATCACTCACCTGGATCTCTCTCTCCCTCCCTCAGGGATCACTCACCGGGATCTCCCTCTCTCTCTCTCTCATGGATCACTCACCAGGACCTCTCCTTCTATCTCTCTCAGGGATCACTCTCTGAATTCTCACTCGCTCTCAGGGATCACTCACTGGCATCTCTCTCTCAGCGATCACTAAACATTATCTCTCTCTCTCTCTCAGGGATCATTCACCGGGATCTCTCTCTTTCTTAGGGGTCACTTATCAGGATCTCTCTCTCTCAGGGATCCCTCACCGGGATCTCTCTCTCTGTCAAGTATCACTAACCGGGAATTCTCTCTCTCAGGGATCACTCACCACGATTTCTCTCTCCCTCAGTGATCACTCACTGGGAACTCTCTCTCTCTCAAGGATCACTCACTGGGATCTATCTCTCTCTCTCTCAGGGATCACTCACCGGGATCGCTCTCTCTCTCTCAGGGATCACTCACCAGGATCACTCTCTCTCAGGGATCATTCATCGGGATCTCTCTCTTAGGAATCACACACCGGGACCTCTCTCTCAGGAATCACACACCGGGATCTCTCTCTCTCAGGGATCACTCACCGGGACCTCTACTTCTCTCTCTCTCAGGGATCACTCTCCGGGAGCTCCCTCGCTCTCAGGGATCACTCACTGGGATCTCTCTCTCTCTCAGGGACCACTCACCAGGATCTCTATCTCTCTCTCTCTCTCAGGGATCACTCCCGGGACCTCTCCTTCTCTCTCTCTTTCAGGGATGAATCTCCGGGACCTCTCCTTCTCTCTCTCTCAGGGATCACTCTCCGGGATCTCCCTCGCTCTCAGGGATCATTCACTGGGATCTCTCTCTCTCAGCGATCACTCACCGTTATCTCTCTCTCTCTCTCAGGGATCATTCACCGGGATCTCACTCTCTCTCTCTCAGAGTTCACTCTCCGGGATCTCTCTCTCTCTCCCTCAAGGATCACTCACCGAGATCTCTTTCTTTCTTAGGGGTCACTTACTGGGATCTCTCTCTCTCAGGGAACCCTCACGGGGATCTCTCCCTCTGTCAAGGATCACTCACCGGGAATTCACTCTCTCAGGGATCTCTCACCAGGATCTCTCTGACCCTCAGGGATCACTCACCAGGATCTCTCTCTCCCTCAGTGATCACTCACTGGGAACTCTCTCTCAGGGATCACTCATTCGGATCTCTCTCTCAGGGATCACTCACTGGGATCAATCTCTCAGGATCACTCATCGGGATCTCTCTCTCTTCCTCAGGGATCATTGACCGGAATCTCCCTCTCTCTCTCTCAGGGATCACTCACCATTATCTCTCTCTCTCTCTCTCTCAGGGATCACTCACCGGGATCTCTCTCTCTCTCTCTCTCTCTCAGGGATCACTCACCAGGATCTCTCTCCCTCTCAGGGATCACTCACCAGGATCTCTCTCTCAGGAATCACTCACCGGGATCTCTCTCTCTCTCTCAGGAATCACTCACCGGGATCACTCTCTCTCTCAGGGATCACTCACCTGGATCTCTCTCAGGGATCACTCACCGGATCTCTCTCCCTCCTTCAGGGATCACTCACCGGGATCTCCCTCTCTCTCTCTCTCATGGATCACTCACCAGGACCTCTCCTTCTATCTCTCTCAGGGATCACTCTCTGAATTCTCACTCACTCTCAGGGATCACTCACTGGGATCTCTCTCTCAGCGATCACTCAACATTATCTCTCTCTCTCAGGGATCACTCACCAGGATCTCTTTCTTAGGGGTCACTTATCGGGATCTCTCTCTCTCAGGGATCCCTCACCGGGATCTCTCTCTGTCAAGTATCACTTACCGGGAATTCTTTCTCTCAGGGATCACTCACCAGGAATTCTCTCTCCCTCAGCGATCACTCACTGGGAACTCTCTCTCTCTCTCTCAAGGATCACTCACTGGGATCTATCTATCTCTCTCTCAGGGATCACTCACCGGGATCGCTCTCTCTCTCTCAGGGATCACTCACCGGGATCACTCTCTCTCAGAGATCATTCATCGGGATCTCTCTCTTTGGAATCACACACCGGGACCTCTCTCTCAGGAATCACACACCGGGATCTCTCTCTCTCAGGGATCACTCACCGGGACCTCTACTTCTCTCTCTCTCAGGGATCACTCTCCGGGAGCTCCCTCGCTCTCAGGGATCACTCACTGGGATCTCTCTCTCTCAGCGATCACTCACCGTTATCTCTCTCTCTCTCTCTGGGATCATTCAATGGGATCTCTCTCTCTCAGCGATGACTCACCGGCATCTCTCTCTCTCTCAGGGATGATTCATCGGGATCTCCCTCTCTTTCTCAGGGATCACTCACCGGGATCTCTCTCTCTCAGGGATCATGCACCAGGATATCCCTCTCCATCAGGGATCACTCACCGGGATCTCTCTCCCTCAGGGATCACTACCGGGACTTCGCTCTCGGCGATCACACACCAGTATATTGCTCTTCCTCAGGGGTCACTCACTGGGATCTCCCTCACTCACCAGGATCGCTCTCATTCTCAGGGATCGCTGACTGGGATCTCTCTCCCACAGGGATCACTACTGGGATTTTGCTCTCGGGGATCACACACCAGGATCTCGCTCTTCCTCAGGGATCACGCACCAGGATCTCTCTCTCCCTCAGGGATCGCTGACCGGGATCTCTCTCCCACAGGGATCACTCACCAGGATCTCTCTCCCTCAGGGATTACTCATTGGGATCTCTCTCTCAGGGATCACTCATCGGGATCACTCTCCATCAGGGATCACACACCGGGATCTCCCTCTCTCTCTCTCAGGGATCACTCACCATTATCTCTCTCTCTCTCTCTCTCAGGGATCACTCACCGGGATCTCTCTCTCTCTCTCTCTCAGGGATCACTCACCAGGATCTCTCTCCCTCTCAGGGATCACTCACCAGGATCTCTCTCTCAGGAATCACTCACTGGGATCTCTCTCTCTCAGGGATCACTCACTGGGATCTCTCCCTCCCACAGGGATCACTCACCGGGATCTCTCCAGTCTCAGGAATCACTCACCGGGATCCCCCTCTCTCTCATGGATCACTCACTGGGATCTCTCCCTCCCTCAGGGATCACTCACCAGGATCTCTCCCCTCTCAGGGATCACTCACCTGGATCTCTCTCTCTCAGGGATCACGCACTGGGAGATCCCTCTCCATCAGGGATCACTCACCGAGATCTCTCTCCCCCTCAGGGATCACTCAAAGGGATCGCTCTCTCCCTCAGGGATCACTCACCAGGATCTCTCTCTCCCTCAGGGATCACTCACCAGGATCTCTCTCTTTCTTAGGGATCACTTACTGGGATCTCTCACTCTCAGGGATCCCTCACTGGGATCTCTCTCTGTCAAGGATCACTCACTGGGAATTCCATCTCTCAGGCATCTATCACCAGGATCTCTCTCTCCCTCAGTGATCACTCCATCAGGAACTCTCTCTCTCTCAGGGATCACTCACCGGGATCTCTCTCTCTCTCTCTCTCTCTCTCAGGGATCACTCACTGGGATCTCTCTCTCAGGGATCACTCACCGGGAACTCTCTCTCTCTCCCTCAGGGATCATTGACCGGGATCTCCCTCTCGCTCTCTCAGGGATCACTCTCTGGGATCTCCCTCGCTCTCAGTGATCACTCACTGGGATCTCTCTCTCTCAGCGATCACTCACCGTTACCTCTCTCTCTCTCAGGGATCATTCACCGGGATCTCACTCTCTCTCTCTCTCTCAGGGTTTACTCTCCAGGATCTCTCTCTCTCTCCCTCAAGGATCACTCACCTAGATCTCTTTCTTTCTTAGGGGTCACTTACTGGGATCTCTCTCTCTCTCTCAGAGATCCCTCACTGGGATCTCTCTCTCTGTCAAGGATCAGTCACCGGGAATTATCTCTCTCAGGGATCTCCCACCAGGATCTCTCTGACCCTCAGGGATCTCTCACCAGGATCTCTCTCTCCCTCAGTGATCACTCACTGGGAACTCTCTCTCAGGGATCACTCACTCGGATCTATCTCTCTCCCAGGGATCACTCACCGGGATCACTCTCTCTCAAGGATCATTCACCGGGATCTCTCTCTCTCAGGAATCACTCACCGGGATCTCTCTCTCCCTCAGGGATCACTCAAAGGGATCGCTCTCTCCCTCAGGGATCACTCACCAGGATCTCTCTCTCTCTCTCTCTCTCTCAGGGATCACTCACCAGGATTTCTCTCTCTAAGGAATCACTCAACGGGATCTCTCTCCCTCTCTTTCTCAGGGCTCACTCAACCGGATCTCTCTCTCTCAGGGATCACTCACCAGGATCTCTCTCATTCTCAGGGATCACTCACCAGGATCTCTCTCTCTCTCAGGGATCACTCACCAGGATCACTCTCTCTCTTAGGGATCACTCACTAGGATCTGTTTCTCTCTCTCTCTGAGATCACTTAGTGGGATCTCTCTCTCAGGGATCAATCACTGGGATCTCCCTCTCTCTCAGGGATCACTCACCGGGATCACTCACCGGGATCACTCTATCCCAGGGATCATTCACCGGGATCTCTCAGGAATCTCTCTCAGGGATCATTACAAGGATCTCACTCTCTCTCCCTCCGGGATCATTGACCGGGATCTCCCCCTCTCTCTCTCAGGGATTAGTCACCGTTATCTCTCTCTCTCTCTCTGGGATCACTCACCGGGATCTCTCTCTCTCTCTCAGGGATCACTCATCAGGAACTCTCTCTCTCAGGGATCACTCACCAGGATCTCTCTCTCAGGGATCACTCACCGGGATATCTCTCTCTCTCCCTCAGGGATCACTCACCGGGATTGATCTCTCTCTCTCTCCCTCTCTCTCTCAGGGATCACTCACCAGGACCTCTCCTTCTCTCTCTCTCTCAGGGATCACTCACTGGGATCTCTCTCTCTCTCAGGGACCACTCACTAGGATCTCTCTCTCTCTCTCTCTCTCTCTCAGGGATCACTCACCGGGACCTCTCCTTCTCTCTCTATTTCAGGGATGAATATCCAGGACCTCTCCTCTCTCTCTCAGGGATCACTCTCCGGGATCTCCCTCGCTCTCAGGGATCATTCACTGGGATCGCTCTCTCTCAGCGATCACTCACCGTTCTCTCTCTCTCTCTCTCAGGGATCATTCACCAGGATCTCACTCTCTCTCTCTCTCTCTCTCTCAGGGTTCACTCTCCGGGATCTCTCTCCCTCTCCCTCAAGGATCACTCACCGAGATCTCTTTCTTTCTTAGGGGTCACTTACCGGGATCTCTCTCTCTCAGGGAACCCTCACGGGGATCTCTCCCTCTGTCAAGGATCACTCACTGGGAATTATCTCTCTCAGGGATCTCTCAACAGGATCTCTCTGACCCTCAGGGATCACTCACCAGGATCTCTCTCTCCCTCAGTGATCACTCACTGGGAACTCTCTCTCAGGGATCACTCATTCGGATCTATCTCTCTCAGGGATCACTCACCGGGATCAATCTCTCAGGGATCACTCACCGGGATCTCTCTCTCTCCCTCAGGGATCACTCACCAGGATCTCTCTCTTTCTTAGGGGTCACTTATCGGGATCTCTCTCTCTCTCAGGGATCCCTCACCGGGATCTCTCTCTCTGTCAAGTATCACTCACCGGGAATTCTCTCTCTCAGGGATCACTCACCAGGATTTCTCTCTCCCTCAGCGATCACTCACTGGGAACTCTCTCTCTCTCTCTCAAGGATCACTCACTGGGATCTCTCTCTCTCTCTCTCTCAGGGATCACTCACCGGGATCGCTCTCTCTCTCTCAGGTATCACTCACCGGGATCACTCTCTCTCAGGGATCATTCATCGGGATCTCTCTCTTAGGAATCACACACCGGGACCTCTCTCTCAGGAATCACACACTGGGATCTCTCTCTCTCAGGGATCACTCACCGGGACCTCTACTTCTCTCTCTCTCAGGGATCACTCTCCGGGAGCTCCCTCGCTCTCAGGGATCACTCACTGGGATCTCTCTCTCTCAGCGATCACTCACCGTTATCTCTCTCTCTGGGATCATTCAACGGGATCTCTCTCTCTCAGCGATGACTCACCGGCATCTCTCTCTCTCTCTCTCAGGGATGATTCATCGGGATCTCCCTCTCTTTCTCAGGGATGACTCACCGGGATCTCGCTCTCTCAGGGATCACTCACCGGGGTCTGTCTCTCTCTCTCGGATCACTCACCAGGATCTGTCTCTCTCCCTCAGGGATCACTCACCGGGATCTCTCTCCCTCAGGGATCACTACCGGGACTTCGCTCTCGGGGATCAAACACCAGGATATCACTCTTCCTCAGGGGTCACTCACTGGGATCTGCCTCACTCACCAGGATCGCTCTCTCCCTCAGGGATCGCTGACCGGGATCTCTCTCCCACAGGGATCACTACCGGGATTTCGCTCTCGGGGATCACACACCAGGATCTCGCTCTTCCTCAGGGATCATGCACCAGGATCTCTCTCTCCTGCAGGGATCGCTGAACGGGATCTCTCTCCCACAGGGATCACTCACCAGGATCTCTCTCCCTCAGGGATTACTCATTGGGATCTCTCTCTCAGGGATCACTCATCGGGATCACACTCCATCAGGGATCACACACCAGGATCTCTCTCTCTCAGGGATCACTCACTGCGATCTCTATCTCAGGGATCACTCACTGAGATCTCTCCCTCCCTCAGGGATCATTCACCAGGATCTCTCCACTCTCAGGGATCACTCACCAGGATCCCCCCTCTCTCTCTCTCATGGATCACTCACCAGGATCTCTATCTCTCTCTCCCTCAGGGATCACTCACCAGGATCTCTCTCTTCCTCAGGGATCACTCACCAGGATCCCTCTCTGTCAAGGATCACTCACTGGGAATTCCATCTCTCAGGGATCTCTCACCAGGATCTCTCTCTCCCTCAGTGATCACTCACTAGGAACTCTCTCCATCTCTCAGGGATCACTCACCGGGATCTCTCTCTCTCTCTCAGGGATCACTCACTGGGATCTCTCTCTCAGGGATCACTCACCGGGATCTCCCTCTCGCTCTCTCAGGGATCACTCACCATTATCTCTCTCTCTCTCTTTCTTAGGGATCATTTACTGGGATCTCTCACTCTCAGGGATCACTCACCGGGATCCCTCTCTGTCAAGGATCACTCACTGGGAATTCCATCTCTGAGGGATCTCTCACCAGGATCTCTCTCTCCCTCAGTGATCACTCACTAGGAACTCTCTCTCAGGAATCACTCACTGGGATCTCTCATTGATCACTCACCGGGAACTCTCTCTCTCTCCCTCAGGGATCATTGACCGGGATCTCCCTCTCGCTCTCTCAGGGATCACTCACCATTATCTATCCTCTCGCTCTCTCAGGGATCACTCACCGGGTTCTCTCTCTCAGGGATCACGCACCAGGATCTCTCTCTCTCAGGGATCACTCACCGGGATCTCTCTCTCTCGGAGATCACTCACCGGGATCTCGCACTCTCTCTCTCAGGAGTTCCTCACCAGTATCTCTCTCTCTCAGTGATCACTCACCAGGATCTCTCTCTCAGGGATCACTCACCGGGATCTCTCTCTCTCTCCCTCAGGGATCACTCACCGGGATCTCCCTCTCTCTCTCTGATGGATCACTCACTGGGACCTCTTCTTCTCTCTCTCTCAGGGATCACTTCCAGGATCTCCCTCGCTCTCAGGGATCACTCACTGGGATCTCTCTCTCAGTGATCACTCACCGTTATCTCTCTCTCTCTCTCAGGGATCATTAACCGGGATCTCACTCTCTCTCTCAGGGTTCACTCTCCGGGTTCTCTCTCTCTCTCCCTCAAGGATCACTCACCGAGATCTCTTTCTTTCTTAGGGGTCACTTACTGGGATCTCTCTCTCTCTCAGGGATCCCTCACCGGGATCTCTCTCTCTGTCAAGGATCACTCACTGGGAATTATCTCTCTCAGGGATCTCTCACCAGGATCTCTCTGACCCTCAGGGATCACTCACCAGGATCTCTCTCTCCCTCAGTGATCCCTCACCGGGATCACTCTCTCTCAGGGATCATTCACCGGGATATCTCTCTCAGGAATCACTCACTGGGATCTCTCTCACAGGGATCACTCACTGGGATCTCTCTCTCTCTCGTCCTCAGGGATCATTGACCGGGATCTCCCCCTCTCTCTCTCTCAGGGATCACTCACCGTTATCTCTCTCTCTCTCAGGGATCACTCACCGGGATCTCTCTCTCTCTCTCAGGGATCACACACCAGGATCTCTCTCCCTCTCAGGGATCACTCACCAGGATCTCTCTCTTTCTTAGGGATCACTTACTGGGATCTCTCACTCTCAGGGATCCCTCACCGGGATCTCTCTCTGTCAAGGATCACTCACTGGGAATTCCATCTCTCAGGGATCTCTCACCAGGATCTCTCTCTCCCTCAGTGATCACTCACTAGGAACTCTCTCTCTCTCTCAGGGATCACTCACCGGGATCTCTCTCTCTCTCAGGGATCACTCACTGGGATCTCTCTCTCAGGGATCACTCACCGGGAACTCTCTCTCTCTCCCTCAGGGATCATTGACCAGGATCTCCCTCTCGCTCTCTCAGGGATCACTCTCCGGGATCTACCTCGCTCTCAGTGATCACTCACTGGGATCTCTCTCTCTCAGCGATCACTCACCGTTATCTCTCTCTCTCTCAGGGATCATTCACCGGGATCTCACTCTCTCTCTCTCTCTCTCTCTCTCTCTCAGGGTTCACTCTCCAGGATCTCACTTTCTCCCTCAAGGATCACTCACCGAGATCTCTTTCTTTCTTAGGGGTCACTTACTGGGTTCTCTCTCTCTCTCAGGGATCCCACACCGGGATTTCTCTCTCTGTCAAGGATCACTCACTGGGAATTATCTCTCTCAGGGATCTCTCACCAGGATCTCTCTGACCCTCAGGGATCTCTCACCAGGATCTCTCTCTCCCTCAGTGATCACTCACTGGGAACTCTCTCTCAGGGATCACTCACTCGGATCTATCTCTCTCCCAGGGATCACTCACCGGGATCACTCTCTCTCAAGGATCATTCACCGGGATCTCTCTCTCAGGAATCACTCACTGGGATCTCTCTCTCAGAGATCACTCACCGGGATCTCTCTCTCCCTCGGGGATCACTCAAAGGGATCGCTCTCTCCCTCAGGGATCACTCACCAGGATCTCTCTCTCTCTCTCAGGGATCACTCACCGGGATCTCTCTCTCTCTCTTTCTCAGGGCTCACTCACCCGGATCTCTCTCTCTCAGGGATCACTCACCAGGATCTCTCTCATTCTCAGGGATCACTCACCAGGATCTCTCTCTCAGGGATCACTCACCGGGATCTCTCTCTCTCTCTCAGGGATCACTCACCAGGATCTTTCTCTCTCTATGGGATCACTCACCGGGATCTCTCTCTCAGGGATCTATCACCAGGATCACTCTCTCTCTTAGGGATCACTCACTAGGATCTGTTTCTCTCTCTCTGAGATCACTTAGTGGGAACTCTCTCTCAGGGACCAATCACTGGGATCTCCCTCTCTCTCAGGGATCACTCACCGGGATCATTCACCGGGATCACTCTATCCCAGGGATCATTCACCGGGATCTCTCAGGAATCTCTCTCAGGGATCACTTACCAGGATCTCACTCTCTCTCCCTCAGGGATCATTGACCGGGATCTCCCACACTCTCTCTCAGGGATTAGTCACCGTTATCTCTCTCTCTCTCTCTCTCAGGGATCACTCACTGGGATCTCTTTCTCTCTCAGGGATCACTCATCAGGAACTCTCTCTCTCAGGGATCACTCACCAGGATCTCTCTCTCATGGATCACTCACCGGGATCTCTCTCTCTCTCCCTCAGGGATCACTCACCGGGATTGATCTCTCTCTCTCTCTCTCCCTCTCTCTCTCAGGGATCACTCACCAGGACCTCTCCTTCTCTCTCTCTCTCTCAGGGATCACTCACTGGGATCTCTCTCTCTCTCAGGGACCACTCACCAGGATCTCTATCTCTCTCTCTCTCAGGGATCACTCACCGGGACCTCTCCTTCTCTCTCTCTTTCAGGGATGAATCTCCGGGACCTCTCCTTCTCTCTCTCTCAGGGATCACTCTCCGGGATCTCCCTCGCTCTCAGGGATCATTCACTGGGATCTCTCTCTCTCAGCGATCACTCACCATTATCTCTCTCTCTCTCTCAGGGATCATTCACCAGGATCTCACTCTCTCTCTCTCTCTCTCTCTCTCAGGGTTCACTCTCCGGGATCTCTCTCTCTCAGGGAACCCTCACGGGAATCTCTCCCTCTGTCAAGGATCACTCACCGGGAATTATCTCTCTCAGGGACCTCTCAACTGGATCTCTCTGACCCTCAGGGATCACTCACCAGGATCTCTCTCTCCCTCAGTGATCACTCACTGGGAACTCTCTCTCAGGGATCACTCATTCGGATCTATCTTTCTCTCAGGGATCACTCACCGGGATCAATCTCTCAGGGATCACTCACTGGGATCTCTCTCTTCCTCAGGGATCATTGACCGGGATCTCCCTCTCTCTCTCAGGGATCACTCACCGTTATCTCTCTCTCTCTCTCTCTCTCTCAGGGATCACTCACCGGGATCTCTCTCTCTCTCTCAGGGATCACTCACCGGGATCTCTCTCTGTCGGAGATCACTCACCAGGATCTCTCACTCTCTCAGGAGTTCCTCACCAGTATCTCTCTCTCTCAGTGATCACTCACCAGGATCTCTCTCTCAGGGATCACTCACCGGGATCTCTCTCTCTCTGTCCCTCAGGAATCACTCACTGGGATCTCTCTCTCTGTGATCACTCTCCGTTATCTCTCTCTCTCTCTCGGGGATCATTCACCGGGATCTCACTCTCTCTCTCTCTCAGGGTTCACTCTGCGGGATCTCTCTCTCTCTCCCTCAAGGATCACTCAACGAGATCTCTTTCTTTCTTAGGGGTCACTTACTGGGATCTCTCTCTCAGGGATCCCTCACCGGGATCTCTGTCTCTGTCAAGGATCACTCACTGGGAATTATCTCTCTCAGGGATCTCTCACCAGGATCTCTCTGACCCTCAAGGATCACTCACCAGGATCTCTCTCTCCCTCAGTGATCACTCACTGGGAACTCTCTCTCAGGGATCACTCATTCGGATCTATCTCTCTCAGGGATCACTCACCGGGATCAATCTCTCAGGGATCACTCACCGGGATCTCTCTCTCTCCCTCAGGGATCACTCACCAGGATCTCTCTCTTTCTTAGGGGTCACTTATCGGGATCTCTCTCTCTCTCAGGGATCCCTCACCGGGATCTCTCTCTCTGTCAAGTATCACTCACCGGGAATTCTCTCTCTCAGGGATCACTCACCAGGATTTCTCTCTCCCTCAGCGATCACTCACTGGGAACTCTCTCTCTCTCTCTCAAGGATCACTCACTGGGATCTCTCTCTCTCTCTCTCTCAGGGATCACTCACCGGGATCGCTCTCTCTCTCTCAGGTATCACTCACCGGGATCACTCTCTCTCAGGGATCATTCATCGGGATCTCTCTCTTAGGAATCACACACCGGGACCTCTCTCTCAGGAATCACACACTGGGATCTCTCTCTCTCAGGGATCACTCACCGGGACCTCTACTTCTCTCTCTCTCAGGGATCACTCTCCGGGAGCTCCCTCGCTCTCAGGGATCACTCACTGGGATCTCTCTCTCTCAGCGATCACTCACCGTTATCTCTCTCTCTGGGATCATTCAACGGGATCTCTCTCTCTCAGCGATGACTCACCGGCATCTCTCTCTCTCTCTCTCAGGGATGATTCATCGGGATCTCCCTCTCTTTCTCAGGGATGACTCACCGGGATCTCGCTCTCTCAGGGATCACTCACCGGGGTCTGTCTCTCTCTCTCGGATCACTCACCAGGATCTGTCTCTCTCCCTCAGGGATCACTCACCGGGATCTCTCTCCCTCAGGGATCACTACCGGGACTTCGCTCTCGGGGATCAAACACCAGGATATCACTCTTCCTCAGGGGTCACTCACTGGGATCTGCCTCACTCACCAGGATCGCTCTCTCCCTCAGGGATCGCTGACCGGGATCTCTCTCCCACAGGGATCACTACCGGGATTTCGCTCTCGGGGATCACACACCAGGATCTCGCTCTTCCTCAGGGATCATGCACCAGGATCTCTCTCTCCTGCAGGGATCGCTGAACGGGATCTCTCTCCCACAGGGATCACTCACCAGGATCTCTCTCCCTCAGGGATTACTCATTGGGATCTCTCTCTCAGGGATCACTCATCGGGATCACACTCCATCAGGGATCACACACCAGGATCTCTCTCTCTCAGGGATCACTCACTGCGATCTCTATCTCAGGGATCACTCACTGAGATCTCTCCCTCCCTCAGGGATCATTCACCAGGATCTCTCCACTCTCAGGGATCACTCACCAGGATCCCCCCTCTCTCTCTCTCATGGATCACTCACCAGGATCTCTATCTCTCTCTCCCTCAGGGATCACTCACCAGGATCTCTCTCTTCCTCAGGGATCACTCACCAGGATCCCTCTCTGTCAAGGATCACTCACTGGGAATTCCATCTCTCAGGGATCTCTCACCAGGATCTCTCTCTCCCTCAGTGATCACTCACTAGGAACTCTCTCCATCTCTCAGGGATCACTCACCGGGATCTCTCTCTCTCTCTCAGGGATCACTCACTGGGATCTCTCTCTCAGGGATCACTCACCGGGATCTCCCTCTCGCTCTCTCAGGGATCACTCACCATTATCTCTCTCTCTCTCTTTCTTAGGGATCATTTACTGGGATCTCTCACTCTCAGGGATCACTCACCGGGATCCCTCTCTGTCAAGGATCACTCACTGGGAATTCCATCTCTGAGGGATCTCTCACCAGGATCTCTCTCTCCCTCAGTGATCACTCACTAGGAACTCTCTCTCAGGAATCACTCACTGGGATCTCTCATTGATCACTCACCGGGAACTCTCTCTCTCTCCCTCAGGGATCATTGACCGGGATCTCCCTCTCGCTCTCTCAGGGATCACTCACCATTATCTATCCTCTCGCTCTCTCAGGGATCACTCACCCGGGTTCTCTCTCTCAGGGATCACGCACCAGGATCTCTCTCTCTCAGGGATCACTCACCGGGATCTCTCTCTCTCGGAGATCACTCACCGGGATCTCGCACTCTCTCTCTCAGGAGTTCCTCACCAGTATCTCTCTCTCTCAGTGATCACTCACCAGGATCTCTCTCTCAGGGATCACTCACCGGGATCTCTCTCTCTCTCCCTCAGGGATCACTCACCGGGATCTCCCTCTCTCTCTCTCTGATGGATCACTCACTGGGACCTCTTCTTCTCTCTCTCTCAGGGATCACTTCCAGGATCTCCCTCGCTCTCAGGGATCACTCACTGGGATCTCTCTCTCAGTGATCACTCACCGTTATCTCTCTCTCTCTCTCAGGGATCATTAACCGGGATCTCACTCTCTCTCTCAGGGTTCACTCTCCGGGTTCTCTCTCTCTCTCCCTCAAGGATCACTCACCGAGATCTCTTTCCTTCTTAGGGGTCACTTACTGGGATCTCTCTCTCTCTCAGGGATCCCTCACCGGGATCTCTCTCTCTGTCAAGGATCACTCACTGGGAATTATCTCTCTCAGGGATCTCTCACCAGGATCTCTCTGACCCTCAGGGATCACTCACCAGGATCTCTCTCTCCCTCAGTGATCCCTCACCGGGATCACTCTCTCTCAGGGATCATTCACCGGGATATCTCTCTCAGGAATCACTCACTGGGATCTCTCTCACAGGGATCACTCACTGGGATCTCTCTCTCTCTCGTCCTCAGGGATCATTGACCGGGATCTCCCCCTCTCTCTCTCTCAGGGATCACTCACCGTTATCTCTCTCTCTCTCAGGGATCACTCACCGGGATCTCTCTCTCTCTCTCTCAGGGATCACACACCAGGATCTCTCTCCCTCTCAGGGATCACTCACCAGGATCTCTCTCTTTCTTAGGGATCACTTACTGGGATCTCTCACTCTCAGGGATCCCTCACCGGGATCTCTCTCTGTCAAGGATCACTCACTGGGAATTCCATCTCTCAGGGATCTCTCACCAGGATCTCTCTCTCCCTCAGTGATCACTCACTAGGAACTCTCTCTCTCTCTCAGGGATCACTCACCGGGATCTCTCTCTCTCTCAGGGATCACTCACTGGGATCTCTCTCTCAGGGATCACTCACCGGGAACTCTCTCTCTCTCCCTCAGGGATCATTGACCAGGATCTCCCTCTCGCTCTCTCAGGGATCACTCTCCGGGATCTACCCTCGCTCTCAGTGATCACTCACTGGGATCTCTCTCTCTCAGCGATCACTCACCGTTATCTCTCTCTCTCTCAGGGATCATTCACCGGGATCTCACTCTCTCTCTCTCTCTCTCTCTCTCTCTCAGGGTTCACTCTCCAGGATCTCACTTTCTCCCTCAAGGATCACTCACCGAGATCTCTTTCTTTCTTAGGGGTCACTTACTGGGTTCTCTCTCTCTCTCAGGGATCCCACACCGGGATTTCTCTCTCTGTCAAGGATCACTCACTGGGAATTATCTCTCTCAGGGATCTCTCACCAGGATCTCTCTGACCCTCAGGGATCTCTCACCAGGATCTCTCTCTCCCTCAGTGATCACTCACTGGGAACTCTCTCTCAGGGATCACTCACTCGGATCTATCTCTCTCCCAGGGATCACTCACCGGGATCACTCTCTCTCAAGGATCATTCACCGGGATCTCTCTCTCAGGAATCACTCACTGGGATCTCTCTCTCAGAGATCACTCACCGGGATCTCTCTCTCCCTCGGGGATCACTCAAAGGGATCGCTCTCTCCCTCAGGGATCACTCACCAGGATCTCTCTCTCTCTCTCAGGGATCACTCACCGGGATCTCTCTCTCTCTCTTTCTCAGGGCTCACTCACCCGGATCTCTCTCTCTCAGGGATCACTCACCAGGATCTCTCTCATTCTCAGGGATCACTCACCAGGATCTCTCTCTCAGGGATCACTCACCGGGATCTCTCTCTCTCTCTCTCAGGGATCACTCACCAGGATCTTTCTCTCTCTATGGATCACTCACCGGGATCTCTCTCTCAGGGATCTATCACCAGGATCACTCTCTCTCTTAGGGATCACTCACTAGGATCTGTTTCTCTCTCTCTGAGATCACTTAGTGGGAACTCTCTCTCAGGGACCAATCACTGGGATCTCCCTCTCTCTCAGGGATCACTCACCGGGATCATTCACCGGGATCACTCTATCCCAGGGATCATTCACCGGGATCTCTCAGGAATCTCTCTCAGGGATCACTTACCAGGATCTCACTCTCTCTCCCTCAGGGATCATTGACCGGGATCTCCCACACTCTCTCTCAGGGATTAGTCACCGTTATCTCTCTCTCTCTCTCTCTCAGGGATCACTCACTGGGATCTCTTTCTCTCTCAGGGATCACTCATCAGGAACTCTCTCTCTCAGGGATCACTCACCAGGATCTCTCTCTCATGGATCACTCACCGGGATCTCTCCTCTCTCTCCCTCAGGGATCACTCACCGGGATTATCTCTCTCTCTCTCTCTCCCTCTCTCTCTCAGGGATCACTCACCAGGACCTCTCCTTCTCTCTCTCTCTCTCAGGGATCACTCACTGGGATCTCTCTCTCTCTCAGGGACCACTCACCAGGATCTCTATCTCTCTCTCTCTCAGGGATCACTCACCGGGACCTCTCCTTCTCTCTCTCTTTCAGGGATGAATCTCCGGGACCTCTCCTTCTCTCTCTCTCAGGGATCACTCTCCGGGATCTCCCTCGCTCTCAGGGATCATTCACTGGGATCTCTCTCTCTCAGCGATCACTCACCATTATCTCTCTCTCTCTCTCAGGGATCATTCACCAGGATCTCACTCTCTCTCTCTCTCTCTCTCTCTCCAGGGTTCACTCTCCGGGATCTCTCTCTCTCAGGGAACCCTCACGGGAATCTCTCCCTCTGTCAAGGATCACTCACCGGGAATTATCTCTCTCAGGGACCTCTCAACTGGATCTCTCTGACCTCAGGATCACTCACCAGGATCTCTCTCTCCCTCAGTGATCACTCACTGGGAACTCTCTCTCAGGGATCACTCATTCGGATCTATCTTTCTCTCAGGGATCACTCACCGGGATCAATCTCTCAGGGATCACTCACTGGGATCTCTCTCTTCCTCAGGGATCATTGACCGGGATCTCCCTCTCTCTCTCAGGGATCACTCACCGTTATCTCTCTCTCTCTCTCTCTCTCTCAGGGATCACTCACCGGGATCTCTCTCTCTCTCTCAGGGATCACTCACCGGGATCTCTCTCTGTCGGAGATCACTCACCAGGATCTCTCACTCTCTCAGGAGTTCCTCACCAGTATCTCTCTCTCTCAGTGATCACTCACCAGGATCTCTCTCTCAGGGATCACTCACCGGGATCTCTCTCTCTCTGTCCCTCAGGAATCACTCACTGGGATCTCTCTCTCTGTGATCACTCTCCGTTATCTCTCTCTCTCTCTCGGGGATCATTCACCGGGATCTCACTCTCTCTCTCTCTCAGGGTTCACTCTGCGGGATCTCTCTCTCTCTCCCTCAAGGATCACTCAACGAGATCTCTTTCTTTCTTAGGGGTCACTTACTGGGATCTCTCTCTCAGGGATCCCTCACCGGGATCTCTGTCTCTGTCAAGGATCACTCACTGGGAATTATCTCTCTCAGGGATCTCTCACCAGGATCTCTCTGACCCTCAAGGATCACTCACCAGGATCTCTCTCTCCCTCAGTGATCACTCACTGGGAACTCTCTCTCAGGGATCACTCACTCGGATCTCTCTCTCTCTCTCTCAGTGATCACTCACCGGGATCACTCTCTCTCAGGGATCATGCACCGGGATATCTCTCTCAGGAATCACTCACTGGGATCTCTCTCACAGGGATCACTCACCGGGATCTCTCTCTCTCGTCCTCAGGGATCATTGATCGGGATCTCCCCCTCTCTCTCTCTCAGGGATCACTCACCGTTATCTCTCTCTCTCTCAGGGATCACTCACCGGGATCTCTCTCTCTCTCAGGGATCACACACCAGGATCTCTCTCCTTCTCAGGGATCACTCACCAGGATCTCTCTCTCTCTCTCTCTATGCGATCACTCACTGGGATCTCTCTCTCTCCCTCAGGGATCACTCACCGGGATCTCCCTCTCTCTCTCTCATGGATCACTCACCAGGACCTCTCCTTCTCTCTCTCTCAGGGATCACTCTCCAAATTCTCCCTCGCTCTCAGGGATCACTCACTGGTAGCTCTCTCTCAGCGATCACTCAATGTTATCTCTCTCTCTCTCTCTGATCACTCACCGGCATCTCTCTCCCACAGGGAACACAACCTGGATTTCGCTCTCGGGGATCACACACCAGGATCTCGCTCTTCCTCAGGGATCATGCACCAGGATCTCTCTCTCCCTCAGGGATCACTGACTGGGATCTCTCTCCCACAGGGATCACTCACCAGAATCTCTCTCCCTCAGGGATTACTCATTGGGATCTCTCTCTCAAGTATCACTCATCGGGATCACTCTCCCTCAGGGATCACTCACCGGGATCTCTCTCTCCCTCAGGGATCACTCACTGGGATCTCTCTCTCTCTCAAGGATCACTCACTGGGATCTCTCCCTCCCTCAGGGATCACTCACCGGGATCTCTCCACTCTCAGGGATCACTCACCGGGATCCCCCTCTCTCTCAGGGATTACTCACTGGGATCTCTCTCTCCCTCAGGGATCACTCACCAGGATCTCTCCCCTCTCAGGGATCACTCACCTGGATCTCTCTCTCTCAGGGATCACTCACCAGGATCTCTCTCACCCTCAGGGATCACTCACCAGGAACTCTCTTTCTTAGGGATCACTTACTGGGATCTCTCTCTCAGGGATCCCTCACAGGGATCTCTCTCTGTCAAGGATCACTCACCCGGAATTCCGTCTCTCAGGGATCTCTCACCAGGATCTCTCTCCCTCAGTGATCACTCACTAGGAACGCTCTCTCTCTCTCAGGGATCACTCACTTGGATCTATCTCTCCCTCAGGGATCACTCACTGGGATCTCTCTCTCAGGGATCACTCACCGGGAACACTCTCTCTCTCCCTCAGGGATCATTGACCGGGATCTCCTTCTCGCTCTCTCTCTCAGGGATCACTCACCGTTATCTCTCTCTCTCAGGGATCACTCACCGTTATCTCTCTCTCTCTCTCAGGGATCACTCACCGGGATCTCTCTCTCTCTCTCAGGGATCACTCACCAGGATCTCTCTCCCTCTCAGGGATCACTCACCAGGATCTCTCTCTCTCTCTCTCTCAGGAATCACTAACCGGGATCTCTCTCTCAGGGATCACTCACCAGGATCTCTCTCAGGGATCACTCACCAGGATCTCTCTCTCTCTCCCTCAGGGATCACTCACCTGGATCTCCCTCTCTCTCTCATGGATCACTCACCGGGACCTCTCCTTCTCTCTCTCTCAGGGATCACTTTCTGAATTCTCACTCGCTCTCAGGGATCACTCACTGGGATCTCTCTCTCAGCGATCACTCAACGTTATCTCTCTCTCTCTCTCTCAGGGTTCACTCTCCGGGATCTCTCACTCTCTCTCCCTCAGGGATCACTCACCGGGATCTCTCTCTTTCTTAGGGGTCACTTATCGGGATCTCTCTCTCTCAGGGATCCCTCACCGGGATCTCTCTCTCTGTCAAGTATCATTCACCGGGAATTCTCTCTCTCAGGGATCACTCACCAGGATTTCTCTCTCCCTCAGTGATCACTCACTGGGAACTCTCTCAAGGATCACTCACTGGGATCTATCTCTCTCTCTCTCTCTCTCAGGGATCACTCACTGGGATCTCTCTCTCTCTCTCTCAGGGATCACTCACCGGGATCACTCTCTCTCAGGGATCATTCATCGGGATCTCTCTCTCAGGAATCACTCACCGGGATCTCTCTCTCAGGAATCACACACCGGGATCTCTCTCTCAGGGATCACTCACCAGGACCTCTACTTCTCTCTCTCTCAGGGATCTCTCTCCGGGATCTCCCTCGCTCTCAAGGATCACTCACTGGGATCTCTCTTTCTCAGCGATCACTCACCGTTATCTCTCTCTCTCTCTGGGATCATTCAACGGGATCTCTCTCTCTCAGCGATGACTCACCGGCATCTCTCCCTCTCTCTCTCAGGGATGATTCACCGGGATCTCCCTCTCTTTCTCAGGGATGACTCACCGGGATCTCGCTCTCTCAGGGATCACTCACCGGGGTCTGTCTCTCTCTCTGGGATCACTCACCAGGACCTGTCTCTCTCCCTCAGGGATCACTCAAAGTGATCTCTCTCCCTCAGGGATTACTCACCAGGATCTCTCTCTCCCTCAGTGATCAGTCACTGGGAACGCTCTCTTTCTTATGCGTCACTTACCAGGATCTCTCTCTCAGGGATCCCTCACCGGGATCTCTCTCTCCATCAAGGAGCACTCACCGGGAATTGTCTCTCTCAGGGGTCTCTCACCAGGATTTCTCTGACCCTCAGGGATCACTCACTGGGAACTCTCTCTCAGGGATCACTCACTGGGATCTATCTCACTCTCTTTCTCTCTCAGGGATCACTCACCGCGATCTCACTCTCTCTCTCAGGGTTCACTCTCCAGGATCTCTCTGTCTCTTCCTCAGGGATCACTCACCGGGATCTCTTTCTTTCTTAGGGTTCACTTACCAGGATCTCTCTCTCTCAGGGATCCCTCACTGGGATCTCTCTCTGTCAAGGATCACTTACCGGGAATTCACTCTCTCAGGGATCTCTCTGACCCTCAGGGAACATGCATCAAGATCTCTCTCACCCTCAGCAATCATTCACTGGGAACTCTCTCACTCTCAGGGATCACTCACTGGGATCTATCTCTCTCTCTCTCAGGGATCACTCACCGGGATTGTTCTGTCTCAGGGATCCTTCATCTCTCTCTCAGGAAACACTCACCGGGATCTCTCTCTCTCTCACTGGAATCACTCACCGGGATCTCTCTCTCTCAGGGATCACTCACCAGGATCTCTCTCAGGGTTCACTCACCGGGATCTCTCACTCTCTCCCTCAGGAATCACTCACCGGGATCTCCCTCACTCTCAGGGATCACTGACTGGGATCTCTCTCTCAGCGATCACTCACCGTTATCTTTCTCTCTTTCAGGGATCACTCACTGGGATCTCTCTCTCAGGGTTCACTCTCCGGGATCTCTCTCTCTCCCTCAGGGATCATTCGCTGGGATCTCTCTCCTTCTTAGGTGTCACTTACTGGGATCTCTCTCTCTCAGGGATGACTCACCGGGATCTTGCTCTCTCAGGGATCTCTCACCGGGATCTGTCTCTCTCTCTTGGAATCACTCACTGGGATCTGTCTCTCTCTCTCAGGGATCACTCATTCGGATCTATCTCTCTCAGGGATCACTCACCAGGATCTCTCTCTCCCTCTCAGGGATCACTCACCAGGAGCTCTCTCTCTCTCTCAGGGATCACTAACCGGGATCTCTCTCTCTCTCTCTCTCTCAGGAATCACTCACCGGGATCTCTCTCTCAGGGATCACTCACCAGGATCTCTCTCAGGGATCACTCACCAGGATCTCTCTCCCTCTCCCTCAGGGATCACTCACCGGGATCTCCCTCTCTCTCTCTCTCTCTCTCATGGATCACTCACCAGGACCTCTCCTTCTCTCTCTCTCTCTCAGGGATCACTCTCCGAATTCTTCCTCGCTCTCAGGGATCACTCACTGGGATCTCTCTCTCAGCGATCACTCAACGTTATCTCTCTCTCTCTCTCAGGGTTCACTCACCGGGATCTCTCTCTCTCGCTCTCTCAGGGTTCACTCTCCAGGATCTCTCACTCTCTCTCCCTCAGGGATCACTCACCGGGATCTCTCTCTTTCTTAGGGGTCACTTATCGGGATCTCTCTCTCTCAGGGATCCCTCACCGGGATCTCTCTCTCTGTCAAGTATCACTCACCGGGAATTCTCTCTCTCAGGGATCACTCACCAGGATCTCTCTCTCCCTCAACAATCACTCACTGGGAACTCTCTCTCTGTCTCAAGGATCACTCACTGGGATCTATCGCTCTCTCTCAGGGATCACTCACCGGGATGACTCTCTCTCTCAGGGATCATTCACTGGGATCACTCTCTCTCAGGGATCATTCATCGGGATCTCTCTCTCAGGAATCACTCACCGGGATCTCTCTCTCAGGAATCACACACTGGGAACTCTCTCTCTCAGGGATCACTCGCCGGGATCTCCCTCTCTCTCAGGGATTGATCACTGGGACCTCTCTTTCTCTCTCTCAGGGATCACTCTTCGGGATCTCTCTCTCTCTCCTCAGGGATCATTGACCGGGATCTCCCTCTCCATCTCTCTCAGGGATCACTCACCGTTATCTCTCTCTCTCTCAGGGATCACTCACCGGGTTCTCTCTCTCTCAGTGATCACTCACCACTATCTCTCTCCCTCTCAGGATCTCTCTCTCTCTCTCTCTCTCTCAGGGATCACTAACCGGGATCTCTCTCTCTCTCTCTCAGAAATCACTCACCGGGATCTCTCTCTCGCTCAGGGATCTCTCACCAGGATCTCTCTCAGGGATCACTCACCGGGATCTCCGTCTCTCTCTCTCTCTCTCATGGATCACTCACCAGGACCTCTCCTTCTCTCTCTCTCAGGGATCAATCTCCAAATTCTCCCTCGCTCTCAGGGATCACTCACTGAGATCTCTCTCTCAGCGATCACTCAATGTTATCTCTCTCTCTCTCTCAGGGATCACTCACCGGGATCTCTCTCTCTCTCAGGGTTCACTCTCTGGGATCTCTCACTTTCTCTCCCTCAGGGATCACTCACCGGGATCTCTCTCTTTCTTAGGGGTCACTTATCGGGATCTCTCTCTCTCAGGGATCCCTCACCGGGATCTCTCTCTCTGTCAAGTATCATTCACCTGGAATTCTCTCTCTCAGGGATCACTCACCAGGATCTCTCTCTCCCTCAATGATCCCTCACCGGGATCTCTCTCTCTGTCAACTATCACTTACCGGGAATTCTCTCTCTCAGGGATCACTCACCAGGATCTCTCTCTCCCTCAATGATCACTCACTGGGAACTCTCCCTCTCTCAAGAATCACTCACTGGGATCTATCGCTCTCTCTCTCAGGGATCGCTCACTGGGATCACTCTCTCACAGGGATCATTCATCGGGATCTCTCTCTCAGGAATCACTAACCGGGATCTCTCTCTCTCAGGAATCACACGCTGGGAACTCTCTCTCTCAGGGATCACTCACCGGGATCTCCCTCTCTCTCTCTCTCTCTCATGGATCACTCACCGGGACCTCTCCTTCTCTCTCTCTCAGGGATCACTTCCGGGATCTCCCTTGCTCTCAGGGATAATTCACTGGGATCTCTCTCTCTCAGCAATCACTCACCGTTATCTCTCTCTCTCTCTCTCTCCCTCAGGGATCATTCACCGGGATCTCACTCTCTCTCTCTCTCTCTCTCTCAGGGTTCACTCTCCGGGATCTCTCTCTCTCCCTCAAGGATCACTCACCGAGATCTCTTTCTTTCTTAGGGGTCACTTACTGGGATCTCTCTCTCTCAGGGATCCCTCATGGGGATCTCTCCCTCTGTCAAGGATCACTCACCGGGAATTATCTCTCTCAGGGATCTCTCACCAGGATCTCTCTGACCCTCAGGGATCACTCACCAGGATCTCTCTCTCCCTCAGTGATCACTCACTGGGAACTCTCTCTCAGGGATCACTCATTCGGATCTATCTCTCTCTTCCTCAGGGATCACTCACCGGGATCACTCTCTCTCAGGGATCATTCACCGGGATCTCTCTCTCAGGAATCACTCACTGGGATCTCTCTCTCAGGGATCACTCACCAGGATCTCTCTCTCTTCCTCAGGAATCATTGACTGGGATCTCCCTCCCTCTCTCTCTCTCTCAGGGATCACTCACCATTATCTCTCTCTCTCTCTCATGGATCACTCACCGGGATCTCTCTCTCTCTCAGGGATCACTCACCAGGATCTCTCTCTCTCAGGGATCACTCACCAGGATCTCTCTCAGGGATCACTCACCGGGATCTCCCTCCCTCTCTCTCTCATGGATCACTCACCAGGACCTCTCCTTCTCTCTCTCTCAGGGATCACACTCTGAATTCTCCCTCGCTCTCAGGGATCACTCACTGGGATCTCTCTCTCAGCGATCACTCAACGTTATCTCTCTCTCTCTCAGGGCTCACTCACCAGGATCTCTCTCTCTCTCTCTCTCTCTCTCTCTCAGGGTTCACTCTCCAGGATCTCTGCCTCTCTCCCTCAGGTATCACTCACCGGGTTCTCTCTCTTTCTTAGGGATCACTTATCGGGATCTCTCTCTCTCTCTCAGGGATCCCTCACCAGGATCTCTCTCTCTCTGTCAAGTATCACTCACCGGGATCTCTCTCTCTGTCAACTATCACTTACCGGGAATTCTCTCTCTCAGGGATCACTCACCAGGATCTCTCTCTCCCTCAATGATCACTCACCGGGATCTCTCTCTCTGTCAACTATCACTTACCTGGAATTCTCTCTCTCAGGGTTCACTCTCCGGGATCTCTCTCTCTCCCTCAAGGATCACTCACCGAGATCTCTTTCTTTCTTAGGGGTCACTTACTGGGATCTCTCTCTCTCAGGGATCCCTCACGGGGATATCTCCCTCTGTCAAGGATCACTCACTGGGAATTATCTCTCTCAGGGATCTCTCACCAGGATCTCTCTAACCCTCAGGGATCACTCACCAGGATCTCTCTCTCCCTCAGTGATCACTCACTGGGAACTCTCTCTCAGGGATCACTCATTCGGATCTATCTCTCTCTTCCTCAGGGATCACTCACCGGGATCACTCTCTCTCAGGGATCATTCACCGGGATCTCTCTCTCAGGAATCACTCACTGGGATCTCTCTCTCAGGGATCACTCACCAGGATCTCTCTCTCTCTTCCTCAGGAATCATTGACTGGGATCTCCCTCTCTCTCTCTCTCTCAGGGATCACTCACCATTATCTCTCTCTCTCTCTCTCATGGATCACTCACCGGGATCTCTCTCTCTCTCAGGGATCACTCACCAGGATCTCTCTCTCTCAGGGATCACTCACCAGAATCTCTCTCAGGGATCACTCACCGGGATCTCCCTCCCTCTCTCTCTCATGGATCACTCACCAGGACCTCTCCTTCTCTCTCTCTCAGGGATCACACTCTGAATTCTCCCTCGCTCTCAGGGATCACTCACTGGGATCTCTCTCTCAGCGATCACTCAACGTTATCTCTCTCTCTCTCAGGGCTCACTCACCGGGATCTCTCTCTCTCTCTCTCTCTCTCTCTCTCTCAGGGTTCACTCTCCAGGATCTCTCACTCTCTCTCCCTCAGGTATCACTCACCGGGTTCTCTCTCTTTCTTAGGGGTCACTTATCGGGATCTCTCTCTCTCTCAGGGATCCCTCACCAGGATCTCTCTCTCTGTCAAGTATCACTCACCGGGAATTCTCTCTCTCAGGGATCACTCACCAGGATCTCTCTCTCCCTCAACGATCACTCACTGGGAACTCTCTCTCTCTCTCTCAAGGATCACTCACTGGGATCTATCGCTCTCTCTCTCAGGGATCACTCACCGGGATCACTCTCTCTCTCAGGGATCACTCACCGGGATCACTCTCTCTCAGGGATCATTCATCAGGATCTCTCTCTCAGGAATCACTCACCGGGATCTCTCTCTCAGGAATCACACACTGGGATCTCTCTCTCTCAGGGATCACTCACCGGGATCTCCCTCTCTCTCAGGGATTGCTCACCGGGACCTCTCTTTCTCTCTCTCAGGGATCACTCTCCAGGATCTCCCTCGCTCTCGGGTATCACTCACTGGGATCTCTCTCTCACTCAGCGATCACTCACCGTTATCTCTCTCTCTCTCTCTCTCAGGGTTCACTCACCGGGATCTCTCTCTCTCTCCCTCAGGGATTACTCACCGGGATCTCTTTCTTTTTTAGGGTTCTCTTACTGGGATCTCTCTCTCTCAGGGATCCCTAACTGGGATCTCTCTCTGTCAAGGATCACTCACCGGGAATTCACTCTCTCAGGGATCTCTCACCAGGATCTCTCTGACCCTCAGGGAACACTCACAAAGACCTCTCTCTCCCTGAGCAATCATTCACTGGGAACTCTCTCTCTCTCAGGGATCTCTCACCGGGATCTGTCTCTCTCTCTTGGAATCACTCACTGGGATCTGTCTCTCTCTCTCAGGGATCACTCATTCGGATCTATCTCTCTCAGGGATCACTCACCGGGATCACTCTCTCTCAGGGATCATTCACCGGGATCTCTCTCTCAGGAATCACTCACTGGGATCGCTCTCTCAGTGATCACTCACCGGGATCTCTCTCTCTCTTCCTCAGGGATCATTGACCGGGATCTCCCTCTGCATCTCTCTCAGGGATCACTCACCATTATCTCTCTCTCTCTCTCAGGGATCACTCACCGGGATCTCTCTCTCCCTCAGGGATCGCTGACTGGGATCTCTCTCCCTCAGGGATCACTCACCAGGATCTCTTTCCCTCAGGGGTTACTCATTGGGATCTCTCTCTCAGGAGTCACTCATCAGGATCACTCTCCCTCAGGGATCACTCACCAGGATCTCTCTCTCCCTCAGGGATCGCTGACCAGGATCTCTCTCCCTCAGGGATCACTCACCAGGATCTCTCTCCCTCAGGGGTTACTCATTGGGATCTCTCAGGGATCACTCATCGGGATCACTCTCCCTCAGGGATCACTCACCGGGATCTATCTCTCCCTCAGGGATCACACACTGGGATCTCTCTCTCAGGGATCACTCACTGGGATCTCTCTCCCTCAGGGATCACTCACCGGGATCCCTCTCTCTCAGGGATCACTCACCGGGATCTCTCTCTCCGTCAGGGATCACTCAATGGGACCTCTCCACTCTCAGGGATCACTCACCAGGATCCCTCTCGCTCTCAGGGATCACTCACCGGGATCTCTCTCTCCCTCAGGGATCAATCACCAGGGTCTCTCCCCTCTCGGGGATCACTCACCTGGATCTCTCTCTCTCAGGGATCACACACCGGGATATCCCTCTCCATCAGGGATCACTCACCGAGATCTCTCTCTCCCTCAGGGATCACTCAAAGCAATCTCTCGCTCCCTCAGCGATTACTCACCAGGATCTCTCTCTCCCTCAGGGATCACTCACCGGGAACTCTCTCTTTCTTATGCGTCACTTACCAGGATTTCTCTCTCTCAGGGATCCCTCACCGGGATCTCTCTCTCCATCAAGGAGCACTCACCGGGAATTGTCTCTCTCAGGGGTCTCTCACCAGGATCTCTATGACCCTCAGGGATCACTCACCAGGATCTCTCTCTCCCTCAGCGATCACTCACTGGGAACTCTCTCTCAGGGATCAGTCACTGGGATCTATCACTCTCTCTCAGGGATCACTCACCAGGATCTCACTCTCTCTCTCTCAGGGTTCACTCTCCGGGATCTCTCTCTCTCTCTCCCTCAGGGATCACTCACCGGGATCTCTCTCTGTCAAGGATCACTCACCGGGAATTCACTCTCTCAGGGATCTCTCACCAGGATCTCTCTGACCCTCAGGGAACACTCACCAAGATCTCTCTCTCCATCAGCAATCATTCACTGGGAACTCTCTCACTCTCAGGGATCACTCACTGGGATCTGTCTCTCTCTCTCAGGGATCACTCATTCGGATCTATCTCTCTCAGGGATCACTCACCGGGATCACTCTCTCTCAGGGATCATTCACCGAGATCTCTCTCTCAGGAATCACTCACTGGGATCGCTCTCTCAGTGATCACTCACCGGGATCTCTCTCTCTCTTCCTCAGGGATCATTGACCGGGATCTCCCTCTGCATCTCTCTCAGGGATCACTCACCATTATCTCTCTCTCTCTCAGGGATCACTCACCGGGATCTCTCTCTCTCTCTCTCTCTCAGGGATCACTCACCAGGATCTCTCCCTCTCTCTCAGGGATCACTAACCGGGATCTCTCTCTCTCTCAGGAATCACTCACCGGGATCTCTCTCTCTCAGGGATCACTCACCAGGATCTCTCTCAGGGATCACTCACCGGGATCTCTCTCCCTCTCCCTTAGGGATCACTCACCGGGATCTCCCTCGCTCTCTCTCTCTCTCTCATGGATCACTCACCAGGACCTCTCCTTCTCTCTCGCTCAGGGATCACTCTCCGAATTCTCCCTCGCTCTCAGGGATCACTCACTGGGATCTCTCTCTCAGTGATCACTCAATGTTATCTCTCTCCCTCACTCTCAGGGATCCCTCACCGGGATCTCTCTCTCTGTCAAGTATCACTCACTGGGAATTCTCTCTCTCAGGAATCACTCACCAGGATCTCTCTCTCCCTCAGCGATCACTCACTGGGAACTCTCTCTCTCTCTCAAGGATCACTCACTGGGATCTATCTCTCTCTTCTCTCAGGGATCACTCACCGGGATCGCTCTCTCTCTCTCAGGGATCACTCACCGGGATCACTCTCTCAGGGATCATTCATCAGGATCTCTCTCTCCGGAATCACTCAACGGGATCTCTCCCTCAGGAATCACACACTGGGATCTCTCTCTCTCAGGGGTCTCTCACCAGGATCTCTATGACCCTCAGGGATCACTCACCAGGATCTCTCTCTCCCTCAGCGATCACTCACTGGGAACTCTCTCTCAGGGATCAGTCACTGGGATCTATCACTCTCTCTCTCAGGGATCACTCACCAGGATCTCACTCTCTCTCTCAGGGTTCACTCTCCGGGATCTCTCTCTCTCTCTCCCTCAGGGATCACTCACCGGGATCTCTCTCTGTCAAGGATCACTCACCGGGAATTCACTCTCTCAGGGATCTCTCACCAGGATCTCTCTGACCCTCAGGGAACACTCACCAAGATCTCTCTCTCCATCAGCAATCATTCACTGGGAACTCTCTCACTCTCAGGGATCACTCACTGGGATCTGTCTCTCTCTCTCAGGGATCACTCATTCGGATCTATCTCTCTCAGGGATCACTCACCGGGATCACTCTCTCTCAGGGATCATTCACCGGGATCTCTCTCTCAGGAATCACTCACTGGGATCGCTCTCTCAGTGATTATTCACCGGGATCTCTCTCTCTCTTCCTCAGGGATCATTGACCGGGATCTCCCTCTGCATCTCTCTCAGGGATCACTCACCGTTATCTCTCTCTCTCTCAGGGATCACTCACCGGGATCTCTCTCTCTCTCTCAGGGATCACTCACCAGGATCTCTCCCTCTCTCTCAGCGATCACTAACCGGGATCTCTCTCTCTCTCAGGAATCACTCACCGGGATCTCTCTCTCTCAGGGATCACTCACCAGGATCTCTCTCAGGGATCACTCACCGGGATCTCTCTCCCTCTCCCTTAGGGATCACTCACCGGGATCTCCCTCGCTCTCTCTCTCTCTCTCTCTCATGGATCACTCACCAGGACCTCTCCTTCTCTCTCGCTCAGGGATCACTCTCCGAATTCTCCCTCGCTCTCAGGGATCACTCACTGGGATCTCTCTCTCAGTGATCACTCAATGTTATCTCTCTCCCTCACTCTCAGGGATCCCTCACCGGGATCTCTCTCTCTGTCAAGTATCACTCACTGGGAATTCTCTCTCTCAGGAATCACTCACCAGGATCTCTCTCTCCCTCAGCGATCACTCACTGGGAACTCTCTCTCTCTCTCAAGGATCACTCACTGGGATCTATCTCTCTCTTCTCTCAGGGATCACTCACCGGGATCGCTCTCTCTCTCTCTCAGGGATCACTCACCGGGATCACTCTCTCAGGGATCATTCATCAGGATCTCTCTCTCCGGAATCACTCAACGGGATCTCTCCCTCAGGAATCACACACTGGGATCTCTCTCTCTCAGGGATCACTCACCAGGATCTGTCTCTCAGGGATCACTCACCAGGATCTCTCACTCTCTCCCTCAGGGATCACTCACCGGGATCTCCCTCTCTCTCAGCGATTGCTCACCGGGACCTCTCTTTCTCTCTCTCAGGGATCACTCTTTGGGATCTCCCTCGCTCTCAGGGATCACTCACTGGGATCTCACTCTCTCTCAGCGATCACTCACCGTTATCTTTCTCTCTTTCTCTCTGAGGGATCACTCACCGGGATCTCACTCTCTCTCAGGGTTCACTCTCCAGGATCTCTCTCTCTCTTTCCCTCAGAGATCACTCACCGGGATCTCTTTCTTTCTTAGGGTTCACTTACTGGGATCTCTCTCTCTCAGGGATCCCTCACTGGGATATCTCTCTGTCAAGGATCACTCACCGGGAATTCACTCTCTCAGGGATCTCTCACCGGGATCTCTCTGACCCTCAGGGAACACTCACCAAGATCTCTCTCTCCCTCAGCAATCATTCACTGGGAACTCTCTCAGGGATCACTCACTGGGATCTATCTCTCTCTCTCTCAGGGATCACTCACCAGGATCGCTCTCTCAGGGATCACTCACCGGGATCACTCTCTCTCAGGGATCTTTCATCGAGATCTCTCTCAGGAATCACTCACCGGGATCTCTCCCTCACTGGAATCACTCTCCGGGATCTCCCTCTCTCAGGGATCACTCACCAGGATCTCTCTCTCAGGGTTCACTCACTGGGATCTCTCTCTCTCCCTCAGGAATCACTCACCGGGATCTCCCTCTCTCTCTCATGGATCACTCACCGGAATCTCTCTCTCTCAGGAATCACTCACCGGGATCTCTCTCTCTCTCAGGAATCACTCACCGGGATCTCTCTCAGGGATCACTCACCGGGATCTCCCTCTCTCTCAGGGATCACTCACCGGGACCTCCTTCTCTCTCTCTCAGGGATCACTCTCTGGGATCTCCCTCGCTCTCAGGGATCACTGACTGGGATCTCTCTCTCTCAGCGATCACTCACTGTTATCTCTCTCTCTTTCAGGGATCACTCACTGGGATCTCTCTCTCTCTCAGGGTTCACTCTCCGGGATCTCTCTCTCTCCCTCAGGGATCATTCGCTGGGATCTCTCTCCTTCTTAGGGGTCACTTACTGGGATCTCTCTCTTTCTCTCAGGGATGTCATACCTGCATATCTCTACATCTCTCTCAGGGATGATTCACCGGGATCTCTCTCTCTCTCTCTCTCTCAGGGATGACTCACCGGGATCTCGCTCTCTCAGGGATCTCTCACCGGGATCTGTCTCTCTCTCGGAATCACTCACTGGGATCTGTCTCTCTCCCTCAGGGATCACTCACCAGGATCTCTCTCCCTCAGGGATCACTACCAGAATTTCGCTCTCGGGGACCACACACCAAGTTCTCGCTCTTCCTCAGGGGTCACTCACTGGGATCTCTCTCTCTCTCCCTCACTCACCAGGATCTCTCTCTTCCTCAGGGATCGCTGACGGGGATCTCTCCCTCAGGGATCACTCACCAGGATCTCTTTCCCTCAGGGGTTACTCATTGGGATCTCTCTCTCAGGAATCACTCATCAGGATCACTCTCCCTCAGGGATCACTCACCAGGATCTCTCTCTCTCCCTCAGGGATCGCTGACCAGGATCTCTCCCTCAGGGATCACTCACCAGGATCTCTCTCCCTCAGGAGTTACTCATTGGGATCTCTCTCTCAGGGATCACTCATCAGGATCACTCTCCCTCAGGGATCACTCACCGGGATCTCTCTCTCCCTCAGGGATCACACACTGGGATCTGTCTCTCAGGGATCACTTACTGGGATCTCTCTCCCTCAGGGATCACTCATCGGGATCTCTCCACTCTCAGGGATCACTCACCGGGATCCCTCTCTCTCAGGGATCACTCACCGGGATCTCTCTCTCCGTCAGGGATCACTCAACGGGACCTCTCCACTCTCAGGCATCACTCACCAGGATCCCTCTCGCTCTCAGGGATCACTCACCGGGATCTCTCTCTTCCTCAGGGATCAATCACCAGGGTCTCTCCCCTCTCGGGGATCACTCACCTGGATCTCTCTCTCTCAGGGATCACACACCGGGATATCCCTCTCCATCAGGGATCACTCACCGAGATCTCTCTCCCCCTCAGGGATCACTCAAAGCAATCTCTCTCTCCCTCAGGGATTACTCACCAGGATCTCTCTCTCCCTCAGGGATCACTCACCGGGAACTCTCTCTTTCTTATGCGTCACTTACCAGGATCTCTCTCTCTCAGGGATCCCTCACCGGGATCTCTCTCTTCATCAAGGAGCACTCACCGGGAATTGTCTCTCTCAGGGGTCTCTCACCAGGATCTCTCTGACCCTCAGGGATCACTCACCAGGATCTCTCTCTCCCTCAGCGATCACTCACTGGGAACTCTCTCTCAGGGATCAGTCACTGGGATCTATCTCCCTCTCTCTCAGGGATCACTCACCGGGATCTCACTCTCTCTCTCTCAGGGTTCACTCTCCGGGATCTCTCTCTCTCTCTCTCTCCCTCAGGGATCACTCACCGGGATCTCTCTCTGTCAAGGATCACTCACCGGGAATTCACTCTCTCAGGGATCTCTCACCAGGATCTCTCTGACCCTCAGGGAACACTCACCAAGATCTCTCTCTCCATCAGCAATCATTCACTGGGAACTCTCTCACTCTCAGGGATCACTCACTGGGATCTATCTCTCTCTCTCAGGGATCACTCACCGGGATCGTTCTCTCTCTCAGGGATCCTTCATCGGGATCTCTCTCTCAGGAATCACTCACCGGGATCTCTCTCTCTCACTGGAATCACTCACCGGGATCTCTCTCAGGGATCACTCACCAGGATCTCTCTCTCAGGGTTCACTCACCGGGATCTCTTGCTCTCTCCCTCAGGGATCACTCACCGGGATCTCCTCTCTCTCTCAGGGATCACTCTCTGGGATCTCCCTTGCTCTCAGGGATCACTGACTGGGATATCTCTCTCTCAGCGATCACTCACCATTATCTCTCTCTCTCTCTTTCAGGGATCACTCACTGGGATCTCTCTCTCTCTCTCTCTCAGGGTTCACTCTCTGGGATCTCTCTCTCCCTCAGGGATCATTCGCTGGGATCTCTCTCCTTCTTAGGGTTCACTTACTGGGATCTCTCTCTCTCTCTCAGGGATGACTCACCGGGATCTCGCACTCTCAAGGATCTCTCACCGGGATCTGTCTCTCTCTCTTGGAATCACTCACTGGGATCTGTCTCTCTCTCTCAGGGATCACTCATTCGGATCTCTCTCTCTCTCAGGGATCACTCACCAGGATCACTCTCTCTCAGGGATCATTCACCGGGATCTCTCTCTCAGGAATCCCTCACTGGGATCTCTCTCTCAGGGATCACTCACCGGGATCTCTCTCTCCCTCAGGGATCACACACTGGGATCTCTCTCTCAGGGATCACTTACTGGGATCTCTCTCCCTCAGGGATCACTCATCAGGATCTCTCCACTCTCAGGGATCACTCACCAGGATCTCTCTCTCCCTCAGGGATCACTGACGGGGATCTCTCTCCCTCAGGGATCACTCACCAGGATCTCTTTCCCTCAGGGGTTACTCATTGGGATCTCTCTCAGGAATCACTCATCAGGATCACTCTCCCTCAGGGATCACTCACCAGGATCTCTCTCTCCCTCAGGGATCGCTGACCAGGATCTCTCTCCCTCAGGGATCACTCACCAGGATCTCTCTCCCTCAGGGGTTACTCATTGGGATCTCTCTCTCAGGGATCACTCATCGGGATCACTCTCCCCCAGGGATCACTCACCGGGATCTCTCTCTCCCTCAGGGATCACACACTGGGATCTCTCTCTCTCAGGGATCACTCACTGGGATCTCTCTCCCTCAGGGATCACTCACTGGGATCCCTCTCTCTCAGGGATCACTCACCGGGATCTCTCTCTCCGTCAGGGATCACTCAATGGGACCTCTCCACTCTCAGGGATCACTCACCAGGATCCCTCTCGCTCTCAGGGATCACTCACCGGGATCTCTCTCTCCCTCAGGGATCAATCACCAGGGTCTCTCCCCTCTTGGGGATCACTCACCTGGATCTCTCTCTCTCAGGGATCACACACCGGGATATCCCTCTCCATCAGGGATCACTCACCGAGATCTCTCTCTCCCTCAGGGATCACTCAAAGCAATCTCTCTCTCCCTCAGGGATTACTCACCAGGATCTCTCTCTCCCTCAGGGATCACTCACCGGGAACTCTCTCTTTCTTATGCGTCACTTACCAGGATCTCTTTCTCTCTCAGGGATCCCTCACCGGGATCTCTCTCTCCATCAAGGAGCACTCACCAGGAATTGTCTCTCTCAGGGGTCTCTCAACAGGATCTCTATGACCCTCAGGGATCACTCACCAGGATCTCTCTCTCCCTCAGCGATCACTCACTGGGAACTCTCTCTCAGGGATCAGTCACTTGGATCTATCACTCTCTCTCTCAGGGATCACTCACCGGGATCTCACTCTCTCTCTCTCAGGGTTCACTCTCCGGGATCTCTCTCTCTCTCTCCCTCAGGGATCACTCACCGGGATCTCTCTCTGTCAAGTTTCACTCACCGGGAATTCAATCTCTCAGGGATCTCTCACCAGGATCTCTCTGACCCTCAGGGAACACTCACCAAGATCTCTCTCTCCATCAGCAATCATTCACTGGGAACTCTCTCACTCTCAGGGATCACTCACTGGGATCTATCTCTCTCTCTCAGGGATCACTCACCGGGATCATTCTCTCTCTCAGGGATCCTTCATCGGGATCTCTCTCTCAGGAATCACTCACCGGGATCTCTCTCTCACTGGAATCACTCACCGGGATCTCTCTCTCTCAGGGATCACTCACCAGGATCTCTCTCTCAGGGTTCACTCACCGGGATCTCTCGCTCTCTCCCTCAAGGATCACTCACCGGGATCTCCCTCTCTCTCAGGGATCACTCTCCGGGACTTCTCCTCTCTCTCTCAGGGATCACTCTCCGGGATCTCCCTTGCTCTCAGGGATCACTGACTGGGATCTCTCTCTCTCAGCGATCACTCACCATTATCTCTCTCTCTCTCTTTCAGGGATCACTCACTGGGATCTCTCTCTCTCTCTCTCTCTCTCTCAGGGTTCACTCTCTGGGATCTCTCTCTCCCTCAGGGATCATTCGCTGGGATCTCTCTCCTTCTTAGGGTTCACTTACTGGGATCTCTCTCTCTCAGGGATGACTCACCGGGATCTCGCTCTCTCAGGGATCTCTCACCGGGATCTGTCTCTCTCCCTTGGAATCACTCACTGGGGTCTCTCTCTCTCAGGGATCACTCATTCGGATCTATCTCTCTCTCAGGGATCACTCACCGGGATCACTCTCTCTCAGGGATCATTCACCGGGATCTCTCTCTCAGGAATCACTCACTGGGATCTCTCTCTCAGGGATCACTCACCGGGATCTCTCTCTCTCTTCCTCAGGGATCATTGACCAGGATCTCCCCCTCTCTCTCTCTCAGGGATCACTCACTGTTATCTCTCTCTCTCTCTCTCTCTCTCATGGATCACTCACTGGGATCTCTCTCTCTCTCAGGGATCACTCACCAGGATCTCTCTCCCTCTCAGGGATCACTCACCAGGATCTCTCTCTCTTTCTCAGGGATCACTAACCGGGATCTCTCTCTCTCTCTCAGGAATCACTCACCGGGATCTCTCTCTCTCAGGGATCACTCACTGTTATCTCTCTCTCTTTCAGGGATCACTCACTGGGATCTCTCTCTCTCTCAGGGTTCACTCTCCGGGATCTCTCTCTCTCCCTCAGCAATCATTCACTGGGAACTCTCTCAGGGATCACTCACTGGGATCTATCTCTCTCTCTCTCAGGGATCACTCACCAGGATCGCTCTCTCAGGGATCACTCACCGGGATCACTCTCTCTCAGGGATCTTTCATCGAGATCTCTCTCAGGAATCACTCACCGGGATCTCTCCCTCACTGGAATCACTCTCCGGGATCTCCCTCTCTCAGGGATCACTCACCAGGATCTCTCTCTCAGGGTTCACTCACTGGGATCTCTCTCTCTCCCTCAGGAATCACTCACCGGGATCTCCCTCTCTCTCTCATGGATCACTCACCGGAATCTCTCTCTCTCTCAGGAATCACTCACCGGGATCTCTCTCTCTCTCAGGAATCACTCACCGGGATCTCTCTCAGGGATCACTCACCGGGATCTCCCTCTCTCTCAGGGATCACTCACCGGGGCCTCCTTCTCTCTCTCTCAGGGATCACTCTCTGGGATCTCCCTCGCTCTCAGGGATCACTGACTGGGATCTCTCTCTCTCAGCGATCACTCACTGTTATCTCTCTCTCTTTCAGGGATCACTCACTGGGATCTCTCTCTCTCTCAGGGTTCACTCTCCGGGATCTCTCTCTCTCCCTCAGGGATCATTCGCTGGGATCTCTCTCCTTCTTAGGGGTCACTTACTGGGATCTCTCTCTCTCTCTCAGGGATGTCATACCTGCATATCTCTACATCTCTCTCAGGGATGATTCACCGGGATCTCTCTCTCTCTCTCTCTCTCAGGGATGACTCACCGGGATCTCGCTCTCTCAGGGATCTCTCACCGGGATCTGTCTCTCTCTCGGAATCACTCACTGGGATCTGTCTCTCTCCCTCAGGGATCACTCACCAGGATCTCTCTCCCTCAGGGATCACTACCAGAATTTCGCTCTCGGGGACCACACACCAAGTTCTCGCTCTTCCTCAGGGGTCACTCACTGGGATCTCTCTCTCTCTCCCTCACTCACCAGGATCTCTCTCTTCCTCAGGGATCGCTGACGGGGATCTCTCCCTCAGGGATCACTCACCAGGATCTCTTTCCCTCAGGGGTTACTCATTGGGATCTCTCTCTCAGGAATCACTCATCAGGATCACTCTCCCTCAGGGATCACTCACCAGGATCTCTCTCTCTCCCTCAGGGATCGCTGACCAGGATCTCTCCCTCAGGGATCACTCACCAGGATCTCTCTCCCTCAGGGGTTACTCATTGGGATCTCTCTCTCAGGGATCACTCATCAGGATCACTCTCCCTCAGGGATCACTCACCGGGATCTCTCTCTCCCTCAGGGATCACACACTGGGATCTGTCTCTCAGGGATCACTTACTGGGATCTCTCTCCCTCAGGGATCACTCATCGGGATCTCTCCACTCTCAGGGATCACTCACCGGGATCCCTCTCTCTCAGGGATCACTCACCGGGATCTCTCTCTCCGTCAGGGATCACTCAACGGGACCTCTCCACTCTCAGGCATCACTCACCAGGATCCCTCTCGCTCTCAGGGATCACTCACCGGGATCTCTCTCTTCCTCAGGGATCAATCACCAGGGTCTCTCCCCTCTCGGGGATCACTCACCTGGATCTCTCTCTCTCAGGGATCACACACCGGGATATCCCTCTCCATCAGGGATCACTCACCGAGATCTCTCTCCCCCTCAGGGATCACTCAAAGCAATCTCTCTCTCCCTCAGGGATTACTCACCAGGATCTCTCTCTCCCTCAGGGATCACTCACCGGGAACTCTCTCTTTCTTATGCGTCACTTACCAGGATCTCTCTCTCTCAGGGATCCCTCACCGGGATCTCTCTCTTCATCAAGGAGCACTCACCGGGAATTGTCTCTCTCAGGGGTCTCTCACCAGGATCTCTCTGACCCTCAGGGATCACTCACCAGGATCTCTCTCTCCCTCAGCGATCACTCACTGGGAACTCTCTCTCAGGGATCAGTCACTGGGATCTATCTCCCTCTCTCTCAGGGATCACTCACCGGGATCTCACTCTCTCTCTCTCAGGGTTCACTCTCCGGGATCTCTCTCTCTCTCTCTCTCCCTCAGGGATCACTCACCGGGATCTCTCTCTGTCAAGGATCACTCACCGGGAATTCACTCTCTCAGGGATCTCTCACCAGGATCTCTCTGACCCTCAGGGAACACTCACCAAGATCTCTCTCTCCATCAGCAATCATTCACTGGGAACTCTCTCACTCTCAGGGATCACTCACTGGGATCTATCTCTCTCTCTCAGGGATCACTCACCGGGATCGTTCTCTCTCTCAGGGATCCTTCATCGGGATCTCTCTCTCAGGAATCACTCACCGGGATCTCTCTCTCTCACTGGAATCACTCACCGGGATCTCTCTCAGGGATCACTCACCAGGATCTCTCTCTCAGGGTTCACTCACCGGGATCTCTTGCTCTCTCCCTCAGGGATCACTCACCGGGATCTCCTCTCTCTCTCAGGGATCACTCTCTGGGATCTCCCTTGCTCTCAGGGATCACTGACTGGGATATCTCTCTCTCAGCGATCACTCACCATTATCTCTCTCTCTCTCTTTCAGGGATCACTCACTGGGATCTCTCTCTCTCTCTCTCTCAGGGTTCACTCTCTGGGATCTCTCTCTCCCTCAGGGATCATTCGCTGGGATCTCTCTCCTTCTTAGGGTTCACTTACTGGGATCTCTCTCTCTCTCTCAGGGATGACTCACCGGGATCTCGCACTCTCAAGGATCTCTCACCGGGATCTGTCTCTCTCTCTTGGAATCACTCACTGGGATCTGTCTCTCTCTCTCAGGGATCACTCATTCGGATCTCTCTCTCTCTCAGGGATCACTCACCAGGATCACTCTCTCTCAGGGATCATTCACCGGGATCTCTCTCTCAGGAATCTCTCACTGGGATCTCTCTCTCAGGGATCACTCACCGGGATCTCTCTCTCCCTCAGGGATCACACACTGGGATCTCTCTCTCAGGGATCACTTACTGGGATCTCTCTCCCTCAGGGATCACTCATCAGGATCTCTCCACTCTCAGGGATCACTCACCAGGATCTCTCTCTCCCTCAGGGATCACTGACGGGGATCTCTCTCCCTCAGGGATCACTCACCAGGATCTCTTTCCCTCAGGGGTTACTCATTGGGATCTCTCTCAGGAATCACTCATCAGGATCACTCTCCCTCAGGGATCACTCACCAGGATCTCTCTCTCCCTCAGGGATCGCTGACCAGGATCTCTCTCCCTCAGGGATCACTCACCAGGATCTCTCTCCCTCAGGGGTTACTCATTGGGATCTCTCTCTCAGGGATCACTCATCGGGATCACTCTCCCCCAGGGATCACTCACCGGGATCTCTCTCTCCCTCAGGGATCACACACTGGGATCTCTCTCTCTCAGGGATCACTCACTGGGATCTCTCTCCCTCAGGGATCACTCACTGGGATCCCTCTCTCTCAGGGATCACTCACCGGGATCTCTCTCTCCGTCAGGGATCACTCAATGGGACCTCTCCACTCTCAGGGATCACTCACCAGGATCCCTCTCGCTCTCAGGGATCACTCACCGGGATCTCTCTCTCCCTCAGGGATCAATCACCAGGGTCTCTCCCCTCTTGGGGATCACTCACCTGGATCTCTCTCTCTCAGGGATCACACACCGGGATATCCCTCTCCATCAGGGATCACTCACCGAGATCTCTCTCTCCCTCAGGGATCACTCAAAGCAATCTCTCTCTCCCTCAGGGATTACTCACCAGGATCTCTCTCTCCCTCAGGGATCACTCACCGGGAACTCTCTCTTTCTTATGCGTCACTTACCAGGATCTCTTTCTCTCTCAGGGATCCCTCACCGGGATCTCTCTCTCCATCAGGGAGCACTCACCAGGAATTGTCTCTCTCAGGGGTCTCTCACCAGGATCTCTATGACCCTCAGGGATCACTCACCAGGATCTCTCTCTCCCTCAGCGATCACTCACTGGGAACTCTCTCTCAGGGATCAGTCACTTGGATCTATCACTCTCTCTCTCAGGGATCACTCACCGGGATCTCACTCTCTCTCTCTCAGGGTTCACTCTCCGGGATCTCTCTCTCTCTCTCCCTCAGGGATCACTCACCGGGATCTCTCTCTGTCAAGTTTCACTCACCGGGAATTCAATCTCTCAGGGATCTCTCACCAGGATCTCTCTGACCCTCAGGGAACACTCACCAAGATCTCTCTCTCCATCAGCAATCATTCACTGGGAACTCTCTCACTCTCAGGGATCACTCACTGGGATCTATCTCTCTCTCTCAGGGATCACTCACCGGGATCATTCTCTCTCTCAGGGATCCTTCATCGGGATCTCTCTCTCAGGAATCACTCACCGGGATCTCTCTCTCACTGGAATCACTCACCGGGATCTCTCTCTCTCAGGGATCACTCACCAGGATCTCTCTCTCAGGGTTCACTCACCGGGATCTCTCGCTCTCTCCCTCAAGGATCACTCACCGGGATCTCCCTCTCTCTCAGGGATCACTCTCCGGGACTTCTCCTCTCTCTCTCAGGGATCACTCTCCGGGATCTCCCTTGCTCTCAGGGATCACTGACTGGGATCTCTCTCTCTCAGCGATCACTCACCATTATCTCTCTCTCTCTCTCTTTCAGGGATCACTCACTGGGATCTCTCTCTCTCTCTCTCTCTCTCTCTCTCTCAGGGTTCACTCTCTGGGATCTCTCTCTCCCTCAGGGATCATTCGCTGGGATCTCTCTCCTTCTTAGGGTTCACTTACTGGGATCTCTCTCTCTCAGGGATGACTCACCGGGATCTCGCTCTCTCAGGGATCTCTCACCGGGATCTGTCTCTCTCCCTTGGAATCACTCACTGGGGTCTCTCTCTCTCAGGGATCACTCATTCGGATCTATCTCTCTCTCAGGGATCACTCACCGGGATCACTCTCTCTCAGGGATCATTCACCGGGATCTCTCTCTCAGGAATCACTCACTGGGATCTCTCTCTCAGGGATCACTCACCGGGATCTCTCTCTCTCTTCCTCAGGGATCATTGACCAGGATCTCCCCCTCTCTCTCTCTCAGGGATCACTCACTGTTATCTCTCTCTCTCTCTCTCTCTCTCATGGATCACTCACTGGGATCTCTCTCTCTCTCAGGGATCACTCACCAGGATCTCTCTCCCTCTCAGGGATCACTCACCAGGATCTCTCTCTCTTTCTCAGGGATCACTAACCGGGATCTCTCTCTCTCTCTCAGGAATCACTCACCGGGATCTCTCTCTCTCAGGGATCACTCACTGTTATCTCTCTCTCTTTCAGGGATCACTCACTGGGATCTCTCTCTCTCTCAGGGTTCACTCTCCGGGATCTCTCTCTCTCCCTCAGCAATCATTCACTGGGAACTCTCTCAGGGATCACTCACTGGGATCTATCTCTCTCTCTCTCAGGGATCACTCACCAGGATCGCTCTCTCAGGGATCACTCACCGGGATCACTCTCTCTCAGGGATCTTTCATCGAGATCTCTCTCAGGAATCACTCACCGGGATCTCTCCCTCACTGGAATCACTCTCCGGGATCTCCCTCTCTCAGGGATCACTCACCAGGATCTCTCTCTCAGGGTTCACTCACTGGGATCTCTCTCTCTCCCTCAGGAATCACTCACCGGGATCTCCCTCTCTCTCTCATGGATCACTCACCGGAATCTCTCTCTCTCTCAGGAATCACTCACCGGGATCTCTCTCTCTCTCAGGAATCACTCACCGGGATCTCTCTCAGGGATCACTCACCGGGATCTCCCTCTCTCTCAGGGATCACTCACCGGGGCCTCCTTCTCTCTCTCTCAGGGATCACTCTCTGGGATCTCCCTCGCTCTCAGGGATCACTGACTGGGATCTCTCTCTCTCAGCGATCACTCACTGTTATCTCTCTCTCTTTCAGGGATCACTCACTGGGATCTCTCTCTCTCTCAGGGTTCACTCTCCGGGATCTCTCTCTCTCCCTCAGGGATCATTCGCTGGGATCTCTCTCCTTCTTAGGGGTCACTTACTGGGATCTCTCTCTCTCTCTCAGGGATGTCATACCTGCATATCTCTACATCTCTCTCAGGGATGATTCACCGGGATCTCTCTCTCTCTCTCTCTCTCAGGGATGACTCACCGGGATCTCGCTCTCTCAGGGATCTCTCACCGGGATCTGTCTCTCTCTCGGAATCACTCACTGGGATCTGTCTCTCTCCCTCAGGGATCACTCACCAGGATCTCTCTCCCTCAGGGATCACTACCAGAATTTCGCTCTCGGGGACCACACACCAAGTTCTCGCTCTTCCTCAGGGGTCACTCACTGGGATCTCTCTCTCTCTCCCTCACTCACCAGGATCTCTCTCTTCCTCAGGGATCGCTGACGGGGATCTCTCCCTCAGGGATCACTCACCAGGATCTCTTTCCCTCAGGGGTTACTCATTGGGATCTCTCTCTCAGGAATCACTCATCAGGATCACTCTCCCTCAGGGATCACTCACCAGGATCTCTCTCTCTCCCTCAGGGATCGCTGACCAGGATCTCTCCCTCAGGGATCACTCACCAGGATCTCTCTCCCTCAGGGGTTACTCATTGGGATCTCTCTCTCAGGGATCACTCATCAGGATCACTCTCCCTCAGGGATCACTCACCGGGATCTCTCTCTCCCTCAGGGATCACACACTGGGATCTGTCTCTCAGGGATCACTTACTGGGATCTCTCTCCCTCAGGGATCACTCATCGGGATCTCTCCACTCTCAGGGATCACTCACCGGGATCCCTCTCTCTCAGGGATCACTCACCGGGATCTCTCTCTCCGTCAGGGATCACTCAACGGGACCTCTCCACTCTCAGGCATCACTCACCAGGATCCCTCTCGCTCTCAGGGATCACTCACCGGGATCTCTCTCTTCCTCAGGGATCAATCACCAGGGTCTCTCCCCTCTCGGGGATCACTCACCTGGATCTCTCTCTCTCAGGGATCACACACCGGGATATCCCTCTCCATCAGGGATCACTCACCGAGATCTCTCTCCCCCTCAGGGATCACTCAAAGCAATCTCTCTCTCCCTCAGGGATTACTCACCAGGATCTCTCTCTCCCTCAGGGATCACTCACCGGGAACTCTCTCTTTCTTATGCGTCACTTACCAGGATCTCTCTCTCTCAGGGATCCCTCACCGGGATCTCTCTCTTCATCAAGGAGCACTCACCGGGAATTGTCTCTCTCAGGGGTCTCTCACCAGGATCTCTCTGACCCTCAGGGATCACTCACCAGGATCTCTCTCTCCCTCAGCGATCACTCACTGGGAACTCTCTCTCAGGGATCAGTCACTGGGATCTATCTCCCTCTCTCTCAGGGATCACTCACCGGGATCTCACTCTCTCTCTCTCAGGGTTCACTCTCCGGGATCTCTCTCTCTCTCTCTCTCCCTCAGGGATCACTCACCGGGATCTCTCTCTGTCAAGGATCACTCACCGGGAATTCACTCTCTCAGGGATCTCTCACCAGGATCTCTCTGACCCTCAGGGAACACTCACCAAGATCTCTCTCTCCATCAGCAATCATTCACTGGGAACTCTCTCACTCTCAGGGATCACTCACTGGGATCTATCTCTCTCTCTCAGGGATCACTCACCGGGATCGTTCTCTCTCTCAGGGATCCTTCATCGGGATCTCTCTCTCAGGAATCACTCACCGGGATCTCTCTCTCTCACTGGAATCACTCACCGGGATCTCTCTCAGGGATCACTCACCAGGATCTCTCTCTCAGGGTTCACTCACCGGGATCTCTTGCTCTCTCCCTCAGGGATCACTCACCGGGATCTCCTCTCTCTCTCAGGGATCACTCTCTGGGATCTCCCTTGCTCTCAGGGATCACTGACTGGGATATCTCTCTCTCAGCGATCACTCACCATTATCTCTCTCTCTCTCTTTCAGGGATCACTCACTGGGATCTCTCTCTCTCTCTCTCTCAGGGTTCACTCTCTGGGATCTCTCTCTCCCTCAGGGATCATTCGCTGGGATCTCTCTCCTTCTTAGGGTTCACTTACTGGGATCTCTCTCTCTCTCTCAGGGATGACTCACCGGGATCTCGCACTCTCAAGGATCTCTCACCGGGATCTGTCTCTCTCTCTTGGAATCACTCACTGGGATCTGTCTCTCTCTCTCAGGGATCACTCATTCGGATCTCTCTCTCTCTCAGGGATCACTCACCAGGATCACTCTCTCTCAGGGATCATTCACCGGGATCTCTCTCTCAGGAATCCCTCACTGGGATCTCTCTCTCAGGGATCACTCACCGGGATCTCTCTCTCCCTCAGGGATCACACACTGGGATCTCTCTCTCAGGGATCACTTACTGGGATCTCTCTCCCTCAGGGATCACTCATCAGGATCTCTCCACTCTCAGGGATCACTCACCAGGATCTCTCTCTCCCTCAGGGATCACTGACGGGGATCTCTCTCCCTCAGGGATCACTCACCAGGATCTCTTTCCCTCAGGGGTTACTCATTGGGATCTCTCTCAGGAATCACTCATCAGGATCACTCTCCCTCAGGGATCACTCACCAGGATCTCTCTCTCCCTCAGGGATCGCTGACCAGGATCTCTCTCCCTCAGGGATCACTCACCAGGATCTCTCTCCCTCAGGGGTTACTCATTGGGATCTCTCTCTCAGGGATCACTCATCGGGATCACTCTCCCCCAGGGATCACTCACCGGGATCTCTCTCTCCCTCAGGGATCACACACTGGGATCTCTCTCTCTCTCAGGGATCACTCACTGGGATCTCTCTCCCTCAGGGATCACTCACTGGGATCCCTCTCTCTCAGGGATCACTCACCGGGATCTCTCTCTCCGTCAGGGATCACTCAATGGGACCTCTCCACTCTCAGGGATCACTCACCAGGATCCCTCTCGCTCTCAGGGATCACTCACCGGGATCTCTCTCTCCCTCAGGGATCAATCACCAGGGTCTCTCCCCTCTTGGGGATCACTCACCTGGATCTCTCTCTCTCAGGGATCACACACCGGGATATCCCTCTCCATCAGGGATCACTCACCGAGATCTCTCTCTCCCTCAGGGATCACTCAAAGCAATCTCTCTCTCCCTCAGGGATTACTCACCAGGATCTCTCTCTCCCTCAGGGATCACTCACCGGGAACTCTCTCTTTCTTATGCGTCACTTACCAGGATCTCTTTCTCTCTCAGGGATCCCTCACCGGGATCTCTCTCTCCATCAAGGAGCACTCACCGGGAATTGTCTCTCTCAGGGGTCTCTCACCAGGATCTCTATGACTCTCAGGGATCACTCACCAGGATCTCTCTCTCCCTCAGCGATCACTCACTGGGAACTCTCTCTCAGGGATCAGTCACTTGGATCTATCACTCTCTCTCTCAGGGATCACTCACCGGGATCTCACTCTCTCTCTCTCAGGGTTCACTCTCCGGGATCTCTCTCTCTCTCTCCCTCAGGGATCACTCACCGGGATCTCTCTCTGTCAAGTTTCACTCACCGGGAATTCAATCTCTCAGGGATCTCTCACCAGGATCTCTCTGACCCTCAGGGAACACTCACCAAGATCTCTCTCTCCATCAGCAATCATTCACTGGGAACTCTCTCACTCTCAGGGATCACTCACTGGGATCTATCTCTCTCTCTCAGGGATCACTCACCGGGATCATTCTCTCTCTCAGGGATCCTTCATCGGGATCTCTCTCTCAGGAATCACTCACCGGGATCTCTCTCTCACTGGAATCACTCACCGGGATCTCTCTCTCTCAGGGATCACTCACCAGGATCTCTCTCTCAGGGTTCACTCACCGGGATCTCTCGCTCTCTCCCTCAAGGATCACTCACCGGGATCTCCCTCTCTCTCAGGGATCACTCTCCGGGACTTCTCCTCTCTCTCTCAGGGATCACTCTCCGGGATCTCCCTTGCTCTCAGGGATCACTGACTGGGATCTCTCTCTCTCAGCGATCACTCACCATTATCTCTCTCTCTCTCTCTTTCAGGGATCACTCACTGGGATCTCTCTCTCTCTCTCTCTCTCTCTCAGGGTTCACTCTCTGGGATCTCTCTCTCCCTCAGGGATCATTCGCTGGGATCTCTCTCCTTCTTAGGGTTCACTTACTGGGATCTCTCTCTCTCAGGGATGACTCACCGGGATCTCGCTCTCTCAGGGATCTCTCACCGGGATCTGTCTCTCTCCCTTGGAATCACTCACTGGGGTCTCTCTCTCTCAGGGATCACTCATTCGGATCTATCTCTCTCTCAGGGATCACTCACCGGGATCACTCTCTCTCAGGGATCATTCACCGGGATCTCTCTCTCAGGAATCACTCACTGGGATCTCTCTCTCAGGGATCACTCACCGGGATCTCTCTCTCTCTTCCTCAGGGATCATTGACCAGGATCTCCCCCTCTCTCTCTCTCAGGGATCACTCACTGTTATCTCTCTCTCTCTCTCTCTCTCTCATGGATCACTCACTGGGATCTCTCTCTCTCTCAGGGATCACTCACCAGGATCTCTCTCCCTCTCAGGGATCACTCACCAGGATCTCTCTCTCTTTCTCAGGGATCACTAACCGGGATCTCTCTCTCTCTCTCAGGAATCACTCACCGGGATCTCTCTCTCTCAGGGATCACTCACCAGGAACTCTCTCAGGGATCACTCACCGGGGTCTCTATCTCCCTCAGGGATCACTCACCGGGATCTCCCCCCCTCTCTCTCTCTCATGGGTCACTCACCAGGACCTCTCCTTCTCTCTCTCTCAGGGATCACTCTCAGAATTCTCCCTCGCTCTCAGGGATCACTCACTGGGATCTCTCTCTCAGCGATCACTCAACGTTATTTCTCTCTCTCTCAGGGATCACTCACCGGGATCTCTCTCTCTCTCTCTCTCTCTCTCAGGGTTCACTCTCCGGGATCTCTCACTCTCTCCCTCAGGGATCACTCACCGGGATCTCTCTCTTTCTTAGGGGTCACTTATCGGGATCTCTCTCTCAGGGATCCCTCACCGGGATCTCTCTCTCTCTCTGTCAAGTATCACTCACCGGGAATTCTCTCTCTCAGGGATCACTCACCAGGATTTCTCTCTCCCTCAGCGATCACTCACTGGGAACTCTCTCTCTCTCAAGGATCACTCACTGGGATCTATCTCTCTCAGGGATCACTCACCGGGATCACGCTCTCTCTCTCAGGGATCACTCACCGGGATCACTCTCTCTCTCAGGGATCATTCATCGGGATCTCTCTCTCAGGAATCACTCACCAGGATCTCTCTCTCAGGAATCACACTCTGGGATCTCTCTCTCTCAGGGATCACTCACCGGGACCTCTACTTCTCTCTCTCTCTCTCAGGGATCACTCTCTGGGATCTCCCTCGCTCTCAGGGATCACTCACTGGGATCTCTCTCTCTCAGCGATCACTCACCATTATCTCTCTCTCTCTCTCTCTCTCTGGGATCATTCAACGGGATCTCTCTCTCTCAGCGATGACTCACCGGCATATTTCTCTCTCTCTCTCAGGGATGATTCACCGGGATCTCCCTCTCTTTCTCAGGGATGACTCACCGGGATCTCGCTCTCTCAGGGATCACTCACCGGAGTCTGTCTCTCTCTCTCTCTCTGGGATCACTCACCAGGATCTGTCTCTCTCCCTCAGGGATCACTCACCGGGATCACTCTCCCTCAGGGATCACTACCGGGACTTCGCTCTGGGGGATCACACACCAGGATATCGCTCTTCCTCAGGGGTCACTCACTGGGATCTCCCTCACTCACCAGGATCGATCTCTCCCTCAGGGATCGCTGACCGGGAACTCTCTCCCACAGGGATCACTACCGGGATTTCGCTCTCGGGGATCACACACCAGGATCTCTCTCTCCCTCAGGGATCGCTGATCGGGATCTCTCTCCCACAGGGATCACTCACCAGGATCTATCTCACTCAGGGATTACTCATTGGGATCTCTCTCTCAAGTATCACTCATCAGGATCACTCTCCCTCAGGGATCACTCACCGGGATCTCTCTCTCTCCCTCAGGGATCACTCACTGGGATCTCTCTCTCAGGGATCACTCACTGGGATCTCTCCCTCCCTCAGGAATCACTCACCGGGATCTCTCCACTCTCAGGGATCACTGACCGGGATCCCCCTCTATCTCCCTCAGGGATCACTCACCAGGATCTCTCTCTCTCTCTCTCAGGGATCACTCACCAGGATTTCTCTCTCTAAGGAATCACTCAACGGGATCTCTCTCCCTCTCTTTCTCAGGGCTCACACAACCGGATCTCTCTCTCAGGGATCACTCACCAGGATCTCTCTCATTCTCAGGGATCACTCACCAGGATCTCTCCCCTCTCAGGGATCACTCACCTGGATCTCTCTGTCTCTCAGGGATCACACACCGGGATATCCCTTTCCATCTGGGATCACTCACTGAGATCTCTCTCTCCCTCAGGGATCACTCAAAGGGATCGCACTCTCCCTCAGGGATCACTCACCAGGATCTCTCTCTCCCTCAGGGATCACTCACCAGGATCTCTCTCTTTCTTAGGGATCACTTACTAGGATCTCTCTCTCAGGGATCACTCAACGTTATTTCTCTCTCTCTCAGGGATCACTCACCAGGATCTCCCTCTCTCTCTCTCTCAGGGTTCACTCTCCGGGATCTCTCACTCTCTCCCTCATGGATCACTCACCGGGAATTCTCTCTCTCAGGGATCACTCACCAGGATTTCTCTCTCCCTCAGCGATCACTCACTGGGAACTCTCTCTCTCCCTCTCAAGGATCACTCACTGGGATCTATCTCTCTCTCTCAGGGATCACTCACCGGGATCGCTCACTCTCTCTCAGGGATCACTCACCGGGATCACTCTCTCTCGGGGATCATTCATCGGGATCTCTCTCTCAGGAAACACTCACCGGGATCTCTCTCTCAGGAATCACACACCGGGATCTCTCTCTCTCTCAGGGATCACTCACCGGGACCTCTACTTCTCTCTCTCTCAGGGATCACTCTCTGGGATCTCCCTCGCTCTCAGAGATCACTCACTGGGATCTCTCTCTCTCAGCGATCACTCACCATTATCTCTCGCTCTCTCTGGGATCATTCAACGGGATCTCTCTCTCTCAGCGATGACTCACCGGCATATCTCTCTCTCTCTCAGGGATGATTCACTGGGATCTCCCTCTCTTTCTCAGGGATGACTCACCGGGATCTCGCTCTCTCAGGGATCACTCACCAGGATCTCTCTCTCTCTCTCAGGGATGACTCACCGGGATCTCGCTCTCTCAGGGATCACTCACCAGGATCTCTCTCTCCCTCAGTGATCACTTACTAGGAATTCTCTCTCTCTCAGGGATCACTCACTGGGATCTCTCTCTCAGGGATCACTCACCGGTAACACTCTCTCTCTCCCTCAAGGATCATTGACTGGGATCTCCCTCTCGCGCTCTCTCAGGGATCACTCACCGTTATCTCTCTCTCTCTCTCTCTCTCTCTCTCTCAGGGATCACTCACCGAGATCTCTCTCTCTCAGGGATCACTCACCAGGATCTCTCTCTCTCTATCTCAGGAATTCCTCACCGGTATCTCTCTCTCTCAGTGATCACTCACCAGGATCTCTCTCTCAGGGATCACTCACCGGGATCTCTCTCTCTCTCTCTCAGGGATCACTCACCAGGATCTCTCTCTCCCTCAGTGATCACTCACTGGGATCTCTCTCTCAGGGATCACTCACTCGGATCTATCTCTCTCTCTCAGTGATCACTCACCGGGATCACTCTCTCTCTCAGGGATCATTCACCGGGATCTCTCTCTCTCTTCCTCAGGGATCATTGACCGGGATCTCCCTCTCTCTCTCTCTCAGGAATCACTCACCGTTATCTCTCTCTCTCTCTCTCTCAGGGATCACTCACCAGGATCTCTCTCTCTCTCTCAGGGATCACTCACCAGGATATCTCTCCCACTCAGGGATCACTCACCAGGATCTCTCTCTCTCTCAGGGATCACAAACCAGGATCTCTCTCTCTCTCAGGAATCACTCACCGGGACCTCTCTCTCTCAGGGATCACTCACCAGGATCTCTCTCAGGGATCACTCACTGGGATCTCTCTCTCTCTCCCTCAGGGATCACTCACCGGGATCTCCCTCTCTCTCTCTCATGGATCACTCACCAGGACCTCTCCTTCTCTCTCTCTCAGGGATCACTCTCTAAATTGTCCCTCGCTCTCAGGGATCACTCACTGGTATCTCTCTCTCAGCGATCACTCAATGTTATCTCTCTCTCTCTCTCTCTCTCTCAGGGATCACTCACCGGGATCTCACTCTCTCTCTCTCAGGGTTCACTCTCCAGGATCTCTCACTCTCTCCCTCAGGGATCACTCACCGGGATCTCTCTCTTTCTTAGGGGTCACTTATCGGGATCTCTCTCTCTCAGGGATCCCTCACTGGGATCTCTCTCTGTCAAGGATCACTCACCGGGAATTCACTCTCTCAAGGATCTCTCACCAGGATCTCTCTGACCCTGAGGGAACACTCACCAAGATCTCTCCTTCAGCAATCATTGATTGGGAACTCTCTCTCTCAGGGATCACTCACTGGGATCTATCTCTCTCTCTCTCTCAGGGATCACTCACCGGGATCGGTCCCTCTCTCAGGGATCACTCAGCGGGATAACTCTCTCTCAGGGATCCTTCATCAGGATCTCTCTCTCAGGAATCACTCACCGGGATCTCTCTCTCACTGGAATCACTCACCGGGATCTCTCTCTCTCTCAGGGATCACTCACCAGGATCTCTCTCTCAGGGTTCACTCACCGGGATCTCTCTCTCCCTCAGGGATCATTCACCGGGAGCTTCCTCTCTGTCTCATGGATCACTCACCGGAATCTCCCTCTCTCTCAGGAATCACTCACCGGGATCTCTCTCTCTCAGGAATCACTCACCGGGATCTCTCTCTCAGGGATCACTCACCGGGATCTCCCTCTCTCTCAGGGATCACTCACCGGGATCTCCTCTCTCTCACAGGGATCACTCTCCGGGATCTCCCTCGCTGTCAGGGATCACTGAGTGGGATCTCTCTCTCTCAGCAATCACTCACCGTTATACCTCTCTCTCTCTCTCTTTCAGGGATCACTCACTGGGTTCTCTCTCTCTCTCTCTCAGGGTTCACTCTCCGGGATCTCTCTCTCTCCCTCAGGGATCATTCACTGGGATCTCTCTCCTTCTTAGTGGTCACTTACTGGGATCTCTCTCTCTCTCTCAGGGATGACTCACCGGGATCTCGCTCCCTCAGGGATCACTATCGGGATTTCGCTCTCGGGGAGCACACACCAAGATCTCGCTCTTCCTCAGGGATCACTCACTGGGATCTCTCTCTCTCTCCCTCACTCACCAGGTTCTCTCTCTCCCTCAGGGATCGCTGACCGGGATCTCTCTCCCACAGGGATCACTACCGGGATTTTGCTCTCGGGGATCACACACCAGGATCTCACTCTTCCTCAGGGATCACACATCAGGATCTCTCTCTCCCTCAGGGATCGCAGACCGGGATCTCTCTCCCTCAGGGATCACTCACCAGGATCTCTTTCCCTCAGGGGTTACTCATTGGGATCTCTCACTCAGGGATCACTCATCAGGATCACTCTCCCTCAGGGATCACTCACTGGGATCTCTCTCTCTCAGGAATCACTCACCGGGATCTCTCTCTCTCAGGAATCACTCACCGGGATCTCTCTCTCAGGGATCACTCACCGGTATCTCCCTCTCTCTCAGGGATCACTCACCAGGATCTCCTTCTCTCTCTCACAGGGATCACTCTCCAGGATCTCCCTCGCTCTCAGGGATCACTGAGTGGGATCTCTCTCTCTCAGCAATCACTCACCGTTATACCTCTCTCTCTCTCTCTTTCAGGGATCACTCACTGGGATCTCTCTCTCTCAGGGTTCACTCTCCGGGATCTCTCTCTCTCCCTCAGGGATCATTCGCTGGGATCTCTCTCCTTCTTAGTGGTCACTTACTGGGATCTATCTCTCTCTCTTAGGGATGACTCACCGGGATCTCGCTCCCTCAGGGATCACTATCGGGATTTCGCTCTCGGGGAGCACACACCAAGATCACGCTCTTCCTCAGGGATCACTCACTGGGATCTCTCTCTCTCTCCCCCTCACTCACCAGGATCTCTCTCTCCCTCAGGGATCGCTGACCGGGATCTCTCTCCCACAGGGATCACTACCGGGATTTTGCTCTCGGGGATCACACACCAGGATCTCACTCTTCCTCAGGGATCACACACCAGGATCTCTCTCTCCCTCAGGGATCGCAGACCGGGATCTCTCTCCCTCAGGGATCACTCACCAGGATCTCTTTCCCTCAGGCGTTATTCATTGGGATCTCTCTCTCAGGGATCACTCATCAGGATCACTCTCCCTCAGGGATCACTCACTGGGATCTCTCTCTCTCCCTCAGGGATCACTCACTGGGATCTCTCTCTCTCAGGGATCACTTACTGGGATCTCTTTCTCCCTCAGGGATCACTCATCGGGATCTCTCCACTCTCAGGGATCACTCACCGGGATCCCTCTCTCTCAGGGATCACTCACCGGGATCTCTCTCTCCGTCAGGGATCACTCACCAGGGTCTCTCCCCTCTCGGGATCATTCACCTGGATCTCTCTCTCTCTCTCAGGGATCACACACCGGGATATCCCTCTCCATCAGGGATCACTCACCGAGATCTCTCTCTCCCTCAGGGATCAGTCAAAGCGATCTCTCTCTCCCTCAGGGATCACTCACCAGGATCTCTCTCTCCCTCAGGGATCACTCACCGGGAACTCTCTCTTTCTTATGTGTCACTTACCAGGATCTTTCTCTCTCAGGCATCCCTCACCGGGATCTCTCTCTCCGTCAAGGATCACTCACCGGGAATTGTCTCTCTCAGGGGTCTCTCACCAGGATCTCTCTGACCCTCAGGGATCACTCACCAGGATCTCTCTCTCCCTCAGCGATCACTCACTGGGAACTCTCTCTCAGGGATCACTCACTGGGATCTATCTCTCTCTCTCTCTCTCAGGGATCACTCACCAGGATCTCACTCTCTCTCTCTCAGGGTTCACTCTCCGGGATCTCTCTCTCTCCCTCAGGGATCACTCACCGGGATCTCTTTCTTTCTTAGGGTTCACTTACCGGGATCTCTCTCTCTCTCAGGGATCCCTCACTGGGATCTCTCTCTGTCAAGGATCACTCACCGGGAATTCACTCTCTCAGGGATCTCTCACCAGGATCTCTCTGACCCTCAGGGAACACTCACCAAGATCTCTCTCTCCCTCAGCAATCATTCACTGGGACCTCTCTCACTCTCAGGGATAACTCACTGGATTCTATCTCTCTCAGGGATCACTCACCAGGATCACTCTCTCTCAGAGATCCTTCATTGGGATCTCTCTCTCAGGAATCACTCACTGGGATCTCTCTCTCTCTCTCTCTCTCTCTCTCACTGGAATCACTCACCGGGATCTCTCTCTCAGGGATCACTCACCAGGATCTCTCTCAGGGTTCACTCACCGGGATCTCTCGCTCTCTCCCTCAGGGATCACTCACCGGGATCTCCCTCTCTCTCAGGGATGACTCAGGGATGATCTCGCTCCCTCAGGGATCACTATCGGGATTTCGCTCTCGGGGAGCACACACCAAGATCTCGCTCTTCCTCAGGGATCACTCACTGGGATCTCTCTCTCTCTCCCTCACTCACCAGGATCTCTCTCTCCCTCAGGGATCGCTGACCGGGATCTCTCTCCCACAGGGATCACTACCGGGATTTTGCTCTCGGGGATCACACACCAGGATCTCACTCTTCCTCAGGGATCACACACCAGGATCTCTCTCTCCCTCAGGGATCGCAGACCGGGATCTCTCTCCCTCAGGGATCACTCACCAGGATCTCTTTCCCTCAGGGGTTACTCATTGGGATCTCTCACTCAGGGATCACTCATCAGGATCACTCTCCCTCAGGGATCACTCACTGGGATCTCTCTCTCTCTCTCAGGAATCACTCACCGGGATCTCTCTCTCTCAGGAATCACTCACCGGGATCTCTCTCTCAGGGATCACTCACCGGGATCTCCCTCTCTCTCAGGGATCACTCACCAGGATCTCCTTCTCTCTCTCACAGGGATCACTCTCCGGGATCTCCCTCGCTCTCAGGGATCACTGAGTGGGATCTCTCTCTCTCAGCAATCACTCACCGTTATACCTCTCTCTCTCTCTCTTTCAGGGATCACTCACTGGGATCTCTCTCTCTCAGGGTTCACTCTCCGGGATCTCTCTCTCTCCCTCAGGGATCATTCGCTGGGATCTCTCTCCTTCTTAGTGGTCACTTACTGGGATCTATCTCTCTCTCTTAGGGATGACTCACCGGGATCTCGCTCCCTCAGGGATCACTATCGGGATTTCGCTCTCGGGGAGCACACACCAAGATCACGCTCTTCCTCAGGGATCACTCACTGGGATCTCTCTCTCTCTCTCCCTCACTCACCAGGATCTCTCTCTCCCTCAGGGATCGCTGACCGGGATCTCTCTCCCACAGGGATCACTACCGGGATTTTGCTCTCGGGGATCACACACCAGGATCTCACTCTTCCTCAGGGATCACATACCAGGATCTCTCTCTCCCTCAGGGATCGCAGACCGGGATCTCTCTCCCTCAGGGATCACTCACCAGGATCTCTTTCCCTCAGGGGTTATTCATTGGGATCTCTCTCTCAGGGATCACTCATCAGGATCACTCTCCCTCAGGGATCACTCACTGGGATCTCTCTCTCTCCCTCAGGGATCACTCACTGGGATCTCTCTCTCTCAGGGATCACTTACTGGGATCTCTTTCTCCCTCAGGGATCACTCATCGGGATCTCTCCACTCTCAGGGATCACTCACCGGGATCCCACTCTCTCAGGGATCACTCACCGGGATCTCTCTCTCCGTCAGGGATCACTCACCAGGGTCTCTCCCCTCTCGGGATCATTCACCTGGATCTCTCTCTCTCTCTCTCAGGGATCACACACCGGGATATCCCTCTCCATCAGGGATCACTCACCGAGATCTCTCTCCCTCAGGGATCAGTCAAAGTGATCTCTCTCTCCCTCAGGGATCACTCACCAGGATCTCTCTCTCCCTCAGGGATCACTCACCGGGAACTCTCTCTTTCTTATGTGTCACTTACCAGGATCTTTCTCTCTCAGGCATCCCTCACCGGGATCTCTCTCTCCGTCAAGGATCACTCACCGGGAATTGTCTCTCTCAGGGGTCTCTCACCAGGATCTCTCTGACCCTCAGGGATCACTCACCAGGATCTCTCTCTCCCTCAGCGATCACTCACTGGGAACTCTCTCTCAGGGATCACTCACTGGGATCTATCTCTCTCTCTCTCTCAGGGATCACTCACCAGGATCTCACTCTCTCTCTCTCAGGGTTCACTCTCCGGGATCTCTCTCTCTCCCTCAGGGATCACTCACCGGGATCTCTTTCTTTCTTAGGGTTCACTTACCGGGATCTCTCTCTCTCTCAGGGATCCCTCACTGGGATCCCTCTCTGTCAAGGATCACTCACCGGGAATTCACTCTCTCAGGGATCTCTCACCAGGATCTCTCTGCCCCTCAGGGAACACTCACCAAGATCTCTCTCTCCCTCAGCAATAATTCACTGGGAACTCTCTCACTCTCAGGGATAACTCACTGGGATCTATCTCTCTCAGGGATCACTCACCAGGATCACTCTCTCTCAGAGATCCTTCATTGGGATCTCTCTCTCAGGAATCACTCACTGGGATCTCTCTCTCTCTCTCTCACTGGAATCACTCACCGGGATCTCTCTCTCAGGGATCACTCACCAGGATCTCTCTCAGGGTTCACTCACCGGGATCTCTCGCTCTCTCCCTCAGGGATCACTCACCGGGATCTCCCTCTCTCTCAGGGATCACTCACCGGGACCTCTCCTTCTCTCTCTCTCAGGGATCACTCTCTGGGATCTCCCTCGCTCTCAGGGATCACTGACTGGGATCTCTCTCTCTCAGTGATCAATCACCGTTATCTCTCTCTCTCTCTTTCAGGGATCACTCACTGGGATCTCTCTCTCTCTCTCAGGGTTCACTCTCGGGATCTCTCTCTCTCCCTCAGGGATCATTTGCTGGGATCTCTCTCTTTCTTAGGGGTTACTTACCAGGATCTCTCTCTCTCAGGGACCCCTCACCGGGATCTCTCTCCGTCAAGGATCACTCACCGGGAATTGTCTCTTTCAGTGGTCTCTCACCAGGATCTCTCTGACCCTAAGGGATCACTCGCTGACCAGGATCTCTCTCGCACAGGGATCACTCACCGGGATCACTCTCCCTCGGGGATCACTCAACGGGATCTCTTTCTCTCTCAGGGATCACTTTCCCTCAGGGATCACTCACCAGGATATCTGTCTCTCAGGGATCACTCACCGGGATTTCTCTTTCTCAGTGATCACTCACCGGGATCTCTCCCTCAGGGATCACTCACCGGGATCTCTCTCTCTCAGGGATCACTCACTGGGATCTATCTATCTCCCTCTCTCTCAGGGATTACTCACCGGGATCTCTCTCTCTCATGGACCACTCACCGGGATCACACTCTCAGCGATCATGCACCAGGATCTCTCTCCCTCAGGGATACTGCCCGGGATCCCTCTCCCTCAGGGATCACTACCGGGATCTCTCTCTCTCAGGGATCGCTGACCAGGATCTCTCTCGCACAGGGATCGCTCACTGGGATCACTCTCCCTCGGGATCACTCAACAGGATCTCTTTCTCTCTCAGGGATCACTTTCCCTCAGGGATCACTCACCAGGATATCTGTCCCTCAGGGATCACTCACCGGGATTTCTCTTTCTCAGAGATCACTCACCGGGATCTCTCCCTCAGGGATCACTCACCAGGATCTCTCTCTCTGGTATCACTCACTGGGATCACTCTCAGGGATCACTCACCAGGATCTCTCTCTCTCAGGGATCACTCACCGGGATCTATCTCTCTCTCTCTCAGGGATCAATCACCAGGATCTCTCTCTCTCAGGGATCACTCACCGGGATCTGTCTCTCTCTCTCTCTCTCCCTCGGGTATCACTACTGGGATCTCTCTCTCAGGGATCACACACCAGGATCTCGCTCTCCCTCAGAGATCACTCACTGGGATCTCTCCCTCCCTCCCTCAGGGATCACTCACCAGGAGCTCTTTCTCCCTCAGGGATCACACACCGGGATCTCTTTCTCTCTCTCTCTCTCTCTCAGGGATCAATCACCGGGATCTGTCTCTCTCTCCCCCTCTCTCTCAGGGATCACTCACCAGGATGTCTCTCTCTGGGATCACTCACCGGGAACTCTCTCTCTCAGGGATCACTCGCCGGGAACTCTCTCTCTCAGGGATCACTCACCGGGATCTCTCTCTCTGGGATCACTCACCGGGAACTCTCTCTCAGGGATCAATCACCGGGATCTCTCTCTCTCAGGGATCACTCACATGGATCTCTCTCTCTGGGATCACTCACTGGGAACACTCTCTCTCAGGGATCAATCACCGGGATCTCTCTCTCTCTCTCTAAGGGATCACTCACCGGGATCTCTCACTCTCTCAGGGATCATTCACCAGGATCTCTCTCTCTCTCTCAGGGATCAGTCCCCGGGATCTCTCTCTCTCAGGCATCACTCACTGGGATCTCTCTCACTGGGATCACTCACCGGGATCCCTCTCTCACTCAGGGATCACTCACCAGGATCTCTCTCTGGGATCACTCACCAGGCACTCTCTCTCTCAGGGATCAGTCACCGGGATCTCTCTCTCTGGGATCACTCACCAGGAACTCTCTCTCTCAGGGATCACTCACCAGGATCTCTCTCTCTCTGGGATCACTCACCGGGATCTCTCTCTGGGATCACTCACCGGGATCTCCTCTCAGGGATCACTCACCGGGATCTCTCTCTCACTCAGGGATCACTCACGGGGATCTCTCTCTCTGGGATCACTCACCAGGAACTCTCTCTCTCTCTCAGGGATCACTCACCGGGATCTCTCTCTCTCTGGGATCACTCACCAGGATCTCTCTCTCAGGGATCACTCACTGGAATCTCTCTCTCTGGGATCACTCACCGGGATCTCTCTCTCTCAGGGATCACTCACCGGGATCTCTCTCTCACTCTCTCAGGGATCATTCACCAGGATCTCTCTCTCTCTCAGCGATGTCCCCGGGATCTCTCTCTCTCTTAGGCATCACTCACTGGGATCTCTCTCACTGGGATCACTCACCGGGAACTCTCTCCCTCAGGGATACTGCCGGGGATCTCTCTCCCTCAGGGATCACTACCGGGATCTCTCTCTCAGGGATCACTGACCAGTATCTCTCTTGCACAGGGATCACTCAACGGGATCACTCTCCCTCGGGGATCACTCAACAGGATCTCTTTCTCTCTCAGGGATCACTTTCCCTCAGGGATCACTCACCAGGATATCTGTCTCTCAGGGATCACTCACCGGGATTTCTCTTTCTCAGTGATCACTCACCAGGATCTCTCCCTCAGGGATCACTCACCGGGATCTCTCTCTCCCTCAGGGATCACTCACCGTGATCTCTCTCTCACTCTCTCTCTCTGGTATCACTCACTGGGATCACTCTCAGGGATCACTCACCAGGATCTCTCTCTCTCAGGGATCACTCACCGGGATCTCTCTCTCTCTCTCTCTCTCTCTCAGGGATCAATCACCAGGATCTCTCTCTCTCTCAGGGATCACTCACCGGGATCTGTCTCTCTCTCTTTCTCTCCCTCAGGGATCACTACTGGGATCTCTCTCTCAGGGATCACACACCAGGATCTCGCTCTCCCTCAGGGATCACTCACTGGGATCTCTCCCTCCCTCCCTCAGGGATCACTCACCAGGAGCTCTTTCTCCCTCAGGGATCACACACCGGGATCTCTTTCTCTCTCTCTCTCTCGGGGATCACTCGCCGGGTCTGTCTCTCTCTCCCCCTCTCTCTCAGGGATCACTCACCAGGATGTCTCTCTCTGGGATCACTCACCGGGAACTCTCTCTCTCAGGGATCACTCACCGGGAACTCTCTCTCTCAGGGATCACTCACCGTGATCTCTCTCTCTCTCTGGGATCACTCACCGGGAACTCTCTCTCTCAGGGTTCAATCACCGGGATCTCTCTCTCAGGGATCACTCACATGGATCTCTCTCTCTGGGATCACTCACTGGGAACTCTCTCTCAGGGATCAATCACCGGGATCTCTCTCTCTCTAAGGGATCACTCACCGGGATCTCTCACTCTCTCAGGGATCATTCACCAGGATCTCTCTCTCTCTCAGGGATCAGTCCTCGAGATCTCTCTCTCTCTTAGGCATCACTCACTGCGATCTCTCTCACTGGGATCACTCACTGGGATCCCTCTCTCACTCAGGGATCACTCACCGGGATCTCTCTCTCTGGGATCACTCACCGGGCACTCTCTCTCTCAGGGATCAATCACCGGGATCTCTCTCTCTGGGATCACTCACCAGGAACTTTCTCTCACTCTCAGGGATCACTCACCGGGATCTCTCTCTCTGGGATCAATCACCGGGATCTCTCTCTCTCTCTCAGGGTTCACTCACCGGGATCTCTCTCTCTGGGATCACTCACCGGGATCTCTCTCTCAGGGATCACTCACTGGGATCTCTCTCTCACTCAGGGATCACTCACGGGGATTTCTCTCTCTCTGGGATCACTCACCAGGAACTCTCTCTCTCTCTCAGGGATCACTCACCGGGATCTCTCTCTCTGGGATCACTCACCAGGATCTCTCTCTCTCAGGGATCACTCACTGGAATCTCTCTCTCTGGGATCACTCACCGGGATCTCTCTCTCTCTCTCTCTCTCTCAGGGATCACTCACCGGGATCTCTCTCTCACTCTCTCAGGGATCATTCACCAGGATCTCTCTCTCTCAGGGATGTCCCCGGGATCTCTCTCTCTCTTAGGCATCACTCACTGGGATCTCTCTCACTGGGATCACTCACCAGGAACTCTCTCTCAGGGATCAATCACCGGGATCTCTCTCTCTCAGGGATCACTCACCGGGATCTCTCTCTCTGGGATCACTCACCGGGAACTCTCTCTCGGGGATCAATCACCGGGATCTATCTCTCTAAGGGATCACTCACCAGGATCTCTCACTCTCTCAGGGATCATTCACCAGGATCTCTCTCTCTCTCTCAGGGATCAGTCCCTGGGATCTCTCTCTCTCTTAGGCATCACTCACTGCGATCTCTCTCACTTGGATCACTGACCGGGATCCCTCTCTCACTCAGGGATCACTCACCGGGATCTCTCTCTCTCTCTCTCTCTCTCTAGGATCACTCGCCGGGAACTCTCTCTCAGGGATCAATCACCGGGATCTCTCTCTCTCTGGGCTCACTCACCAGGAACTCTCTCTCAGGGATCACTCACCGGGATCTCTCTCTCAGGGATCACTCACCGGGATCTCTCTCTGGGATCACTCACCGGGATCTCTCTCTCTCAGGGATCACTCACTGGGATCCCTCTCTCACTCAGGGATCACTCACCGGGGTCTCTCTCTCTCTCTCTCTCTGGGATCACTCACCGGGATCTCTCTCAGGGATCACTCTTCAGGATCTCTCTCTCTCTCAGGGATCACTCACCGGGAGCTCTCTCTGGGATCACTCACCGGGATCTCTCTCTCTCAGGGATCACTCACCGGGATCTCTCTCTCTCTCTCACTCAGGGATCACTCACCGGGATCTCTCTCTCTCAGGGATCACTCTTTGGGATCTCTCTCTCTCTCTCACTCTGGGATCACTCACCAGGATCTCTCTCTCTCTCAGGGATCACTCTCTGGGATCTCTCTCTCTCTCTCACTCTGGGATCACTCACCGGGATCTCTCTCTCTCTCAGGGATCACTCTTCGGGATCTCTCTCTCTCTCTCACTCTGGGATCACTCACCAGGATCTCTCACTCTCTCAGGGATCATTCACCAGGATCTCTCTCTCTCTCTCAGGGATCAGTCCCTGGGATCTCTCTCTCTCTTAGGCATCACTCACTGCGATCTCTCTCACTTGGATCACTGACCGGGATCCCTCTCTCACTCAGGGATCACTCACCGGGATCTCTCTCTCTCTCTCTCTCTCTAGGATCACTCGCCGGGAACTCTCTCTCAGGGATCAATCACCGGGATCTCTCTCTCTCTGGGCTCACTCACCAGGAACTCTCTCTCAGGGATCACTCACCGGGATCTCTCTCTGGGATCACTCACCGGGATCTCTCTCTCTCAGGGATCACTCACCGGGATCCCTCTCTCACTCAGGGATCACTCACCGGGGTCTCTCTCTCTCTCTCTCTCTCTCTGGGATCACTCACCGGGATCTCTCTCAGGGATCACTCTTCGGGATCTCTCTCTCTCTCAGGGATCACTCACCGGGATCTCTCTCTGGGATCACTCACCGGGATCTCTCTCTCTCAGGGATCACTCACCGGGATCTCTCTCTCTCTCTCACTCAGGGATCACTCACCGGGATCTCTCTCTCTCAGGGATCACTCTTCGGGATCTCTCTCTCTCTCTCACTCTGGGATCACTCACCGGGATCTCTCTCTCTCTCAGGGATCACTCTCCGGGATCTCTCTCTCTCTCTCACTCTGGGATCACTCACCGGGATCTCTCTCTCTCTCAGGGATCACTCTTCGGGATCTCTCTCTCTCTCTCTCTCACTCAGGGATCACTCACCGGGATCTTTCTGTTTCTGTTTTTCTCTCTCGGTCCCGCCGCCATTTACAGCCCATGACGTCATCACGCATCTCGCGCATGCGCATCGCCCGCCAATTGCGCCCCCTCCGGTCGAGAGAAACACCGCAGATCCCCGAGTGGATTCCGCTCCCCTGAGTGGATCGCGGCGACCCCGAGTGGATCCCGCTCCCCTGAGTGGATCGATGTGATCCCGAGTGGATTTCGCTCCCCCAAGTGGATCGCGGTGATCCTGAGTGGATATCACTTCCCCCAGCAGATTGCTCCGTCCATCAATGTATCGTCTTAGCTCAAGGTCAACACCGACCGCGTGCAACTGGGGTTGAGTCGCTCCCAATGGCCCCGAACGGATCTCACTGCCCCAACTAGATCTTTCTGTCTCCAAGTGGATCCTACTTGCCCGGAGATGATACCTTTTGCCCAGAGTGGATCCCACTGTACAGAGAGTGCATTTCCCTGACCCTGGGTGGATCCCACTGGCCTGGAGTGAATCCTCCTGATCCAGATTGCGTCCTATTGGTCCAGATGACAAACATACACATTCAGAGCAGGCGTCGGCCATTCAGCCCCTCGAGCCTGCTCTCCCATTCAATAAGATCATAGATGATCCGATTGTGGCCTCAACACCCTGACTTTTCTTGCACCAGGTCTCACTTGCCCACTGGGGATCCACTGAACAATCCCACTGACCCTTTGAGTGTTCACATGGCCCAGTAAATCCCATTGATGCTGAGTGGGCCCCATTTTCCAGACTGGATCTCACTGACATAGTGTGGATCAGTAATCCCACCTTGAGTGGGTCCCACTGACTCAGAGTCTATTGCACTGGTCTGGAGTATAACAGCTGTACCCCTGACACAGGGTGGTTCTCACTAACCTAGAGTGGAACAATGGTCTCACTGGCCCAATGTGAGTTCCACTGACCTGGAATGGAGTCCACTGATCCAGAGCGGCACTGTTATCCCACTGGCCTGATTTGGATCTCACTGCCCTAGAGTAGAGCCATGATCCCACTGGCACAGGGTGCAGCTGTTATTTCACTGGCTCGGAATTGATTGCACAGGCCTGGAGTGGAACAGTGAGCCAATGATCCACATGGATCCCAGTGGACCAGAAAGGGGTGGTGATCTCACCAGCTCAGAGTCAATTCTGGTACCCCAAAGGTGGATCCCATTGACCAAGAGTGGATCCCATTGATGTGGTGTGATGCAATGATTCCACAAACAGAGTTGATCCCATTGGCCCAGTTTCAAACCTTTACCTTAATTCTGCTACCATGTTATATTCTGGAAAGCTAGGTGGTGAAGGATAGAACTGGAACCAAATGTTATACATTTATATAAGCATTTCTTACAGAGATACACATTACAAACATGCACCTCCTTACAGAACAGTCACCATTTCAGTCTGTTAATTTTTAAAGGAGAACGAGTGAATTGTAAGTTAATGTCCACCACCTGCATGCAGTCAAAGAAAATTAATATATAATTATTACAAAGCACTGGGGCAACAGTGAGGGGTTGTCATCATGCTAATGACAGTTTAAGAGCACATGCAACAGATATGTTGGTTGTAATCTTCCAAAATTCCCAAGATTCTGGAAAGATCCCTTTGGACTAGAAAGCCGCAAATGCGGCAACACTCTTCAAGAAATGATGGAGACAGAAAGCAGGAAATGATAGACCTGTTAGCCTCTGGTCTGTGATTGGGAAAATGTTGCAATCCATTGTCAAACACAATGAGAAATTTATTCAAGTTCTTTGAGGATGTAACAAAGAGGGTGGATAAAGGTGAACCAATAGATGTAGTGTATTTGGATTTGCAAAAGGAATTCAAGAAGTTGCCACCCAAAAGGTGTCTACACACAGTAAGAGCTCATGGTATTGTGACAAAATATCAGCAGGGATGGAGGATTGGCTAACTAACAGGAAACAGCGAGTCTGGTACATGTTTCATTTTCAGGATGAAAAACTGAAACTAAGGGAGGATTAGCCACAAAGAACAGTGCTCAAGTATTAACTTTAAATATCAGATCATGATCTTATTGAATGACAAAGCTGGTTTACTCCTGCTCTTGTTTCTTATGTCCTTATGTTTAATGCACTCTCACCAGGTTTTTGGTGCCTCACACACTGACTCTTACTGGGATACAGGTCCCACGCACACTGACTCTCACTGGGGTACGGGTCCCACACACACTGACTCTCACTGGGGCATTGGTTGCACACACACTGACTCTCACTTAGGTATGAGTTCCACACACACTGGCTCTCACTGGGGTATTGGTTCCACACACACATACTTTCACTGGGGTACATGTCCCACACACACTGACTCTCACTGGGGTACGGATCCCACACACACTGACTCTCACTGCGGTACGGGTTCTACACACACTGATTCTCACTGGTGTACGGGTTCTACACACACTGACTCTTACGGGGGTACGGGTTCTACACATGCTGACTCTCACTGGGGTACAAGTTCCACAAATACTTACTCTCGATGGGATACGGGTCCCAAACACATTGACTCCCACTGGGTTACGGGTTCCACAAACACTGACTCTCATTGGGGTACAGGTTCTACACAGGCTGACTCTCATTGAGGTACAGGTTCTACACACGCTGACTCTCACTGGGGTATGGGTCCCACATACACTGACTCTCACTGGGGTACTGGTCCCACACACACTGACTCTCAGTGGGGTACGGGTCCCACACACACTGACTCTCACTGGGGCATTGGTTGCACACACACTGACTCTCACTTAGGTATGAGTTCCACACACACTGGCTCTCACTGGGGTATTGGTTCCACACACACATACTTTCACTGGGGTACATGTCCCACACACACTGACTCTCACTGGGGTACGGGTCCTGCAAACACTGACTCTCACTGGGGTACGGGTCCCACACACACTAACTCTCACTGGGGTACGGGTCCTGCAAACACTGACTCTCACTGGGGTACGTGTCCCACACACACTAACTCTCACTGGGGTACGGGTCCCACACACACTGACTCTCACTGCGGTACGGGTTCTACACACACTGATTCTCACTGGTGTACGGGTTCTACACACACTGACTCTTACGGGGGTACGGGTTCTACACATGCTGACTCTCACTGGGGTACAAGTTCCACAAATACTTACTCTCGATGGGATACGGGTCCCACACACATTGACTCCCACTGGGTTACGGGTTCCACAAACACTGACTCTCATTGGGGTACAGGTTCTACACAGGCTGACTCTCATTGAGGTACAGGTTCTACACACGCTGACTCTCACTGGGGTATGGGTCCCACATACACTGACTCTCACTGGGGTACGGGTCCCACACACACTGACTCTCAGTGGGGTACGGGTTCCATACACACTGACTCACAATGGGGTACGGGTCCAAAACATGCTGATTCTTACTGGGGTACGGGCCCTAAACACACTGACTCTCACTGAGGTATGAGATCTACACATGCTGACTCTCACTGGGGTACAGGGTCTACACACACTGACTCTCACTGGGGCATGTGTTCCACACACACTGGCTCTCACTGGGGTATGGGTTCCACACACACTGACTCTCATTAGGGTACGGGCTCTACACACACTGACTCTCACTGGAGTATGGGTTCTACACACTCTGACTCTCACTGGGGTACAGGTCCCACACACACAGACTCTCACTGGGGTACGGGTCCCACACACACTGACTCTCACTGGGGTACGGGTCCCTCAAACACTGACTCTCACTGGGGTAAGGGTCCCACACACACTGACTCTCACTGGGGTACGGGTCCCACACACACTGACTCTCACTGGGGTACGGGTTCTACACATGCTGACTGTTACTGGGGTACAGGTTCTACACACGCTGACTCTCACTGTGGTACAGGTTCTACACACACTGACTCTCATTGGGGTACAGGTTCTACACACACTGACTCTCACTGTGGTACAGGTTCTACACACACTGACTCTCGCTGAGGTACAGGTTCTACACACACTGACTCTCATTGGGGTACAGGTTCTACACACACTGACTCTCATTGTGGTACAGGTTCTACACACACTGACTCTCACTGGGGTACGGGTTCCACGCATGCTGACTCTCACTGGGGTACGGTTCCCCCACACACTGACTCTCACTGGGGTACGGGTCCCACACACACTGACTCTCACTGGGGCACGGGTCCCTACACCCACTGTACACTCACTGGGATGTGGGTCCCACATACACTGACTCTCACTGGGGTATTGGTTCCACACACACTGACTCTCACTGGGGTATGGGTCCCACACACACACTGACTCTCACTGGGGTATGGATCCCACACACACACTGACTCTCACTGGCGTATGCGTCCCACACACACTGACTCTCACTGGGGTATGGATCCCTACACCCACTGTACTTTTACTGGGGTGTGGGTCCCACATACACTGACTCTCACTGGGGTGTGGATCCCACATACACTGACTCTCACTGGGGTATTGGTTCCACACACACGGACTGTCACTGGAGTATGGGTCCCACACATACTGACTCTCACTGGGGTACGGGTTCTACACACACTGACTCTCATTAGGGTACGGGCTCTACACACACTGATTCTCACTGGGGTACGGGTTCTACACACACTGACTCTCACTGGGGTACGGGTCCCACACACACTGACTCTCACTGGGGTACAGTCCCACACACACTGACTCTCATTGGGGTATGGGTCCCACACACTGACTCTCACTGGGGTACGGGTCCCACGCACACTCACTCTCACTGAGGCACGAGTTCCACACACACTGACTCTCACTGGGGTACAGGTCCCACACACACAGACTCTCACTGGGGTACAGGTCCCACACACACAGACTCTCACTGGGGTACGGGTCCCACGCACACTCACTCTCACTGGGGCACGAGTTCCACACACACTGACTCTCACGGGGGTATGGGTCCCACATACACTGACTCTCACTGGGGTACGGGTCCCACATACACTGACCCTCACTGGGGTATGTGTTTGAAGCGTGCTAACTTTTACTTCACATTATCTCCAAATTGTTCTTCAAATTGGCATTTTATACGTATCAGCTTTATCAGGGATTGTCAATATAGCCCCCCAAACACATGCAGTGAGGGGCGATGTGGATAAATCTGGGCTCCCACTATCTGTTCAAAGGGGGCTGCTGTGTGAGTTTATCACATAATGCAGTGGATAAGCCCAATACTGTGGTCAAGGGCCATCTGACAATTTTTTTTTTCTTTATTCACTCATGAGACTTGGGTATTGCTGGAAGGTCAGCATTTGTTGCCCATGTTGCTGTGGGTCTGGATCATATATAGGGCCAGACCAGGTAAGGATGGTAGATTTCCTTCCCTAAGGGGCCATATGTTAATTGATGGTGGTTTCATGTTCATCATTACTGAGATTAGATTTTTAATTCTAGGTTTATTAACTGAATTTAAATTCCACCAGCTGCTGTGGTGGGATTTGAACCCGTGTCCCCAGGACGTTAGCCTGGGCCTCTAGATTACCAGTCCAGTGACATTTGCACTGTGCCACCACCTCCCCCTGATTGCCTCATCATCAGGCACAGTTCACTGTTGGATCTACAGTACGATCGTACGTACAAAGATACGATTTAGGAGTAGGGGCAGGCCACTCAGCCCCTTGAGCCTGTTCCGCCAATCACCCCTAGTTCTAGATTGTCTCACAAGAGGAACCACCCTCTCCACATCCACCCTGTCAAAGATCCTTCAAGGTCTTAAAGGTTTCAATCAAGTTGTCTCTTGCTCTTCTAAATTCCATTGGATACAAGCCTAACCTGCCCAACCTCTGCTCATAGGACAACCTGCCCACTTCTGATCTTAGTCTAGTAAACCTTCCCTGAACTGCTTCAAACACATCTTTTTCTTAAATAAGGAAACCTGCACTATACACAAGTACAGACTTCAGCAGACGGCTGATGGTGGGATGGAGATGGAAGCTGAGCTGAGCTTTAGCTGTGTCTACCCAAACGGAATTGAGACCAGTCCCGGGTATCACTATCACAATGGAAATCATCAAAATGGGAAATGTTCACTCTCCTCCTCTCACTTCCCTTCACCTTCCCTCCCCTCTTCTCCCCTCGCCACCGCTCATCTCCTCTCCCCTCTCTTTTACTGCTAGTCCCTCCCCTCCACCCTCCTTTACTTCCCCTTCCTACCTCACCCTCCAGTGACATTCCATCTCCCCCCTCCTCCTCTTTTCTCCTCCCGTCTCTCCACCTCCATTCCTCCAGTTTTTTTAAATTTTATCTTTCTCCTCCTGTTCTCCTTTCAATCTCTCCCTTTCTGTTTCACTGACCTTCTTTCTGTCTTGCTCACTTCCTTTCTCTCTCTCTCTCTCTCCCTCTCTCCCTCTCTTCCTCCTCCCTTGGGTATCAGGTCACTGATTGTTGAGTGGTGCCAGTTGAATTGCACTGATTGCTGCCCCTGGGTATAATGTTTGTGATTCCTGAAGCCACTTTGCCAGATACACTCGCTGATCTGAGACCAAGCACCGGTTGCTAAGATTCATTATGCAGCTGGTGTCTCTTGGGTCCTTCGCGAGTCTCGATGGCAGGCTTGTGAGAAAGAATATTTGGGACAAACGCACTTTCAACCACTGAAGAGAGTGGAAATCATAGAGAGAGGCTGAAATCACAGCACAACAACGCCATGCAGCACTGGGCTAGACAGATCCGACAGCTCACTGTGCAGACTAAATGCACAAATGGCCAGGTCAATACATGGGTCAGCACAAGTGAAAGGCAGCAGGGAGCTGATGGTGACACACAGAGGTGAGTCATTATGGGCGAATGATGATTGTTTAAATGTACCAGGTTCAGTGTATTCTCTTTGTTAGGGATAACACAAAATGCAAAACTCGCCTGTGCTTCTCAATACCTGTCCATGCATGGGAGCTTTACTCACCCAGTCTCACTTTCCTCTCTCAGACATGAGGTAGGTGATTCAAACCTGCATTCCAGATGCTTGAGCCTCATGATTGAGGCAAACTCTCCTGGGCAGCCGAGGATGTGCTGCACTGTCAGAGGGTCAGTACTGAGGGAGTGCTGCACTGTCAGAGGGTCAGTACTGAGGGAGTGCTGCACAGTCAGAGGGTCAGTACTGAGGGAGTGCTGCACAGTCAGAGGGTCAGCACTGAGGGAGTGCTGCATTGTCGGAGGGTCAGTACTGAGGGAGTGCTGCACTGTCAGAGGGTCAGTACTGAGGGAGTGCTGCACTGTCAGAGGGTCAGTACTGAGGGAGTGCTGCGCTGTCAGAGGGTCAGTACTGAGGGAGTGCTTCACTTTCAGAGGGTCAGAACTGAGGGAGTGCTGCACTGTCAGAGGGTCAGTACTGAGGGAGTGCTGCACTGTCAGAGGGTCAGTACTGAGGGAGTGCTGCACAGTCAGAGGGTCAGCACTGAGGGAGTGCTGCACTGTCAGAGGGTCAGTACTGAGGGAGTGCTGCACTGTTGGAGGGTCAGTATTGGGGGAGTACTTCAGTGTTCGAGGGTCAGTACTGAGGGAGTGCTGCACTGTCGGAGGGTCAGTACTGAGGGAGTGCTGCACTGTCGGAGGGTCAATACTGAGGGAACACGGCTCTATTAGAGAAGAGCGGCAAGAGGAGAACCCTAAGATGGGCAGTCAGTCCGGTCTGTGTCTCCAGAATGGGCCAACCACATTCTGAGAAAATCAAGTGTGATGTCATAGGGAAACACGGAGTTGATTGCCTTGAGGTTCTTCCAGCCTGTATGGACAAGAGCAGGGACTTACCTGGGAGTCGGAGAGGCGGCGGCCTGTGTGGAGCCAGTGTGGAGTGGAGGGTATATAGCAGGGCGAAGGCTTGAGACCTACACTTACCTGGGAGTTGGAGAGGCACACAAGTCATCTGCTGGGCTCAAAGTGCACTGAGTTTGAAGGTAGAGTGAAAAAAAACAGTGACATCACAGCAAAGTCATAGGTTGATTGGTCAGTACCTACTGTAAAGGTCTTGTGTAAATAGCTAGATTAGTTCGCTACTTTTAGGAAAGGTGTCTAAAGAGCTGAATTATAGAAAAACATAACAGTCTTACATAACCCCTGGGTACCTTATGGGAACAGGAGAAGGAGCGGGCTAGTGAGTAAAGTTGAATAATTCTATTTTCTACGTTCCAGTCCCCAGTTTACAGTAACCTTTTTTACTATTCATTCACAGGATGTGGGTGTCGCTGGCTGGGCCAGCATTTATTGCCCATCCCTGGTTGCCCTTGAGTTGTCAGTTGCCTTCTTGAACCGCTGCAGTCCATGTGGTGTAGGTACACCCACAGTGCTGTTAGGGAGGGAGTTCCAGGATTTTGACCCAGCGACAGTGAAGGAACGGTGATATATTTCCAAGTCAGGATGGTGTGTGATTTGGAGAGGAACTTGTAGATAGTGGTGTTCCCATCTGTCTGCTGGCCTTGATAGAAGCAGTCCTGGGTTTGGAAGGTGTTGTCTATGGAGCCTTGGTGAATTCCTGCAGTGCATCTTGTAGATGGTACACACTGCTGCTACAGTGCGTCGGTGGTGGAGGGAGTGAATGTTTGAATATGGGGTGCCAATCAAGCGGGGCTGCTTTGTCCTGGACGGTGTCAAGCTTCTTCAGTGTTGTGGGAGCTGCACTCATCCAGGCAAGTGGGGAGTATTCCATCACACTCCTGACTTGTGCTTTGTAGATGGGGGACAGGCTTTGGGGAGTCAGGAGGTGAGTTATTCATTGCAGGATTCCTAGCCTCTGACCTGCTCTTGTAGCCACAGTATTTATGTGGCTGGTCCAGTTCAGTTTCTGGTCAATGGTAACCCCCAGGATGTTGACAGTGGGGGATTCAGTGATGGTAATGCCATTGAACATCAAGGAGAGATGCTTAGATTCTCCCTCGTTGGAAGTGGTTATTGCCTGACACTTGTATGGCATGAATGTTTCTTGCCACTTGTCAGCCTAAGCCTGGATATTATCCAGGTCTTGCTGTATTTGGACATGGACTGCTTCAGTATCTGAGGAGTTGCGAATGGTGCTGAACATTGTGCAATCATCAGCGAACATCCCCACTTCTGACCTTATGATGGAAGGAAGGTCATTGGTGAAGCAGCTGAAGATGGTTAGGCCGAGGACACTACCCTGAGGAACTCCTGCAGTGATGTCCTGGAGCTGAGATGACTGATCTCCAACAACCACAACCATCTTCCTTTGTGCTAGGTATGACTCCAACCAGTGGAGAGTTTTCCCCCCTGATTCCCATTGACTGCAGTTTTGCTGGGGCTCCTTGATGCCACACTCGGTCAAATGCTGCCTTGATGTCAGGGGCAGTCACTCTGACCTCACCACAAATAGTATAAAAAGAAGCTTAAGGTATGGCAGGGCAGGTCAGCTGCCTGTGGTGAATCTATGAAGCTGAGGGATACATGGATAGCTGGTTTAAGGAAGTGGTCATATCGCAGGTTAGGTGTTTGCAAGCTGAGGGGGAATGGGGACTGCCCGACAGTCTGGGAGTAGCATGCAGGTAGTCTAGGAGCCCCTGAGTTGATCTGGCTTGCTTGCTCGTTTTCCATTTTGGATGCTGCTGATGGTGACGCTTCCTCAGAGGAGTGCACAAAGAGCCAAGTCCTTTTAACCTTAGTTGGCTCAGCTGTACAGGAGGGGAGGAGCTATAGTGATAGGAGATTCATTGGTTAGGGGAGCAGACAGGTGTTTCTGTGGCCGTAGACATGGCTCCAGGATGGGATATTGCCTCCCTGGTGCCAGGGTCAAGGATGTCACAGAGCGGCTGCAGGACATTCTTCTGGGGGGAGGGTGAACAGCCGGAGGTGGTGGTCCACATTGGGACCATGGCTTAGGTAGCAACAGGGCTGAGGTCCTGAATGTAGCTTTTAGGGAGTTAGGAAGGGAATTAAAAAGCAGGACCTCAGAGGTAATAACCCCAGGATCACTCCGAGTGCTACATGCTAGTGAGAACAGAGATGGGAAGATGAAGAAAATGAACACGTGGCTGGAGAAATGGAGTAGGAGGGAGGGCTTTAGATTTCTGAGGCATTGGGACTGGTCCTGGGGCAGGTGGGACCTGTACAAGCAGCACAGGTTACATCTTAACAGGGCTGGGCCTAATGTCCTCAAGGGGAGATTTGCTGCTGCTGTTGGGGAGAGTTTAAACTAGCTTGTTAGGGGGCTGGGAACCTGAGGGGGAATTCATTTAAGGAGAGAAACATCGCAGAGAATGGGAAGTAGAAACATAGGGCCGAATTTTCCGTTCCAATAATAAGTCCCACGGTGGGAGCAGGAAGTCAGACGTACTTTTGCTATTAAACAGGCTTCCATGTACCCCCCACCTCATTGCTTATACATGCACACGGGTCACGGTGAGTCTCGGGGTGAGGCAGTCAGGAAGTCAGATGCCCCACTTTCATGTCTGGGCGCCATGTTTAAAAGTCACCTGGACAGGCCTTCACTGACACCATTAGGAACCGCGCTGGGAGACAGGCAGCAGGAGGCAGCCACTTCCAGCCTCACGATTAGCAATGCCCCCTGGAGAATCTCCTCCAGGTCTTGAGGAAAGACGGCATGTCCCCTTTCCAAGGGATAGCAGGAGGACCCTCTCACCTGACAATGGCAGCCTGGGAGGAGGCTGCCAGGGTCACCAGCGGTCTGAAGGAGGACCAGCCTGCAGTGCCAGAACCAGGTCAATCATCTAACCCACTCTGTTAGGGCAAGTGAACCTTCTACTCACTCCAAACTCACTTCGCCACTCCTTCTGTGATTCTGTCATGGGATGTGGGAGTCACTGTCTAGGCCAACACTTTTGATGCCCCTCCCTAAATGCCCTTGAGAAGGCAGTGGGGTGCTGCTTTGGTGAACCGCTGCAGCCCATGTGCTGTGCTGCTGGAGAGGCAGCTACAGGATTATGATGCAGCTACAGGGAAGGGACAGCCCTGGCGTGTGGAGTGCTGCTGTTCCCATACACCTGCCGTTCCTGCCATTTACCTGGTGAAAGGCAATATCAAAGGATCCTTGGTCAGTTCCTGCAGTGCATTTTGTTGATGGTACACGTTGCTGCTGCTGGGTGTCACTGGTGGAGGGAGTGAGTGTTGAAGGTGGTGGATTTGGTGCCAATCAAGCGAGCTGCTTTGTCCTGGAAGCTGTCTAGCTTAAGCCTTTCTGGACCTGCATTCATACGAACATATGAACATTCGAAATAGGAGCAGGAGTAGGCTGTTCAGATTTAGTCCCTTGAACCTGCTCTGCCATTCAATAAGATCCTGGATGATCTGCTTATGTTTCAAATTCCCATCTAACCCCGATAACCTTTGATTCCCTTGCCTAATGAGAATCTATCTACCTCTGCCTTAAAAATATTCAGTGACCCCGCCTCCACCACCTTCTGAGGCAGAGAATTCCAAAGTCACACAACCCTCAGAGAGAAAACAATTCTCCTCATCTCTGTCCTAAAAGGGTGACCCCTAATTTTAAACCAGTGCCCCCTAGTTCTGGACCCACCCACAAGAGGAAACATCCTTTCCATGTCCACCTTGTCAAGGCCGTTCAGGATCTTGTAAACTTCAATCATATCACCCCTCACTCTTCTAAACTCCAGTGGAAACAAGCCCCGTCTGTCCAACCTTTCCTCATAAGACAGCCCACTCATTCCAGGTATCAATCTAGTAAACCTCCTCTGAACCGTCTCCAATGTGTTTACATCCTTCCTTAAATAAGGAGACTAAAACTGCACACAGTATTCGAGGTGCGGTCTCACCAATGCCCTGTATAATTGAAGATTAACATCCTTACTTTTATCATCTGTGGAGAGAGAAACAAAGTTAACGTTTTAGGTCTGTATGACCCATCTCCAGCTCTGAAGAAGAGTCATACAGACTTGAAACGTTAACTCTGTATCTCTCTCCACAGATGCTGTCAGACCTGCTGAGGTTTTCCAACATTTCCTGTTTTTGTTTCAGATTTCCAGCATCCGGAGTATCCTTACTTTTATGTTCAATCCCTCTTGTAATAAAGGACAGAATTCCATTAGCCGCCGTAATTACTTGCTGTACCTGCAGATTAACTTTTTGTGACTCATGCAAGAAACTGGAGAGTTTTCCATCACACTCCTGATTTGGGCCTGTACATGGTGGTCAGGCTGTGGGGTGGTCAGTTAGTAGCCGCAGGATTGGCAGTCTGCGATCTGCTCTTTCATCAAACTTGCTCACAATCCATCCAACTATTTTTATGCTGGAGAAGACCATCCACAACAGGAAGGAGAGAGAGGAGATGGGAGGTGGGATGCGACCCCTCACTGCATTTGAGCAGGCAGGATAGAGACTGTGCCTGTGTCGAGGGCGAGGTCAGCCTCTCCCAAGAATCCAGCGAGGAAGTGTGCATTATTCCGAGAGGTTCGGAATTTCCAGGTGATCGATGTGTGCAATGAATGAGCCAGCCCAGGCTCATTCTCTCTTTTCTCCATTCCAGGAGCCAGCAGGAAGAGGGGGAGGCCAACATCCCCCTCGGTGGTCAGCCCCAGCCCCCAGACCACCTCAGAGGACAGCCCCAGCCCCCAGACCACCTCAGAGGTCAGCCCCAGCCCCCAGACCACCTCAGAGGTCAGCCCCAGCCCCCAGACCACCTCAGAGGACAGCCCCAGCCCCCAGACCACCTCAGAGGTCAGCCCCAGCCCCCAGACCACCTCAGAGGTCAGCCCCAGCCCCCAGACCACCTCAGAGGTCAGCCCCAGCCCCCAGACCACCTCAGAGGTCAGCCCCAGCCCCCAGACCACCTCAGAGGACAGCCCCAGCCCCCAGACCACCTCAGAGGTCAGCCCCAGCCCCCAGACCACCTCAGAGGTCAGCCCCAGCCCCCAGACCACCTCAGAGGTCAGCCCCAGCCCCCAGACCACCTCAGAGGTCAGCCCCAGCCCCCAGACCACCTCAGAGGACAGCCCCTGCCCCCAGACCACCTCAGAGGTCAGCCCCAGCCCCCAGACCATCTCAGGACGACAACAACAACTTCACAGCTGTACAGCTATCACAGTGTTCCCCTGCACCCTCCACCAACACACAGGCTCAAACCTCAGTGGGTCATAGATCTAGATAAGGCTTAGGGGTCACACTCTGGTGATCACCTCACACACACAAATCCACAGCAGGTGGAGGCAGTGACAGCCAAGGTTTCTGGCACTTGCAGGACTGCTGGAGAACAGGCACCTGCTCAGTCTGAGTCCAGTGACAAGTCTCTGGAAGCAACCATAGAAAATATGGTGGAGATTCAGAGAGACGGCAGGTAACATCAGTCAGAGATGTAAAAGGCCCTCAACAGAGTGGCACGAGAGATTGAGGAGTCCGTCCACGTGCTCTCTGGTGCACTGGCTTCAGCATGTGAGCACCTGGAAGTCTCCGTGGGGAGGTGGCAGATGCCATGGAGGTCCAGGTCCAGCAGTTTCTGCTGGATATGCGCTCAGACCTGCACACCATCACTGTAGCCATGACTGCGTCCCAGCATGTGCCCCTTCTCCTCAAGGAGCCAAGGAGGGGCCCTTAGGCACTCAAAAGGAGGAGGACACCCTGCTGCTATTCGGCTAGCACACTCCAAGCGTGTCCAGCTACTCCAAATCCCGTCAGCCTGTGACCCCCATTAACTCCAGCTGGTCAGGCATAGGAGAGTGCACCTGCCCCACAACAGGGATCCTTAGCAGGCTTGGCCTGTCCAGGCCTTGGGCTACCAGAGGACTCCCATCAAAGTCATCTCAGGCAACAGGGCATAGCAGTCAGTAGGCTGCCTCCACCTCAGCTCCAGATGCCAGGGCTGTGCCCAGATGCAGTGGTGGAGTGAGGAAATTTAAGAAGTTCTCAATGCAAGCTCATGGCACGGGTGTACAATCATTGTACATAGTTTTGGTACTTGTAAACATCTGTTCACTTGCACAGTTTGGAAGTCTCTGGGATTCCTTCTTGCTGCTAGTTGCTTCAGTGGCCGTGTACACTCCGTCCCTTCCAGCTGGAGAACATCCTGCTGGACAAAGGATGGGCATTCCTACCCCTCCCCCCCTCCACTCCATACCAGCCTGCGCTTGTAGGCATCACTCTTTGACCAGGGTGATGAGAGCCATGTGTGAGAAGCTGCCCATTCACACTATTCCTCCACTGCCCTCGAGACGCTAGTGAGAGACTTTTGTCTTGTTGTGATAGGAAGACTAACCACATGAGTCCAGGAGGATGGGGGTTTGCAGTTGTGAGTTGGCTACCATTCACCAACATGGCCCTTGTAGGCATCCACCTCCCTCCTGCCCTTCATCCCTAACTCTGGAGCCGTTGGCCAATGGATCAGAGTGAATGGCAGTTCTGCACCTTGCTGGGGTCTCAATGTCCTGAGAACCCCATGGGCCTGACCTGCTGCCATGTGTCCTTCACCAGACAGTGAGGATATCAAAATAACACATCCCCCTGCAGTCTCCACACGATTATCAGTCTGTCCCTTCAGTTGTCCAGTTGTTCTGACCTTTAGCTCCACCCACCCGAGAAGATCCTCCTCCCACCTCGAGGTTTTACAGTTAGGCATCGAGGGTGTTGCCTCGCTGCTGAGCTGTCTTCCTGTCGTGATGTTTCATGTCACTTTTCAAACTCTCTCCACCACCTTTTACCTTCCCCCATCACCCCCCAACTTCCCCACATCACCATCCACCTCCCCCAGTGTCACCTTCACCCTCCTCTCTGCAACCCTTCAGCTTCCCCCCATCACCCTGGACCCTATGACCATTGACCTGGAGATACCTTCCCTCCCCGACAAGCCCACACCAGTCACAGTGTCCATGCCCACCCTGATCCTGCCCACTCCCATTGTCCGTGCCACCATTCTTGAATCCACTCAATGACCTTCTCGATGAGAACTCCACGCACTACCCACACCCTGACCTACCCACCCTACCACATACCCACACCCTGATCCACCCACCCTACCACATACCCACACCCTGATCCACCCACTCTACCACATCCCCACACCCTGACCCACCCACCCTACCACATACCCACACCCTGACCCACCCACCCTACCACATACCCACACCCTGATCCACACACCCTACCACATATCCACACCCTGATCCACCCACCCTACCACATACCCACACCCTGATCCACCCACTCTACCACATACCCACACCCTGACCTACCCACCCTACCACATACCCACACCCTGATCCACCCACCCTACCACATACCCACACACTGACCCACCCACCCTACCACATACCCACACCCTGACCTACCCACCCTACCACATACCCACACCCTGATCCACCCACTCTACCACATACCCACACCCTGATCCACCCACCCTACCACATACCCACACCCTGACCCACCCACTCTACCACATACCCACACCCTGACCCACCCACCCTACCACATACCCACACCCTGACCCACCCACCCTACCACATACCCACACCCTGACCCACCCACCCTACCACATACCCACACCCTGACCCACCCACCCTACCACATACCCACACCCTGATCCACTCACCCTACCACATACCCACACCCTGACCCACCCACCCTACCACATACCCACACCCTGACCCACCCACCCTACCACATACCCACACCCTGATCCACCCACCCTACCACATACCCACACCCTGACCCACCCACCCTACCACATACCCACACCCTGATCCACCCACCCTACCACATACCCACACCCTGACCCACCCACCCTACCACATACCCACACCCTGATCCACTCACCCTACCACATACCCACACCCTGATCCACCCACCCTACCACATACCCACACCCTGACACACCCACCCTACCACATACCTGAAAGTGGAATGCAACATCAAATTGAGTCAAAATACAGAATAATGTTAAAAAGGCAGAATGAAAGTGAGGTAGCTGGCAGGATCCACACTGCCTGTCCTGCTGGGCAGGATGGTGGGAGATTGTGTGCGATTTCGCACTTGGAAATGATTAATTACGCAGCAGCATGTTTCTCTCCAAATCATGTGGTGGATTGGGAACTGATGTTCCTGCTCCACCATCACCTAATGGGATCAAAGGTCTGGGTGCCATATTTAAGTGCGACCCTAATCCTCTCCTGCCCAGCCTGGAGAAAAAGATGTCTGGAAATGGCTGTGGCAAAGAGGAAAGCTGCTTTGAAGTTCAACAATGAGGCCCTCATAAGTGGTGTGCAGCAACACTGGGATATCCTTTACCGCAGGATAGAGTCCAGGAAGCCCACCAGCCTCACCTCACCAGCCTGGGACGCCATCGTGAGGGGGGTGAGCGCATCGGGTAACCATCCTAGAAACGTCATCCAGTGTAGGAAGAGGATGAATGATCTCATCTGCTCTGCCAGGGTAAGTTACCTTCTCCTCAGTCCAATCTCACATCTCACAATGACATCATGCACTCAAAGGGTTACACGACTCAGGGATCTCACACAATATTAGTGGCGACACATCAGTCACCGATTGTCTGACAGACACTTTAACATCACCAGCATCTCATCCATCCTGCTGCACAAACACCATCCTCAGCCCCTACAGGGGAGGGCTCAGCACACACAGCAGGTCCACATGCTCCCCAATCTCTCCTCCATCTCCTGTCATCACATTCCACCCAGGAAAAGCTGTCACACAACAAGACGGAGCGATCCCAGACCGGAGGAGGGAGAGCAGAGATTGTGGAGCTAGCGAAATTTGAGGAGGATGTTGCTGGGTTGGTGGCTGAGGACAGGGACCGATCCTGTGGGGAAGATTGGCTTCTCCCAGTGAGGTCAGTCTGGATGAGACCAGTCTGGATGAGGTCAGTCCAGATGAGGTCAGTCCAGATGAGGTCAGTCCGGATGAGGCCAATCGGATGAGGTCAGTTTGGATGAGGCCAGTTTGGATGAGGTCAGTCTGGATGAGGTCAGTTTGGATGAGGTCAGTCTGGATGATGTCAGTCTGGATGAGGCCAGTCTGGATGAGGCCAGTTTGGATGAGGTCAGTCTGGATGAGGCCAGTTTGGATGAGGCCAGTTTGGATGAGGTCAGTCTGGATGAGGTCAGTCCGGATGAGGTCAGTCGGATGAGGTCAGTCCAGATGAGGCCAGTTTGGATGAGGTCAGTCTGGATGAGGTCAGTCCGGATGAGGTCAGTCGGATGAGGTCAGTCCAGATGAGGCCAGTTTAGATGAAGTCAGTTTGGATGAGGTCAGTCTGGATGAGGCCAGTTTAGATGAAGTCAGTTTGGATGAGGCCAGTTTGGATGAGGTCAGTCTGGATGAGGCCAGTTTAGATGAAGTCAGTTTGGATGAGGCCAGTTTGGATGAGGCCAGTTTAGATGAAGTCAGTTTGGATGAGGCCAGTTTGGATGAGGTCAGTCTGGATGAGGCCAGTTTAGATGAAGTCAGTTTGGATGAGGCCAGTTTGGATGAGGCCAGTTTAGATGAAGTCAGTTTGGATGAGGCCAGTTTGGATGAGGTCAGTCTGGATGAGGCCAGTTTAGATGAAGTCAGTTTGGATGAGGTCAGTCTGGATGAGGTCAGTCTGAATGAGGCCAGTCTGGATGAACCTTCCATTGGGTCATCACATCCTGACATTCACAGTGAGTGACTCACAAAGTTACATTCAGTGTGTTCCTGAGCTAAATCTACCTGATCTCTCTTACAGGCAGCAGCAGGTCCACACACACCTCTAGACCCAACATAAGCCCCAGTCTCCAGGCCACCTCAGGTGATGAAGCTGAAGGTCCATTCGAGGAAGGCCCATCAATGTATTCACCTGTACCCTCCACCAGCGCAGAGACACACACCCCCGGTGGGTCATCGATCTAGACTAGGCTCGGGGTCACATTCTGGGGAACGCCTCACGGACACATCTCCACAGCAGCCGGTGGCAGTGACAGCCCAGGTCTCTGGCATTCAGGGGACTGCTGGAGATCAGGCACCTGCTGAGTTCAAGTCAGATGATGCGCCTGTGGAGGTAACCATGTCAAACATGCTGGAGATGCAACAACAGGCAGCAGAAAATCAGACAGAATTGCGAGAGGCAGTCAGCAGACGAGAGCGAAGGATGGAGGAGTCCGTCCGCTTTCTGTCTGATGTTGTGGCTGAGACATGCAAGTGTCTCGAAGTCTCCATGGGAAGGGCAGTGTCCACCTTGGAGACCTCGGTCCAGCAGACCCTGCTGGATTTGCACTCAGACCTGCACTCCATCGCTACAGGCATTGGTGGGGTCTATCAGTGGCTAGGTGAGAGGGGTGGGGCACCTCGACCTCCCTCCAGGTACCCCTTCTCCTCAGGGAGTCAGGCAGGGGTGCTCAGGCACCACAGGGAGGGGGAGCATCAGCCGGACACCCCAGGGCCATCCACCCAGGTGACTCCAATAGTGTCCAGTCGATCCCAATCCCCTCTGCCTGTGACCCCCATCATCTCCAGCTGTATAGGCCGAGGAGGGTGCACCTGCCCCACAGCAGGACACCCAAAGTAGGCCAGGGCCCTCCAGTTCCTGACCCTCTAGAGGATGCCCGCCAAAGTCATCAAAGACAACAGGGCGTAGCAGTCAGCAGGCTGCCTCCATCTCTACTGTGGGTGTCGGTGATTCACCTAGAATTAGCAGTAGCGTTAGAAGATTAGGAAGCTTTGAAATCGCTTCTGGGTCAGAGATGTTCGATCACTCTAAGTATAATGCACCTTTGTGAATACATTTCCTGTTGATGAGAATGGTGTAGTCATTTGAAAGCATCTTGCGTATGCATCTATGTGACCTCTTATTATGAGGGTGACCCAGGCTCCCAATCAGTGTTCACCTGCCTTTGTGAGCCTCACATTATGTGATGTGTAGCTGAGTCACGATAGTTATTCTACCCTTGTGTTAATTCAGGGAGATATGTGAAACTCTTTTCAAGGGTGTCTGCAAAATACGTTAGCAACCATACTCCTTAAACAGCACCTTCCAAACCCATGACCACTACCATCTAGAAGGACAAGGGCAGCAGGTAGATGGGAACACCACCACCTGGAAGTTCCCCTCCAAGTCACTCACCATCCTGACTTGGAAATATATCACTGTTCCTTCACTGTCGCTGGGTCAGAATCATGGAACTCCCTCCCTAACAGCACCGTGGGTGTACCTACACCACATGGACTGCAGCGGCTCAAGGAGGCAGCTCACCACCACCTTCTCAAGGGCAATTAGGGATGGGCAATAAATGCTGGGCCCAGCCAGCGAAGCCCACATCCTATGAATGGATAAAAAAGAAAGGGGCAAAACAAGACAGCATGGAGTTAGGCCTCACTTGCCTCGGAGGAGTATCTGTAACTGTGTCTCCGATGGAGACGGCTGCCTTCACTGTTAGTGCCAAAGCAGAAGACCTGCAGCCATGATGCTCTCTCCAACCGTGTGCGCATCTCAGTGTTGGCAAACACCTTCCCAGAAAGATGGCCACCGCTGCATCAAGGCTTTTGACACAGTGTTTGCGCTGTTATGATGACTATTGCTTCCCGGACAGCAGCGATGGAGGGTTCGCTGCTGAGCTTTCCAAAGCACGGACTCGAGTGAATCATGAGGGTTGAAGGTGCAAGGCCGAATGCTGAGATTGCCCACGGTGTCACTGGTTGGAAAGGCCTTTCAGTCAGTGAAGGATGGAAGGAATGTGGATGTGTCCAGTTGCACGTACCGTAATCCTCCTGGAATCGTGTGGCTGTCAGTGGATCATGGACATGTCTTCCACATTGTGCCACTGCGAGGGAATCCTCATGTGGAAACTGACCCTCATTTCCATCTTGAGGTTCCTGCCCTTCCTGCTCTTCATTGTCCAAGGAGCTCTCAGCGTCCTCCATGTCCCTCTGGCAAGGAATCCCCTGCTTTGAACAGCCAGGTTGTGAAGGGCACAACACACCACAATGATGTGGGACACCCTCTGCGGAGAGTACTGACGATCCCTTCCTGAACGGTCCAAACATCGGAAGCATATCTTCAGGATGCTGATGGTCTGCTCGATGATGCCTTATGTGCCTCGTTGTATCTCTCCTCCAAGTGACTCAGGGGCCGATGCATGGGTGTCATTGTTTGAGCGGGTAGCCCTTGTCCCCAAGCACCCAGCTCTGCAACCGCTGAGGCCTTTGAATTTGTGAGGTACCTGGGAGTGACTCAGGATGTAGGAGTCATGCAACTCCCAGGGTACCTGACATGGACGTGTATAATGTGCTTCTGAGGATCGCACACCAGTTGAACGTTCAGGAAGTGGAACCCTTTCCTGTTAATGAACATCAGGGGTTGCTGCCCTGGGAGCTCTCAATGCCACATTTGTGCAATCGATCGTACCCTGTACTCCAGGGAAGCCTGAGATTTCTGCAAACCCCCAAAATCTAGCAGCCTGGCTAACTTCATTGAGTGTGAACTTCACATCATGATGAGCTTTACTGTAGACGGCATCCGTCATCTCCTTGATACAGTTATGTTCTGAGGACTGTGAGATGCTGCATAGGTTCCCTGGAACAATCCGCAGGCAAATAAATTGAGTACGGCGGTGACCTTCAGGGGCACTGGATGGAGATATTGTCCCAGGCCATGGGGCGTTAGATCCTCCCGCAGAATGTGGCCGATGTGATCCACCAGATCTCTGGACAAGCGAAGATGGGCGAGGCATTGTCTGTCGCTCATCTCCAGATAGGAAAGGAATCCAATTGACCCTTGGTCATGTGAGTCATTTCCTTGGAATGGATCTAACCTCCCGATATTCTGGTTGTCACTGGGGCTCCCCTGGACCATGGGCCTCAGGCAGGGCCCCCTCTCGAAGCTGGGCTAGGTGGTGCCAGACCCTTCTCCTCCTCCTCAGCCAGGTCAGTGCCATGAATAACGCAGCATTGACAACAGGCTCCATCATTCAATCCTCCTTCTCCCTGAGGAATGATAGATGCAAGAGATTAATGAACACTGGGCAGATGTGGTAGACTTCCCACTCACACACAGAAAGGCAATGTCAGGCCTGAGAGCTGTGTCTGCTCTAATAGCTTCTCACTGACTAGGTCTTACAGCTGAGACACACACTCACATATCTGGGTGCACACGATGCCAATCCTGACACTTTATATCTCAATCCCACAGAATTTGAGAGAGCTTTAGACACTTCCATGAAATGTGTGGCCTTACCAAAGGAACTCATGCAATCTATTATCATGTCTACTGATCAACCTTAACTTACACTTCAGCAATGACTGGATGCCCTTAGGCCCATGATCCATGCCAGTTGGATGAAGGACATTAGAGGCTTTTGTTGATGATCTGACACATATGCAGCAGCTGTGCCCTCATTAACATTCTCACGTACCTCTCTGTTGATGCTTGAAGGGAGCGATTGCTTTGTAAAGCCACTGACTCCCACCATCGCTCTTTAAAGCGTTAAAAATGGCAATGACTCCAATGGACCCTTCCCAAGGAGACCTTCCACTTTTCTCTCCTCTCTGACTCCATTTCAATGTTTGGAGGGCAGCAGGTTGAGGCTGCCCCATAAAATGGGCCTCTGAGTGCAGCCCTGGGCTCCTCCCACACTGACTCCGACTCCTCCCATCCAGATTCTTTTCCAGTTCCGATTCCTGACTGCTCCATAACTTTGATTTGACAAGATGGTGGTGCTCGGATTTTACTATGAGACCAGCTTGGACCCGCCCTCTGTGAGTGTCACTGTCCCTCCAATCTACCTGGAACCCCACAACGTGCAGGTAGAGCTCCTTCCCATTGCTCTCCAGCCTCGCCCAGGAATCCCCGATCCCATCATCATTGTAGTTGATGGTCCAACCTCCCCACCCAAATCCATAACTGTAGATGTCCCAGTGACTGCTGTGGACCTCACCCCTCCCCATCTCGAGGCTGTGCACACAGTCACACACAGAAGAGACCCTCTCACCCCTGGAAAGTTTTGAATACCCCCCCTCTGTATGACGTATTCCCTCCTTTACAGGCTGCAGAAGCCTCCCCTATCCCTGACCATCCTGTCTGCAGCCCAGTACCAGACCAGGGACTATCACTGTCTTTCTCTTTGCTCTCCCATTCCTTCCTGATTGCTGACAGCACAGTGTCCCTCCACCCTCACCATCCCTTCCCTGAGTCTCTCTGCAACCCCTCCCTCATGTGCAATCCCTTCCTCTCCCCACCTCCATGAGACACTGTCCCAGTCTTATACGCCGGGCTCCAGCTTCCCCACCCTCAGTCTCCCCTGTGCCTGCCATAATTTCCCCCCCCCTCACTCCCCAGATAACACTGTCCCGGGGAATGGAGGCAGCCAGTGAGGGGAGCAAGCCTTACCCCCACCCCCCCAGCATGGCGTCTCACTGGCTTTGCTGAGAGCCCCTGGTGTGGCCCTGCTACAGATCAGCTTGGATTGTTGCACTCACCTCAAAGTCAGGAGTGAAATGAGGGCCGACAGCTGGACACCACTTATCTCCAAACCTGCTCCAGTCCGGCCTAGTTCCCACTGGGCTGGGAGGGGATACATGATTCCGGTGAGTAGTGTCTTTAATGAGCATTCATGATATGGTAATATATGCAAATGGAATTCCCCACATGGATCACCGGGAAACCCAATCAGCCATGGAGCTGGTGAGGGGGAAATTCCCAACCGACTTCCTGCTGGGGAGATTCTGATTTTTTGGCCTCTCTCCAAATTTTCTGGCCCCTTCAGCCAGGGGACCAGGCGCAGGCTGGAGGGGGAAAGTCCCCCCATAACGGCGAAGGGGGAAAAGGCACTGAAGCTAAATAATTACTTTGTGTCTTCATGTAGGAAGTACAAAAAAAACACCCAGAAATAATAAAGAATCAAGCGACTAGTGAGGAAGAGAAACTGAATGAAATTATCATTAGTTATAAAGTACAACTGGAGAAATGAATCAGACTGAAAGTCGATGAATCCTCTGAAACTGATGAGTGTTGAATGAGGTGGCTGTAGAGATAGTAGATGCATTGGTGGTTATCTTTCAAAATTCTATAGATTTTGGAATGGTTCCTGCAGATTGGAAGGTGGTAAATGTAACCCCACTGTATAAGGAGAGAGAGAGAAAATGGAGAACTACAGACCTGTTAGCTTGACGTCAGTAGGAGGGAAAATGCTAGAATCTAAAATAAAGGATGTGATAACAGGACACTTGGGGCAGAATGTTGCCCTTGATGGGCGGGCGGGCCTGACCGGCTCGGCGGGTGGGTGAGCAGCCAATTGCCGCCAACAAAATGGGCCCCACCGCCATTTTAAGTGGGCGGGCCTATTAAGGCCCACCTAGCGGGAAGCACTATCCGCTCCCTGTGCGGGCTGGGGGGGTGGGGGGTGGATTCCCCAAATGCGAGAGTGCGCCCTTTCACGCATGTGCACGATAGAGAGCACATCTCCCTGAGGCTAGGTGCAGCTTCAGGGAGATCGCTGAAAGGCTGTGAAAGAATAAAAATAGAACAATAAAAAGTTCATTAACAAGTCCCCCTCATGTGAAAATGTCACACAAGATGGGACATGTTAATGAAATAAACAAAACTTTCGTTAAACGTTTTTAAAACCGCTATCAAACCTCATCCCACCACTGGATGAGGTTTGTAAAAAAATCACCTACCCGCCTGCCCATTGGGTCTGAGCGCCGAGCCGAAGTTCGCACGGGCCCCTCAAAATCGTTGACAGTTGGCAAGTTAAGGGCCTTTAATTAATGGCGGGCACGCGTCCCACTGCATAGCGGGTCTGCCAACCGAACTATCGCTATGCTGCACACTGACATCGGGACGCACGCGTGACATCAGCGCGTGACATTTTACGCGTTGGTGTGCAGACTTCGCCACCCACACACCAGCCAGAAGATTCTGCCCTTGGTGAGATTGGTGAGACTGGGCAGTCAGCATGGACTTATGAAAGGGAAATCATGTTTGACAAACATGTTGGAGTTTCTTGAGGATGTAACTAGCAGAATAGATAAGGGAGAACCAGTGGATGTGGTGTAATTGGATTTTCAGAAGGCTTTTGATAAAGTTCCACACAGGTTAGTAAAGCAAATTAGAGCACATGGGGGTAATATACTGTCATGGATTGAGAATTAATGGACAGAAAACAGAGAATAGGAATAAGTGGGTCATTCTCAGGATGGCAGGCTATGACGAGTGGGGTACCACAAGAATCAGAGCCAGGGGCAGCTGTTCACCATCTATATCAATTTTAGCTGTGGACCAAATGTAATATTCCCAAGTTTGCTGATGACACAAAAGTAGGTTGGGATGTGAGTTGTGAGGAAGGTACAAAGAGGCTTCCAGGGAATTTGGACAGACTTAGTGAGTGGGAAAGAAAATGCAGATAGAATATAACATGGTTATCTGTGAGATTATCCACTTTGAATGGAAGGATCAGTGTATTTTTTAAATGGTGAGAGGTTGAGAAGTGTTGATGTCCAAGAGGACCTGGGTGTCCTTGTTCATGAGTCACTGAAAGCTAAGATGCAGGTGCAGCAAACAATGAGGAAGGTAAATGGTCTTCATCACAAGAGGATCTGAGTTCAGGGGTAAAGATGCCTTGCTGCAATTGTTTAGAGCCTTGGTGAGATTGCACTTGGAGTATTGTGTACAGTTTTGTCTGTCTTTTCTAAGGAAGGATATACTTGCCATAGATGGAGTGCGGTGGAGATTCACCAGACTAATTCTGGGGATGACAGGACTGTCTGAGGAGAGTTTGAGGAGACTGGGCCTGTATTCTCTAGAGTTTAGAAGAATGAGAGGCGATCTCATTGAAACTTACAAAATTCTTAAGGGAGTTATGATTCCAGCTGAGGTTACCCCTGGACAAGCCTGATCCCAGAGTGGAACCCAGCTCGATAGATCCTAACTTTCATTTTTTGTTTAAGTATGTGGAGAGGGGCTACTGAACAGTCACCGGAGTCAGCTGATGAACCTTTAACAAAAAAATAAAACATTTATTCAACAAGAAAAGATGAAGTATATTACAATACTCCTTCACCCACAACTATACCTTTACAGGTATATACAGATTTGTAAGGATAACACAAGTTACAAAAGCTATCTTATACTCTAATGTACACAGTAAGTACGCAGTCCATGTAAATCTGTGGCACCCTGTGGTCAGACACACCACACTCTGAAACCAAGTGACAAATGCCACCTCACCAGATGCTATAGGTCTCTCCGCAACTCCCCCCAGATGCTTGTTACACTGTGAGCTAATCGATCTCACTGAATTCCATCCTTCACATGAGGGTTTCCAATCTCCACTCTCTAAGACCTTGCCTTGGAATCTTCTCCCAAACTGATGCGTTCTCTCAGGTGCTTTCCACAAAGATTCAACTCCAGGGTTTCAAACTCTCATTCTGATTTTCCCCTTCCATGGTTCACCACATGCATTCGGTCTGTCTTCCACACACTCTCTCTCTCTGACTGAGCCGTCAACAGTACAACACTGCTTCACATGCCCATAGCAAAGAGTTATAGACCTTCAGCCGTCGCTTTGGACCTTCTTGCCTCTTGCAAACTGCTCTCACTTTAAATCTGCATTCTGCAGCTTCTGTCCCTTTAAATCTGAAGCTTGGAGCCTTTCTCTCTGCCTGTCACTCAACTTCACTAAGAGGACCTTTTCCAGGTTTCTGTCCTTCCTTTGTCTAGAAGGTCCTCTTTGGACTTTCCCCTTTTCTACTCACCTAGATTTTGGGGTTTTTCTTTAGCTTGGGACTGGCTATCTGTTCCCTTTGCTCCATTCTCTCCTGGCAGCTACTTTCAGAACCAACTGCCCTCAAACAGCTTCCAAAACAACTGCTGTTTCTCTTCTTCTGTGTGTGTGTCTGTGGGAGGGGCCTGCCTTTCTGGCCCCTTGTTGCTTGGCAACAGTCCAATCCTTGTAGCCTTATATGTTTACCTTTACTTTAGGGGTCAGAAAACGCCTCATTAGAAATGCAAGCAGCCTTTTAAAGTGAAGCTAAAACTCCGTTTGACATTTCTTAACACACAGATACAGAAATACAAATCAAACTTAAACTTTAAAGCTATAACTCACTCTTAACACCCATAAATACAAATATAACTTACTTAAGCTACCTCTATTTCCTAACAAGGGGCTTGAAAGGGTAGATGCAGAAAGGATGTTTCCCCTGGCTGGGGGGTCAAGAACCAATAAGAGACAGGCCATTTAGGACTGAGATGAGGAGGAATTTCTTCATTCAGAGGGTGGTGAATCTTTGGAATCTTCTACCCAGAACACTGTGGAAGCTCGATCAATGAGTGTGTTCACGACAGAGATAGACAGATTTCTGGAGACTGATGACATTAAGGGATATAGCGATAATGCGGGAGAGTGGCATTGAGATAGATGATCAACCATGATCTAGTTGAATGGTGGAGCAGGTTCGAGGGGCTGAATGGCCTATTCCTGCTCCCACGTTTCTATTTCAGAAGTCAGTTCAGGGTCAAGCACATTGCTTTGGGTTGTTAGGCCAGACTGGGTAAGGATGGCAGATTTCCTTCCCTTTAGTCAATCAGACGGGTTTTAACAACAAGCTGGTGTTTTATAAGCTTTATTAATGAGATTAGCATTTTATTGCAGAATTATTAATTAATTGAATTTAATACATTGGCTTTAATTTTTCAAAATTCCCTAGATTCAGGAAAGGTCCCATCAGATTGGAAAATAGAAATTGTAACTCCTTTATTCAAGAAAGGAAGGAGACAAAGACAGGAAACTACAGAGCAGTTAGCTTAACATCTGTCAGAGGGAAAATGCTGGAATCTATTATTAAGGAGGTTATAGTGAGGCTCTTAGAAAATCTCAATCAGGCTGAGTCAACATGGTTTTGTGAAAGGGAAATTATGTTTAACTAATTTATTGGTGTTCTTCAAGGGAGCAACAAGCAACATGCCTAAAGGGGAATCTGTGGATGTGCTGCATTTAGATTTCCAGAAGGCATTTGACAAGGTGCCACATCAAAGATTACTATGGTCATGATGTAGGGGGTGACATATTATCAAGGACAGAGGATTGGTTAGCTAACAGGAAACACAGAGTAGAGATAAATGGGTCTTTTTTGGGTTGGCAAGATGTGAAGCGTGGTGTGCCACAGGGATCAGTGCTGGGGCCTCAACTCTTTACAATGTATATTAATGACTTGGATGAAGTGACTGAATGTATGGTTGCTAAACTTGCTGATGACACAAAGATAGGTAGGAAAGTGAGTTGTGAAGAGGACATAAGGAGTTTGCAAAAAGATATTGATAGGTTAAATGAGTGGGGGAAAATTGGCAGATAGAGCATGTGGGAAAATGTGAATTCTCCACTTTGGTAGGAAGAATAGAAAAGCAGCATATTATTTGAATAGAGAGAGGTTGCAGAACTCTGAGGTATAGAGGGATCTGGGTGTCCTGGTATATGATTCACAAAAAGTTAGTTTGCAGGTACAGCAAGTGATTAGCAAATTAAATGTTGGTGTTTATTGCAAGGTGAATAGAATATAAAAGGAGGGATGTTTTGTTACAGTCGTACAGGGTGTTTGTGAGACCACAACTAGAGTCCCGTGCACAGTTTGGTCTCCTTATTTTAGAAAGGATAGAAGCATTAGAAACAGTTTGGAGAACTTTCACTCGACTGATACCTGGGATAAGGGAGTTACCTTATGAGGAAAGGTTGGACAGACTGGGCCTGTACCCATTAGAGTTTAGAAGAATGAGAGGTGATCTTATTGAAACATATAAGACCCTGAAGGGACTTGACAGGGTGGATGCTGAGAGGCTGTTTCCCCTCGTGGGACAGACTAGAACCAGGTTTAAAAATAAGGAGTTTCACATTTAAGACGATGAGGAGAAATCCTTTCTCTCAGAGGATCGTGAGTCTTTGGAACTCTCTTCCCCAGAGAGCAGTGGAGACAGGATCATTGAATATCTTTAAGGCAGAGGTAGATAGATTCTTGACTAACAAGGGGGTCAAAGGTTATTGGGAGTAGGTGGAAATGTGGGGTTGAGGCCACAATCAGATCAGCCATGATCGTATTGAATGGCTTGAGGGACCGAGTGGCCTACACCTGCTCCTACTTCATTTGTTCATTAATTCCCCAGCTGTGTGCTGGGTTTTGAATTCATGGGCAGAATTTTATGCCTCAGGGGTGAAATCACACGAGATGACGTCAGGTAGGAATCCCGATGTCATCCTGCATGAGAGCAATCTCCAGGTCGGTGGGCACACGCGGGTGTTGAGCTGTGACCGCCAAGAATTAAGAGGCCACTTAAAGCCATTAAAAAGGCAAATGATCCCGATTTTCCATTGCCCGTGTGATTTTGTGCTTACCACAGGGGCAGAACGGGCAGCTAGCCCACTTTTAACAAAACCTCATCCACGGGCGGGATATAAAGGGTCAGCAGCATTGCCAGTGGGAGTAGTGAGGGGTTTAGGAGATAGTTTGCTGCTGGTTGCTTATTGGTACTTGGCAGCTTCATCTCTGTTGTGAGATTCAGTCTCAGCATTTCCAGGCTTCATTCCAGGAATCATTGGTGTCTCCAAGGCCCCCGGAGAATTCAGACCATGTGGATCCTTCCAGGTATCAGACAGCCTTCCCTTACCCTGGGAATGGGGATTGTGGTCTCCGCTGGAGGCACCTCCTCTGAGGAGGAAGAGAGGGGCAGAAGGGAGAGGAGGTCGGGTGTCCCAATCCAGCTTCTAGAGGAGGGTCCTGTGAGGGGAGAGGCGCAGGCACAAAGGGTGCAGGGCCAGCAGGTAGCCCAGGGTGGAAGGGTCCGCAGAAGATGCCACTATCCTGTTGCCAGGGATTACAGGCAGCAATGCAGCTACCTCAATATGTCTGAGGTGCAATGCCGAAGGAGGCTCTGCCTCTCAATGGAGTCAGTGGCCTCCATTTGTCAGAGGATGGGGCCTGAGATCAGCTCCGATTGTGTGGGTGGACACTCTATGCCAGTGGCCCTGAAGGTCACAGTTGTCCTCAATGTCTACGCCCCTGACTCTTTCCAGGGGTCTGTGGGGGATCTGTGTGGAGTCTCCCAATCAGCTGTCCACAGTTGAGTCAAGCTGGTGACAGAAGCTCTGTTCAGGTGGGTAATGACTTTTATTCATTTCTGTATGGATGAGGCCAGCCAGGCTGAGTGAGCCAGAGGCTTTGCAGTGATTTCTGGGCTCCCTCACGTCCGGGGTGCAATCGACTGCACACCTGTGGCCATCAAGAGATAAAACAGCGAGAGTTCAAGGGATTAAACAGCGAGAGTTCAGGAGATTAAACAGTGAGAGTTCAGGAGATAAAACAACGGGAGTTCAGGATTTAAAGCAGCGTGAATGGAGAGACAGTCAGGAGATTGAGAACAGCGGAGTACAGAAAAATAAATTTCTGAACAAGTACAGGGAAAGTAAGAATTTAAAGGCACAGGAGAGGGAGTTGATTTGTGAGTAAGGGCAAAGAATTTTTACTTTCTACTAATCTGCTGTTTATAGTTAATTGTACAAGAGTAAGGTTAAAGTAAGTTAAAGTGAGTAAAAGTAACTAGAGTTTAAATTAAAAAGTGATTTAAAAGTTTAAGGTTAAGGCATGGCAAGACAGCTCAGCCAAGCCGAATGCCCATCCTGTGGCATGTGGGAAGTTGCGGTCACTTCTCGTGACCCAGACAAGCCCATGTGCAGGAAGTGTCACCGACTGTACCAGCTGGAGCTCCATGTTTCAGAGCTTGAGCAGTGGCTGGAGTCACTGAGGTACATCCAAGAGGCAGAGAACAACGTGGATAGCATGTTCAAAGAGCTGGTCACACCACGTTAGGGGCCAGCAGGCTGGTAGGGAATGGGTGACCACCAGACAGTCCAAGAGAAACAGGCAGGTAGTGCAGGAGTCCCCAGAGGTCCTGCTCACCAACTGGTTTTCCATTCTGGATATCGGTGAGGGTGATGGGTCCGTGGAGGAGTCCAGCAAGAGCCAAGCCCTTGGCACCATGGGTAGCCCAGCTGTACAGGAGGGGGGGGATGAAGAGTGGAAGGGCAGCACTGATAGGGGATTCTTTAGTTAGGGGAACAGACAGGCACTTCTGTGGCCATCAACGTGACTCCAGGATGGTTTGTTGCCTCCCTGGTGCCAGGGTCAAGGATGTCACTGAATGGCTGCAGGACATTCTTCTGGGGGAGGGTAAACAGCCAGAGCTCATGGTCCGCACTGGGACTAACAACATAGGTAGAACGGGGATGTGGTCCTGCAGACAGAATTTAGGGAGCTGGGTAGAAAATTAGCAGACAGGACCTTTAATGTAGTGATCTCCAGATTACTCCCAGTGCCACGTGCCAGTGAGTACAGAAATAGGAGGATAAGGCAGATGAATATGTGGCTGGAAAGATGGTGCAGGAGAGAGGGCTTTAGATTCCTGGGACACCGGGACTGGCTCTGGGGGAGATGTCACCTGTACAAGCCGGACGGGTTGCACCTGAACTGAGCTGGGGCTGAGTTCCTTGTGGTGCATTTTGGTAATGCTGTTGAGGAGGGTTTAAACTAACTCAGCAGGGGTGTGGGAACCAGGAGAGAATTTTAGAAAGTAATACCAGGGTGCACAAAATGCTGGGAGAGGCAGATAGCACTGAAACAGAGAATAGTAAGTTAATAGATGGAGTCGGAGTAAGGGAGCAAGCAGTGAAGTCTAAATCAGGGCTACACTGCATATATGTGAATGCACGGAGTAGAGTTAATAAAACTGGGGAGTTACAGGCACAGATTACCATGTGGGATTATGATGTTGTGGTGATAACAGAGATCTGGCTCAAGGAAGGAAAGATCTGGGTGTTAAATATTCCTGGTTACAGGTGTTCAGTAAAGATAGGAAAGGGAAAAAAGGAGGAGGGGTGGCATTTTTGGTTAAGGAGAGTATTGCAGTACTGGAGAAAGAGGATGTGTCAGAGGATTCAAGGACAGAATCGATTTGGCTAGAGCTAAGGAATAAGGGTACAATTACATTGCTCGGTGTAATATATAGACCACCAGCAAGTGGGAAGGATATAGAGGAACAAATCTGCAAGGAAATTACAGAGGTGTACACATCATAGAGTAGTTATAATGGGGGACTTTAATTACCTGTATATAGACTGGGACAGTGGTAGTGTAAGGGGCAGTGAGGGACAAGTGTTCCTAGATTGTGTTGAGGAGAATTTCCTACAGCAGTATGTGTCCAGTCCAACAAGAAAGGAGGCACTGCTAGACCTGGTTCTTGGGAATGAGGCAGGCCAAGTAGATCAAGAATCAGTGGGGGAACATTTAGGAGACAGTATCATAATGTTTAGGATGACGGTGGAAAGTCACATTGATCAATCCAGAGTAAGAATAATCCACTGGCAGAGAGCGGACTTCAATGAGGCAAGAATGGAGCTGGGCCAGATAGACTGGAACCAAGGGTTGGCAGGAAAAACAGTAGCTGAGCAATGGGCTTCCTTCAAAGAGGAGACGGTCTGGGCACAGTGATGGTCAAACAAATCCACAGCTACCTGGATGACAAAGGAGTTAGAAATTGAGTAAAAGAAGCAAAAGTGTGCTAATGACAGGTGTGAGGTAGCAAATATAATTGAGAATCAATCCGATTACAGAGGTTCAGAGGGATGTGAAAAAGCAAATATGAGAAGCAAAGAAGGATTATGAAAAAAGATTAGCAGCTAACGTAAAAGGAAATCCCAAAGTATCCTGTATAGGAGAGGTGGTGGCATAGCCATATTGTCACTGGACTTGTCATCTAGAGACCCAGGGTAATTCTCTGGGGGCCTGGGTTCGAATCCTACATCGGCAGATGGTGAAATCTGAATTCAAAAACAATCTGGAATTAGAAGTCTGATGGTGACCATGAAACCATTGCTGATTGTCAGAAAAATCCATCCGGTTCACTAATGTCCTTTAAGGAAGGAAATCTGCTGTCCTTACCTGGTCTGGACTACATGTAACTCCAGACCCACAGCAATGTGGTTGACTCTTAAATGCCCTCTGAACAAGGACAGTTAGGAATGGGTAATAAATGCTGACCTAGCCAGTGACATCCACATCCCATGAACAAATAAAAAAAAGTGGTTAAAGGAGGAGTAGGGACCAAAAAGGGGATTTATACACAGAGGCAAGAGGCATGGCGGAGGTGTTAAATGAATACTTTGCATCTGTCTTTACCTACGAGGTAGATGCTGCACAGATCATGGTGACAGAGGAGGAAATTCAGTCACTAGAAGGGTTTAAAATTGATAAGGAGGAGGTATTGGATAAGCTGTCGGTACTTAAAGTTGATAAGGCACCGGGACTGAATGAGATGCATCCGAGAATATTGAAGGAAGTGAGAGTGGAAATTGCAGAGGCACTGGCAATAATCTTTCAATCTTTCCTGGATTCGGGGTAGGTGCCGGAGAACTGGAGAATTGCAAACATTACGCCTTTGTTCAAAAAATATTGTACAGATCTGCCCTGCAATGACAGACCAGTCAGTTTAACTTCAGTTGTGGGGAAACTTCTAGAAACAATTATACGGGATAGAATTAATAGTCACATGGAAAAATGTGGATTGATTCAGAAGAGTCAGCATGGATTTGTTAAAGGAAAATTGTGTCTAACTTGCTGGAGTTTTTTGAAGCAGTAACAGAGATGGTTGATAAGGGCAAGGCTGTTGATGTGGTGTATATGGACTTCCAAAAGGCATTCGATACAGTACCACACAACAGACTTGAGGAAAGTTGTAGGTCATGGATTAAAAGGGACAATAGCAGCATGGATACAAAATTGTCTGAGGGATGGGAAACAGAGAGTAATGGTTAATGGATATTTTTCAGGCTGTAAGAATGTTTGTAGTGACCCCGGGTGGGGTTGGTGGGGGGGTGGTGGGGGGGGGGGTGGTGCGGTCAGTACTGGGACCCTTGCTCTTCCTGATATATATAAATGATCTAGATCTTGGTGTGCAGGGGACAATTTCAAAGTTTGCAGACAGCACAAAGCTTTAGAGAATCAGAAACTGTGTGGAGAGCAGTGTAGAACTTCAAAAGGACATTAACACATTGGTGGAGTGGGCAGATAGGTGGCAGATGAAGTTTAATGCGGAGAAATGTGAGGTGATACACTTTGGTACGAGGAACATGGAGAGACAGTATAAAATAAAGGATACTATTCTAAAGGGTGTGCAGGAGCAGAGAGACCTGGGTGTATGCGTACATAAGTCTTTAAAGGTGGTAGGACAGCTAGAGAGAGCTGTTTCTAAAGCACACAGCATTCTAGGCTTCATTAATAAGGGCATAAAGTACAAGAGCAGGGAGGTTATGATGTACTTATATAAGACACTGGTTAGATCTCACCTGGAGTATTGTGTACAGTTCTGGGTGCCACTCCATAAGAAGGATGTGAAAGCATTGGAGAGAGTGCAGAAGAGGTTTACGAGAATTATTCCAAGGATGAGACACTTCAGTTATGGGGAAAGATTGGAGAAGTTGGAGGGGAGAAGGCTAAGAGGAGACTTGATAGAAGTTTTCAAAATCATGAGGAGCCTGGACAGAGTAGATAGGGAGAAACTGTTCCCACTTGATTACAGATTGAGAACCAGAGGGCACAGATTTAAGGTGTTTTGCGAAAGAAGCAAATGCGAGGTGAGAAAACCTTTTTCACACAGCGAGTAGTTAGGCTTTGGAACGCATGGCCTGGAAGTGTGGTGGAGACAGGTTCAATTGAGGCATTCAAGAGTGCATTGGATGATTATTTAAAATGAAACAATGTGCAGGGTTACAGGAAAATGGCAGGAGATTGGCACTGAGTTAAAATGCTCAGAGAGCCGTTGCAGACATGATGGGCTGAATGGCCTCCTTCTACACCTTAAGAATTCTGTGATCCTGTGATTTTGTGATGCAGACACCAGTGAATCAGCCGGGTGCCTTCATCAACAGGAAGGGATTCCACTCCAAGAACCTGCAGATAGTGTGTGACCACAGGGTGCAGGTTCTGCAAGTCTGTGCAAGGTATCCAGGCAGCTCCCGTGGCGCTTACATCCTGAGACACTCCCAGATAGTGAGGCTATTCAGTGCTCCAGCCCGGCTGGATGGATGGCTGCTGGGTGATAAGAGCTATCCATTGAAAAGGTGGCTCATGACGGTCTCTCCGCCATCCAAGAACAGAGGCAGAGCAGCGTTATAATAGGAGCCGCGCCTCCACAAGAGCGGTGATAGACAGAACCATAGGTCTTTTCAAGATGTGCTTCCAATGCCTGGACCATTCAGCGGATGCACTACAATACCCCCCAGAGTGGGTGTCACTGATAGTGGTTCCATGCTGCATTCTCCACAATCTGGCACTGACAAGGGGGGACCCACTGGAGGAAGAGGGTCTTGATGCAGCTCCACAGGCCACAGAGGATGGATCCAGTAGTGAGTCAGAAGAGGAGCAGAGTGAGGAGAACGCTGAGGGTGTGGAGACAGATCTCTGTAACCTCCAGGGAGGCAGGGACACCAGGGATGTCCTGATCCAACGTTCCTTCAGCTCGGCTGCCAAAGATGTGCTGTGACCTCAGGCCAGGGCTGCTGCCTCTATCCCGGGTGTCTGAAATGACCCTTTCATTTAAACCCAGAGTCCACTCAGTGCCTGTGCAATAAAGTTTAGAGTCACCCACGTCCAGCATTACAGACTGGAATACCCTGCACCAGATAAAAAATGTGAAGCATAGTCAGTCCATGAAGACAAAAGCAAAATTTATCTCATGTTGACACACAAAACAAACAAACATAATAATATGAATGGTCTCACCAGTAAACATATAAACAAAACACGGCAGAACAGAAGATCACCCGTGACCAGTCCCTCTTGTGCTCATGGTGCCTTAAACCTACGTTTACGAGGGCTGCGTCTTGGTACCTGCTCCCCCCTCACTGGCACTGGCACTGGAGGCAGCTGCTGACTCTGCTGTCCTGCTGGGCTTGATGACCTTGGCGATCGTCCTCTGGCCAGTGGAGCCAGTGCTGGCCCTGCCTGGGAGGGAGCAGCCAGTGCCATGGCTGGCATCTCCCCAGTCACTGCACCCTCATCAGATGCCACGGTCACTGGCAGAGGGACAGAGGAGCTGCTGCTGTCATCCACAGTGTCCTGAGAGGAGCCCACAGAGACGCCAGGCAGCTCGTGTGCCTACGTGAGGTCACTCTGGACCTCCCTGCTCACCACTGATGGACAGACACCTAGCTGGATACTAGGTGCTTTCAACCATCTCCCAGACTGGCACTGACCACCTGAGGTCAGTTAAAAGCAAATACTGCGGATGCTGGAAATCTGAAACAAAAACAGAAAATGCTGGAAAAACTCAGCAGGTCCAACAGCGTCTGTGGAGAGAGAAACAGAGTTAACGTTTCGAGTCCGTATGACTCTTCTTCAGAGCTAAAGCGAAGTAAAAATGTGATGAAAGTTATACTGTGTAAAGGGAGGTGGAGCAGGTGAAGCTGGATAGAAGGCCAGCGATAGGTGGGGGCACAGGAGAAATTGACAAAGATATCATAAACAAAAGGACAAAGGGGGTGTTAATGGTATTGACAAGGGCTAAAGGAGGTGTTGATAGTGGCGTTGAGGTAAGAAAGCAGGATGTGATAATAGCAGGACAAGGGTAAGCACTCTGGAAAGAACAACATGAACAAGTGACAGGTGGTCCTTGTGGGGTTGGGGGGGAGGATGGTGGTGGGGAAGGAAAATCAAAAATAGGATATAAGGTGGGGATAAAACAATGAATATAAATGAAAATTAATAAAAATCAAAATAAGTGGATAAAAAATAAAAATGAAAAAATGAAAAAATCAAAATTAAAAAATGAAGATGAATATTGAAAAAAAGGGATAAAAAAAGGGGGTGAGGTCAGTGCCTGTGTGAGAGCTGCAGATCCGAGCTCAACCCCAGGAACCCCTCATCCTGTTCCTGGAGCTGCCTCTCCATGAGAGTCACCACTCTCTCCATGGAGGAGGCAGAGCGCTCGGCCATGAGGGTCAACGCAGTGCTCATGCTCCACACGGACTCCTCCACAACAGGGACCATGGCACACAGATCCTCATGGATCTCCACAGACCCTCATGGATCTCCCAGATCCTCCCGCACATCCTGCTGGACACCCAGTAACTGCCGCCGAATGGACGACTCCAGAAACATCAAGCATGTCTCTTCAGGGCCCTGCGATTGGGTGCTTGCTGGAGAATCTAAGGGAGAACAACGACATGTCATTATTTACAGCTATCACACTGTCACTGTATGTGCCAGGCACCCTGGTGAGACCATGGAGACCTGCATCATGGTGCCATCACCTTTCAATGATCAATGGGGACTCCAGGTTTGAGGCTCCCATTAATGAAGAGACTGCGCTAGAATGTCTGCACCATCCGACACCCTCACCATCCGACACTCTCACCATCCAACACTCTCACCATCCGACACTCTCACCATCCGACACTTTCACCATCCGACACTCTCACCATCCGACACCCTCACCATCCGACACCCTCACCATCCGACACTCTCACCATCCGACGCTCTCACCATCCGACACCCTCACCATCCGACACTTTCACCATCCGACACCCTCACCATCCGACAATCTCACCATCCGACACCCTCACCATCCGACACTCTCACCATCCGACACTCTCACCATCCGACACCCTCACCATCCGACACTTTCACCATCCGACACCCTCACCATCCGACACCCTCACCATCCGACACTCTCACCATCCGACAATCTCACCATCCGACACCCTCACCATCCGACACCCTCACCATCCAACACTCTCACCATCCGACACTCTCACCATCCGACACTCTCACCATCTGACACCCTCACCATCCGACACCCTCACCATCCGACACTCTCACCATCCGACACTCTCACCATCTGACACTCTCACCATCCAACACTCTCACCATCCGACACTCTCACCATCCGACACTCTCACCATCCGACACTCTCACCACTCGACACCCTCACCATCCGACACTCTCACCTCTGTGCACTGCACTCTTACCTCCATCAGGGACCCCTGCCTCTCTGCGACCGGCTGACCGAGGTGGGTGGTGACTCTCCAGCTCCAAAGCCTCCGTTTCAAACCTCCTCAGGATTAGGAGGTTTGAGGGTCTCTGCCTGTCCGTGACCTCTCGATGTTGTTCTGGTTCCTCTTCTCCTGAAAGGACAGAGGAGCATTGATGAGTCCTCTCTCTACCTGCAGGGCCATTGCAGCCTGGCCAACCCCAGCTGAGGAGCACCTCACAGGGCACATCCCAGATGTGGCCCTCGAGCTGCAAGGTCCTCAGCCCAAGCAGCCAGGGCTCATCCCCTTGGCCAACTCCGGTGTCATTGACAGCTGGCGCTCAGACTCTAACACCCCTGAGCAGCCATGATCATATTGAATGGCGGGGCAGGCTCGAGGGGCTGAATTGCCTACTCCTGCTCCTAGTTCTGATGTTCTTAACACTTCTCCACACTGATCCATGCCAACACAGCACTCACCCTTGCCGAGCACAGCAGCTGGTTGAACCTTTTGTGGTTCTGCACCCATGTGCACCTCATGACATCGTGGCCTTTGACCTCGGCTGCCACCTCCTCCTCCCACTATCCCCGGGAACGAGGGCGTCTCACCTGACACCCACCTCCTCCGCAAGGACGCACAGCACTCATCTGAAAATCGGGGGTGACCAAGTGCCCACCCGAGCTGCCCTATGCCCGGCACCTCCAGCCTCTGTTGAGGCTACAGCCCCAGTCTCCTGACCGCTGAATATGATGCTCCCCCCGGCGGCCTTCTGGGAGCTGTCTCTGCCCATTTTAAACCACCCGCTGGGTCTCCATTGGGCCCAACGGCTGACAGGCCCCCACCCCGCCCTTCCCGACCACCCCGCCCTTCCCCACCCCCCACCCTACCCTTCCTGACCACCCCACCCCACCCTTCCCCACCCCCCACCCCACCCTTCCCAGCCCTTCCCGACCCTCCCACCCCGCCCTTCCCCACTCCACCCTTCCAGGCCATTGGGAAGACGTGTTTCATGCTGGGCGGGACTTAGTTGGCCAGCCAGTGTGAAACCACGGTCATGGGCCTATTGCGGGCAGGGGGCCGGTTTCCTGACCGCTCTTGGGCCCACCAATCACACATGCCTGCTGAGGGAAACATTCAGGCCCATGTCTCTGTAACTTTCATCTGGACTGTTTTTTACTCTTTCCCGGGATGTGGGCTGACAGGGCCAGGATTTATTGCCTGTCCCTGATTGTCCTCGTTCAGAGGGCACTTTTAAAAATCAATGACATCGCTGTGGGTCTGGAGTCACGTGTAGGCCAGACCAGGTAAGGGCAGCAGATTTCCTTCCCTAAAGGACATTAGTGACCCGGATGGGTTTTTACAACAATCGACAATGGTTTCCTTAGACTTTTACTTCCAGATTTTTACTGAATTCAGATTTCACCATCTGCTATGATGGGATTTAAACCCCAGAGTATTACCCATGGTCTCTGGAGTACTAGTCAAGTGACAATACCACTAATTGTAACGTTACTGATCTGTTACCACCCTATTGTTGATGAATCACACTGACGGATGTGAACATGTCACTGCGTTGTTGTGCTATCCTGGTAATTGTTTTCACTGCTCCCACAGAGCTCGCTCACGGTGGATCCTGGACCCTATGGGAGATTGGTACTTTCGATGGCTCATTGTGTCCACCATCCCTGTCCTGTACAACTGGATGATCCTGGTGAGCAGGTGAGAGTCACCGCACTGTTCAACAAGAGAGAAGACAAGCTGCTGTTAGGTCCTAGCTGCAATATTGTCCCATTTTGGGTGTGGCACTTTAGGATGGAGGTCAAGATCTTTGGGAGGGGGGGAGGTGGGGGCTGGTTTATAGTAATGATACCAGGGATGAGGGAGATCAGTTATGTGGAGAGTCTGGGGGAGCTGTGGTTGGCTGCTCTCCTTAGAGTACAGAAGGGGAGCCTTAAAGGAAGCCTTTAAATTGATGAGGTGTTGGAGAAACTGTTTCCAGTAGCAAGAGGGGTCAGTAACCAGAGGACACGGATTGGAGAGAATTAGTGAGAGGGAGGTGAGGAGAGTTTTTTTACACAGTGATTGTAGTGACCTGGCATCTGCTGCCTGAAAGAGAGAATAAAAACTTTGAAAAAAGGAATTGGATAAAAAACTTGAAGGTGAAAGATTTCTGTGGGATTAATTGGATAGTTGAGAATTATAGAACAGTTACAGCACAGAAGGAGGCCATTCAGCCCATCATGTCCATGCTAGCTCCCTGCAAGACCAACTGACCTAGAGCCACTCCTATATTTTTTTCCCTGTAGCACTGCTTTTCAGATAATTATCCAATTCCCTTTTAAAAGCTGTGATTGAACCTGCCTCAACTCCCTCAGGCAGTGCATTCCAGATCCTAACCACTCACTGCGTAAAGAAAGATTTTCCTTATGTCACCTCTGGATCTTTTGCCAATCACTTTTTAAAACCTGTGCCCTATGGTTCTCGATCCTTCCACCAATGGAAAGTTTCTCCCTCTCTACTCTGTCCACACCCCTCATCATTTTGAACACCTCTATCAAATCTCCTCTCAGCCTTCTCTTCCCCAAGGAGAACAGTCCCACCTTCTCCAATCTATCTTCTTCCTGAAGTTCCTCATCCCTGGAACCATTCCCGTGAACCTTTTCTTCATTCTTCACATCCTTCCTAAAGTCTGGCACCCAGAACTTGACACAATACTCCCGCTGATGCTGAATCAGTGTTTTATACAAGTTTATCATAACTTCTTTGCTTTTGTGCTCTATGCCCCTATTAATAAAGCCCAGGATACTGAATGCTTTATCATCCACTGTTCTCAACCAGTCCCACGGCATTCACCGATTTATGTGTATATACATCCAGGTCCCTCTGCTCCTGCACCCCCTTTTGGAATTGTACCCTGTATTTTATATTGTCTCTCTGTGTTCTTCTTTCTAAATGGATCAATTCATACTTCTCTGCATTAAGTTTCATCTACCAATTGCCCACCCATTTCACCAGCCTGTCTGTGTCCTCTTGCTGTCTCTCACGAACCTCCTCACTGTGCATAATATCTCCAAGTTTTGTGTCATCAGCAAATTCTGAAATTTCACCCTGCAGAGTCTAGTATATATCAAGAGAAGAAGGGGTTCTGGTACAGGGGAACTCCACTATGCACCTTCCTGCAGTCTGAGAAACAACCATTCACCATCACTCTCTGTTTGCCATCACTTGGCCAACTTTGTATCCATGCTGCCACTGACCCTTTTATTCCATGTGCTTCAACTCTGCTGACAAAGTCTGTTGTGTGGCACTTTATCAAACACCTTTTGGAAGCCCATGTACACCACATCAACCACATTCCCCTCATCAACTTATCAAAAATCTCACACAAATTAGAGGAACATGATTTGCCCTTAACCAATCCATGCTGGCTTTCCTTATCAATCCATATTCCTCCACAAAATAACATGAAGTGTAGCTTGATGGAGTACCACTTTGGCAGGGTCCTTAGTTAACTCAGGGAGTTTGGTGAGTGAGGAAATTCAGATCAGCAAGGGAAGAGGTGCTGGTCTGGTAATCTGCAAAACAAGGAATAGTTTGAGAGAAGGAGCAGGAGATCTGAGAGCTGCAGATCAGAAGCATTAATTTTAGCTAAGTAGGTAGGTGATTGGTTGGTGAGTTTTGAGGTTTATTTTTTTCTCTTACTAGGGCAATAGTTTAAACAAAGTCCAGGGAAGTATAAGCACTGTACTAAATGTATAACTTAACTAGTTAAACTACTTAATATAACTACAAATAATCATTGTATAAGAACTTTAATTAATTAATAAAATAAGGCTAGCCTGAGATTTGCAGAGCAGGGTGTGTATCCGGACTGTAGAATGTGAGAGTTTGTGGATGGTGAGGCTGTCCTGAGCAGATCTCTGCAGGAATGGTCTCCATCCTGAATCTCTCCAGATCAAGTTCAATGAGATGCCGTGCGGATTGGAGAGACTCTGACACATATAGGGAGGTGGAAGACAGTTTTATCCACAATACCTTATCCAGTCACATCCCAGGGGATAAGGCAGGTTCAGAAAAAGGAGGGTGGAACTGGTAGGGAGTCAGGTAGCAGGGATTTAGGAGAGGTTGAGAAAAGGTCCTGCAGACACTGGTCCTGTTCAGCAGGTACGATGCACTTGCTCCCTGTGAGGACAAGGAGAGGCTGCCAGGAGGACATGCACAATACAGACCAAGGCACCATGACTCAGAAGGTTGTCCAAGGGTTGGAAACAGGAGAAGGGCAGAATACAAATGTGTTAGAAATAATGAACTCTATAGTTAGGTAGATTATGTCTGAAACTTACCCAAAACCAAAACCGGTTACCAATACCTCCTAACCAGAAAGCACTTAGCCACCAGATTCCCTGAGGCCACCCCCCCCCCCTCTGGGAGATCACAGCAAAGACCAGGATCGATGGGCTGACCCAGCCCTTCATCTGCTTAAAACCAAAATACCGCAGATGCTGGAAATCTGAAATAAAAACAGAAAATGCTGGAAAATCTCAACAAGTCTGACAGCATCTGTGGAGAGAAAAGCAGAGTTATCATTTCAAGTTCGAGTGACTCTTCTTCAGAACTAAAGAGAAGCAGAAATGTGATGGATTTTATGTTTGAGTTTTTCCAGCATTTTCTGTTTTTGTTTCAGATTTCCAGCATTTGCAGTATTTTGCTTTGTTCTTTTGTCCGTGGTCTCTGTGCTGCAAATCTTTATTTTCTCTATCCCTCTTTTACTTTATAAACACAAAGGAGGCAAAGTTACCACCCTCCTCCTGCAGTTTGTGTTTGTGCAAATAAACTAACCCTTTGAGTTCATCCTTTCTCCAGTTTGCTGTGGGGTTATTAATTGGATTGCACCAAAACCGAGGGGTTGGGAAACATGTCACCACTGACATGTCAATCAATCAAAACACCTTTCCGTTTGTGGAAAGGTGGCGAGAGGATGTTTAAATTAAACCCCTCCTGTCGGTAACAGAAATCCAGAGCTCAAATCCAGAATCATCCATTTGAATTTGTCTAGAATCCAAGTTAAGACACGAGCCAAATCGAAGATAAAAGAGCCAACTGGAAACCAAAAAAGGAAAAACTGGGTGGGTGGAACAAATTTTAAAGCGCAGTCACTAACCACAGCAAATTCCTTTTCCCCTAATACTAAGTAAATGGCAACACTTTTAAAAATTCATTCACGGGATGTGGGCTTCGCTGGTTGGGCCAGCATTTATTGCCCATCCCTTGTTGCCATCCTTCTAGGTGGCAGTGGTCGTGGGTTTGGAAGGTGCTGTCGAAGGAGCTCAGATGTGGGTCAAGCAAGAAAACTTGAAGGATGAAACATCAGCACCACTTAGCACAGAGCAACTGAAAGCTGTAGCTCGGGTACAATTAAAATTACCCAGTAAACTGGAGAGAAGTGAATTGATGCAGTTGTTGGTAGAACATTTGGATCTCAAGTTACTGATAGAAAAGTTGGATGTAGGGCTCAACCATGACTCTGAATCCCCTCCCCTGGCCAAATTTGATCAGGAAAAGCTCAGAATACAGCTAGAATTTAAGGGAGGGGGAAAGAGAAGCACAGGAGTTAGGCTTGGAATTAAAAAGCAGGATCTCAAGGCTTATGACCTGCAGATCACTGCTTGAACCATGTGCAAGTTGGCATAGGAGCAGAGAGATCAGAAGATTCAACATGTGACTAAAGGGCTGGTGAGGGAAGAGGGGCTTCTTTACATGGGATACTGGCAGCAGTTCTGGGCCAGGAAGGAACTACACTTGGGATAGGCTCCATTTGAACCAGGATTAGACCCATGTGCTGCAGGAAAGAGTAAACAGCAAGTTGGCAAAAGCTTCAAACGAGTAAGATGTGGGGGAGGCATCGACAAGCAATGTAAGCAACCTAAATGTAAACAAGAGGGCAGGGGAAGTTAGGGGAGGATAAAGTAAGGGAAAACATTGATAGCAAAGGAATAAATAGAGCCATAGAACGGAGTCTAAAAAGGGTAAACAATTAAGTACGAGAAAATCCAATTACAAATAAGTTAAAATGTGTGGACAGAAATCCACACAGTGCGCACAATAAAATGGGGGCTGGAAGCAATCATGCGTTGGGAGGAGCCAAACATCATAAGGATTACTGAGACCTGGCTACAGAAAGATCAATTTTGGGAACCAAACATTGCAGGTTAAACATATTTAGAAAAGATATAGAGGGAAAAGGGGAGGCGGGTTAGCTGTACTTATTTGGGAAACATAATGGCAGCAGCAACAAGGGATGCAGCTATCAACAAGACGGAAATTAAATCCAAATGGATAGAAATACAAGATAATAAAGGATCAATCACATTGATTGGTGTTGTCTACAAACCACTTAACAGTGGAAGTGAGGTGAAGGAAGAAATATACAGGCAGATTAGAAAATTGACTAAATGACACATAATAATAATCATGGGGGATTTTTACTACCCTGATGTTAATTGAACAGAAGAGGAAGGTAAAGGGGATAAGAGAATAAATTATCTACAATCTATACAGGACTCCTTTATAACCCAATATGTAACAAGCCCAACAAAGGAAATATCACTATTGAACTTAGTGACAGGGAATGAATCAGAGCAGATAAAACAAGTAAGGGAGCATTCAGGCAATAGTGACCATAATATAATATGCTCTAAGATGATGATAGAGAAGGAAATAAGTATGATGATGATCAGGTTAATAGATCGGTGAAAAGCTGATTCGAAAGCCTGAGAACAGAACTTGGGAAAATAAAATGGTCAAAATAAAACAACGATGTTGAACAACAATAGAAAATATTTAAAACTGTTGTCAGGATGCAGGAATAATAAGTTCTGCTAAATGGAAAGGACAAATTAAATCCTAGTGAAGCTCCACGGATGAATAAAGACAAGGGAATAATTTAGGGTTAGGAAAGACAAACATTAAGGGCAGAATGTTTGGGTCAGTGGGTGGACCCGGGAGCAGTCAGGAAATGGCCCACCAACCGCCATTGGCCCCCGGCTGCGATTTCATGCTGGCTGACCAATTAACGGCCAGCCAGCTGGAAAAGCACACGGAAAGGCTCAGTATTGCTGGGGTGGGGGTGGGAGGAGAGCAGGCGCAGGTGCCGGAGAGCGTGGACTGATAGCTCCCTGAAGGCAAAGAGCTGCCTCAGGCAGCTGAAGAGTTTCAAACCATTAAATAAAGATTTGAAAATGCAGAAGCAAATGTCCAAACATCGCACTCACTCACCTGAACATGTAGATTATAAAAATTCCGCCCAATCGTTTTTATTTTTTTTAGATATCGGAAACCTCATCCCACCTTTGGATTAGGTTTCCTCAGAAATGTAAAAGCCGCCTGGATGATTCACCCATCCGCCAACTCTAAGGTTGGGCAAGCAATGAAAAATCGCAGTCAATTGCTACCTTACTGGCTTTAATAGGCCTCTTAATTGTTAGCGGGTACACTACCGACTCTCACACACGCCCGCCAACTGAAATATCATGTGAGTGCACGATGAGGTCGGGCGAGCGATGATGTTTCCGCGCATTATTTTACACCCGATTGGGTTGGGCACCCGCCCACCTGCAGGATGTAAAATTCTGTCCTAAGTCAATAGACAGCAGAGGATTCATGATCAGAGGGAATAAAAAGACATTGGGGGAGAAGTCAACAATAATTAGGAAGGAAAAGAGGAATCATGAAATTAATTTATCCATGAACATAAAAGAAGGTAGTGAAATATTTAACAGACGCATCAATGAAAGCAGGAAGACTGTGATGGGAATTGGACCACCAAGCGGTAGACAGGATACTACCACAGGGAGAAATATTCAATTATTATTTTGTTTCAGTGTTTACCAGAGAGCTAGAGCAGGTGGACATGACATTGATGATGAGAAGATCAATGAGATAAGTGCATTTTAAATAAAAATGGGAATGTATTAAATCAACAAAATAAACCCAAAGAGAGCAAAACAGTTGTTGCGGATGGATTACATCCAAGTGTTTTAAACGAGTCTAGGGATGAGATAGCAGCGGCCTGACTGAACAAAACCAGACTCATCGATAGGAGGGTCAGTGTCCAATTAGATAAAAAAATATTGACTTTAGGACAGAAAGCAGTGAGCCATGGAAAATAGTCTCTTTTCATACTGGACGATGGTAGACAGTAATGTTCCCCAAGGGTCAGTGCTAGGACCATTGTATTTTTTGATATATATAAATGATTTGATATTGGAATACAGAGTAAAATTTAAGAATTTGTCAATGGGACCAGGCTTGGAGGAGTGGCAAACAGTAATAAGGTTCTGGCCAGTCCTCAGCAATTTCCATTCTCACTTCCCTCAGTATCCTCAGATGCATCTCATCCGGCCCTGGTGACTTCCCAACTGTAAGTACAGGCAGCCTATTTAATGCCCCTTCGTTCCCAACTTTTAGCCTGTCCAATGTCTCAACCACCTCCCCTTTCGCTCTGACTTGAGCAGAATCATTTTCTTTGCTCATCATCGGCTGTCCCTCGATTCGAGGATGATGTTTACTCAGGCTCGCAAGTTTCTGCCATGGGTGGTCATGTGACTGATGCCGCCGATTCTCCACCCACAGATCTTTGGGAACATGGGGCAGGATGTCCCATGAGGTAGTGGGATCCGGAGTGCAGGGTTTATTTCCTTTTCTTTCCTTCTCTGCTGCCGCTCTGCCTCATCATTAAGACGTTGGGACTCAAAGCGTGATACAGTTTGATGGACAAGTTGTGGCCATTTTAAATGATTGGTAGCAAGCTCCTCCCAGTCATTCCTTGGTAAAGAAAGATGCAAAGTACTCAGTTAGTTCTTCAGCCAAGCCCTTTCTCAATCCCATTCTTGGCCTCTAATTAGCTTCCCTTCATCCTCCCATGTTTTTTTTACTATTTCTACGCCAATAGAAGAGTTTTGGATTCCTTTTTATGTAGCTGCCAGTCGCTTCTTATACTCTCTCATGTCTTCAATTATTTGTTTTTCCTTCTGAACTCACTATATTTTAATATCACCACCTTCAACACCTCTTTGTTCTTCTGTCTGTGACATCTTTTGATTACCTGCTCCTATCACTGCTTGCTTGTCCCTACAACACTCCCCCCAACTTCTCTCCCCCCCCCAACATTAAACCAGCTTATATTTCACCCCTTTTCTAATATTCACTCAGTTCTGTCGAAGGGTCATGAGGACTCGAAACGTCAACTCTTTTCTTCTCCGCCGATGCTGCCAGACCTGCTGAGTTTTTCCAGGTCATTCTGTTTTTGTTCACTATATTCAGTCTGGCTTTCTGTTGTATTATCCACCTGAAGCTCATCAGGAAACTATGGATGTATTTGTTCTACCTTTCTTCATTGTGGGAATATTTGGGGAGATGGTGGCATTGTGGTATTGTCATTGGACTAATATTCCAGATAAACCCAGGTAATGCTGTGGGGACTGGGGTTCGAATCCCACCACAGCAGATGGTGAAATTTGATTCAATAAAAATTTGGAATTAAAAGTCTAATGATGACCATGAAACCATTGCCGATTGTCAAAGAAACCCATCTGATGTCCTTTAGGGAAGGAAATCTGCTGTCCTTACCTGGTCCAGGCTCACAGTAATGTGGTTGACTCTTATTTGCCCTATGAACAAGGGTAATTAGGGATGGGCAGTAAATGCTGGCCTGACCTGCACCTGTGAGTGAGTAAAACAAATACATACTTTGACTGTACCCAAGCCTTTTCCTCTTTAATGGCAGCCAATTTGTTCAGTTGTAGTTTGCCTGCCAATATTCAATTCCAACTTATCCAGGCCAGACACATTCTTGCACTATTGATGTAGGCCCTCCCCCAATTAATTATTTTTACTCTGGATTGCTTCATAATCTTATGATACAGTGATCACTGTCCCCTAAGTGTTCTCTCACTGACACTTGATCCACTTGGCCTACACCATTTCCCAGAACCAGCTCTCTTCGAATGGAATCTTCAGCATTGGAAAAATACCTGAAGATCGGCACTATTTCCAGATCCTGGCCCAACTCTGCCTATCAGGGCGCACACCTGGGAGACTCCTGGGGCCGGCCAATTAAAAGGGCAATTCCAGATCAGCCAAGCAATTAAGAAGGTGATGGGAGGGGAATTGGGGCACCAGGGCCACCACAGGGCCTGTAGTCCTTGAAGGTTGGCAGCCCCACCAGCAGAAGTCAGCACTGTCACTGTCGGAGGGGGGAATGGGAAGACGCCTTAACCTTGAGGTGAAATCCTTTTATAGCATAGATTGCTGATGTAGCTGTGGTTCTGGTGACAGGGTAAGTGTGCGAAGCCTTGCGGACACCACTCACCCCACCAGGCAAGCTGCCAGCAAGTCGTCTACCGGTGCCTGCTAAACTTGTGCCTCATGGGGGTGTGGGGGTGTGGGAGTGGTGGGGGGGCGGTGGGCTGTCCACCATCGAGATGATCCAGGCAGCAGCTCCAATCAGTCCACAAATGGATGGTCAATGACCTGCTACCGGACAGGCCGCCTCTGCCATTGAGGATCTTCATTTGATCACCTGGAGCCTGCTGACACTTATATGTCTGAAATTCCTCCCAGTCAATCTTGCCCCAATCTGACCAGGAGGATTCTGCCCTTTTAAAACTTATGTAAGGTGTTGGGCATAGTTTGGTAGTTCTTAAGATATTTGTAGTCTTGGGAAGTTCAACATTAAGTATTTATTAACGACTAGAAACTATTTGCATAGGTATCATAAAGGTCCAAGCTTGGAGCTGTCTCCATGCTTGTTTCTACACACGGCTCTGTCCAATACTACACTGACCCCAAGATTCGGGTCATGTGATCTCTTACATCACTCTGTGCATGGTATTGCACACAGTCCCATGTTCACCCTTTATCAGACCGTATGCTACAAGAACTAGCACTAGATAGAAACAAATTAAAGTGTGGGTAATGTGAAGAAGAGATGGGCAGAGAGAGGGGAAGAGATAGATAGACAGAGAGAGTGGGAAAGTGATAGTGACAGAGAGATAGAAAGTGATAGATAATGACAGAGAGGAAGAGAGGGAGACAGAGAGAGAAAGGGATAGTGACATAGAGACAGAAAGTGATAGAAAGTGACAGAGAGAGAGAGAGAGAGAGAGAGAGAAGTCTCATATCAAGTGGATATAATAAGTGACTTCAATGATCACAACCAAAACACTGGTGAATATTTTGCAGGTAGTTCGGATAGAGAATTGAGGGAGAGGTTACCTATGGTGTGGGATCTGGATGAATGAAACATTCGGTTTCTTTTTGACAAAAGTCTGTTATTTGGCTTGCTCTGTACTCACTCTGATTGGTTGTCAGGTGCAGCTTTACTGATCTTCAGTACAATTACCTGGCTGTGTGGCTTACTCTGGATTACCTATCAGATCTCATCTACCTGCTCAATATGGCCATCAGGTTTAACACAGGTGAGTCCGCCCACATCTCTCCGCATTGTTTTTGAATGGGATAAGGGAGCTGGGACTACCCTGGGAATGGGTGGGTCAGTGGGTCAAATACTGACCATTGCAACTCAGTCCCCCGCAGTGTGGCTGAGAGGCAACTCTCTTTTTCAACAACAACTTATATTATATAGCACCTTAACACAGCAAGCTCACAGGGGCATCAGATAACAATTGACATCAAGACACATGGGGAGATATTAGGGACAAGTAACTAAAGTTTGGTCAAGGAGGAAAGTTCTAAGGATTATCTTAAAGGAGGAAGTGAGGGTGTGGAGAGTTACAGAGTTTAGAGAGAGAATTTCAGAACATAGGGCCTAGGAGGTCAAAGTCACAGCTGCTAGTGTTTGGGTTTTGAAATGCAATCATAACTACGTGTCATATCTGGCTTGCTGTAGTCATGCGACCTCTGCCATGAGGGATCTCCTGCAGGTAGTCATCTTACATTCAGTTCAATAAAGATGCTACACTAGAAAGACAGCAGTCTTTGAACTTGTAACATGGTGTCAGGATTGGAAATCAGATAGAGTTTTGAAAAGAGGAATGTTGAAATGTTCCATGTTGCTAAAAGCTGCTGGAAAAAAAAATCACAGACAAGGAAAAGCTAACACAACCTGAAAGCTGCAAGTAAAATACTGGGTTAGACAAATATGGCAGTGAATTTTACACTCCCAGCTCCTGTTGAAATGAAAGGCAATGCGTGGAAGAACTGGCAGTTTTTCCACTTGCAATGGCAAAACTACGAGATTACAACAGAGTTAATTAACAAGCTGGAGCCAATATGAGTAGCCACATTTTTAACACTGCTGGGGAGCGACTGCGACAAATTGTATTCCACCCAATCTCTTTCTGAAGAATAAAATAAAAGATGGCAGAGACCTTGAAAACCTTGCAGGCACTCCTTGACCCCAAGTGAATGTAACTTATGAACAATATGTGTTCAACATTAGGGCTCATGGTGAAAAAGAGTTCATTGATCAGTATGTGATTGCAGTAACACAGCTCCCAGAATCATGCAACTAAAAGATGATCTCATTAAAGATAGAATCATCTTAGGGATAAGAGATCCTGTAGTGAGAGCAAGTCTACTGAGAGGGGAGAAACGTACTCTTCAGAAAGTGATAGAAGTTTGCAGAAGCCCAGATGTTGTAAAACATCAGCTGGGACACACAAATAGCAGAACAGACAGGAGATTCATTACACCGAGAGACATTCCCGACTGAAAGAACAGAACATTCCGGACAAAGGGCAGGATGCCAATACTGTGGAGGACGGTATACAAAGGAAAAGAAGGATTGTCCAGTGTGGGGAAAGCAGTGCTTTAACTACAAGAAGCCGAATCATTTCACAGACAAGTGTTTGGCCAGAAAGAAGGGAAACAACCCGATACAGATGGTCAGTGGAGAGGTTTCACCAGAAGAGTCTGATGAAGCACAGTACACCGTACTACAGGTTGGTTCCATCAAGTTAAAGGCAAAATGCTGGAAATCTGAAACAGAAACAAAAAGTGCTGGGAAAACTCAGCAGCTCTGACAGCTTCTGTGGGTAACTTGTATTCTGCTTCACCTGTCCCACCCCCACCCCCCACACTTAAACAGTATATATTTCACCATATTTTTACATCTCTTTAGTTCGGAAGAAGAGTCGTACGGACTCGAAACGTTAACTCTGTCTTTCTCGCCACAGATATTTTTCCAGCACTTTTTGTTTTTGTTTTGTTTCCGTTAAGCCTATAGATGAGAAATGGTTTGTGAGTGTCACAACGATGACGGCAGAGGGAGAGCATCCAGTGAACATGCAGTGTCAGATAGACACTGGTGCATCACACGGGTGCACACAGTGGAAGTGCCCTGAGGCATAGAGCTGCTTCAGGGAGCTGAGGATTTAAAAAATCAGAAACAAAAAGCTTAGCAATGTTAAAAACATGACCCCTCAGTCACATGGGCAGCAAGATGTTATAAATGAAATTTAAAATTTTTTATTTAATTGTTGATAGCTTTTGGAAACCTCATCCCATCTGTGGATGAGGTTTCCTAAAAAATCCAAAGGCTACTTGGCATTCCCAGCTGACCACCATCCATAAGGTTAGGCGGGCAATGAAAAATTTCATTCAGTTATAATGTTAATGGCCTTGAGAGGCCTGTTAATTGTCGGTGAGCGTGCTGCCAATGCCCACACTCACCCGCTGACCAAGATATCATGCGTGTCTGTGATAATGTCGGGACACTCGCCCAGCATCATTGCACATCATGTTACACTCGAGCAGGTCAGGCGCTCAGCTCACATTTCTGCCCTTAGAGTTCCAGATCATAGTCAGTACACAACAGCCACTCTTCTCCACCGGAACAAGTATAAAGCCGGGACTGGTAACTCTGAACGTGCCAACAGAGGTTTACAAGGTGTCACAGCACACAAATCCACTGACTGCTGAACAGATCCTAGAGGAGCACAAATAAACGTTTACATGGTTTGGGTGTCTTCCTGGTGGATATCATCCGCAAGTAGGTGAGAATGTGAAACCAATTCAGCATCTGCCATGAAGAGTTCCAGCTGCCCTCAAGTCCAGTCTAAAAAACAAGATAGAGGAGCTGGAAAAGGAGGGAGGAATCAAGAAAGTGACAACGCCCACAGACTGGTTTAGCAGCCTGGTAACAGTGAAACAACCAGGGAAGCTGTGAATATGCTTCAACCCACAGGATCTAAATAAAACTCTGAAGAGATCTCACTGCCCCGTGCCAACCATCAGAGGAATTTTGCTGCAACTTGCTAAGGCAAAGATCTTTACGACCATCGATGTGAAGGATGGTCACTGACAAGTGAAGCTGGATGAAAACAGCAGCTTTCTAACAATATTCTGGACACCAATCGGGAGATACAGAGGGTTGCACATGATGTTTGACTGTTCCACAGCCCCTGAAGATTATCAGCACAGACAGCATGAGGCAGTCAGTGATCCTCCTGGAGTGGAAGCCACAGTGGATGATCTGCTGGTCTACGATGTGGAGACACAACGGAAGGAGCCATAACTGACCTTGATCAAAATTTAATACAACTGCTGGAGAGAGCGCGCCAGAGGAACCTGAAACTGATCAAGAAAACATTGCAACTGAAGATGTCCCAGGTCAAGTACAAAGGTCATGTACTGACAGCAAAAGGTCTTCACCTGGATCCTGACAAGGTGAGAGCTGGAACAGTGATACAGTCACCAACTGAAGTGAAATCAGTGCAACAATTTGTTGGATTTGTGAGATATTTAGTAAAATTGTTGCCTAGTTTCTCAGAGTGTGAACCATTGAGCCAGCTCACTGCCAAGGATGTGCTGTGGTATTGGGACACAGAACAAGAACCAGTGTCACTGAAATCAAACGCCTAGTGATGACAGCGTCAGTGCTGGAACACTGTGAGGTCAATGATGAAGTCACCTTGCAGAGCGACGCCAGAGAGACGGGTCTGGGAGCAGCCTGAATACAGCAGAATAACCAGACACACTGACATCCGGGACACTAACACAAACAGAACAACGCTACACTCAGATCGAGAAAGAGGCTCTGGATATTGTTCTTGCCTGTTTCGGAGAGAGAAAGTAACAGTGGAATCTGACCACAATCCACTTCAAATCATTTTCTCAAACCACTACTTTCTGCTGCCAACTGTCTACAAAGAATATTACTTTGTTTACAGAGATAGAAACATAAAAACATAGAAACTAGGAGCAGGAGGAGGCCATTCGGCCCTTCGAGCCTGCTCCGCCATTCATTATGATCATGGCTGATCATCCAATTCAATAACCTGCTCCCGCTTTCTCCCCATATCCTTTGAGCTACATTAAACTCCTTCTTGAAAACGTACAATGTTTTGTCCTCAACTACTTTCTGTGGTAACGAATTCCACAGACTCACCGCTCTCTGGGTGAAGAAATTTCTCCTCATCTCAGTCCTAAATGGTCTACCCCATATCCTCAGACTGTGACCCCTGGTTCTGGGCTCCCCCACCATCGGGAACATCCTTCCTGCATTTACCCTGTCTCGTCCTGTTAGAATTTTATAGGTTTCTATGAGATCCCCCCTCATCCTTCTGAACTCCAGTAAATATAATCCTACCGACTCAATCTCTCCTCATATGTCAGTCCCACCATCGCAGGAATCAGTCTGGCAAACCTTCGCTGCAATCCCTCTATAGCAAGTACATCCTTCCTCAGATAAGGAGATCCAGGTGTGGTCTCACCAAGGCCCTGTACAATTGCAGCAAGACATCCCTACTCTTGTATTCGATTCCTCTCACTATGAAGGCCAACATACCATTTGCCTTCTTTACCGCCTGCTGCACCTGCATACTTACCTTCAGTGACTGGTGTACAAGGACACATTCCCCTCTCTCAATTTATAGCCATTCAGATAATAATCTGCATTCCTGCTTTTGCTACTAAAGTGGTTAACCTCACGTTTATCCACATTATACTGCATCTGCCATGCATTTGCCCACTCACTCAGCTTGTCCAAATCACACTGAAGCATCTCTGCATCCTCCTCACAGCTCACCCTCCCACCCAGCTTTGTGTCATCTGCAAATTTGGGGATAATACATTTAGTTCCCTCATCTAAATCGTAAATATATATTATGAATAGCTGGGGTCCCAGCACCAATCCCTGCGGTACCCCAGTAGTCACTGCCTGCCATTCGGAAAAAGACCCGTTTATTCCTACTCTTTGTTTCCTGTCTGACAACCAGTTTTCTCTCCATCTCAATACACTGCCCCCAATCCCATGCGCTTTAATTTTACACGCCAATCTCTTATGTGGGACTTTGTCAAAAGCCTTCTGAAAGTCCAAATAAACCACATCCACTGGCTCCCCCTCATCAAATCTACTAATTACATTCTTGAAAAATTCCAGTAGATTTGTCAAGCATGATTTCCCTTTCGTAAATCCATGCTGACTCTGTCTGATTCTGCCACTGTTTTCCAAGTGCTTAGCTATTAAATCTTTTATAATGGATACTAGAATTTTTCCCACTACTAACTGGTCTATAATTCCCTGTTTTCTCTCTACCTCCCTCTTTAAATAGTGGGGTTACATTAGCTACCCTCCAATCTGTAGGAACTGTTCCAGAGTCTATAGAATCTCGGAAGATGACCCCCAATGCATCCACTATTTCTAGGTCCACTTCTGTAAGTACTCTGGGATGTAGATTATCAGGCCCTGGGGATTTATCGGCCTTCAATCCCATCAATTTCCCCAACACCATTTCCCTACGAATACTGATTTCTTTCAGTTCCTCGCTCTCACTAAACCCTGTGTTCCCCAACATTTCTGCTATGTTATGTGTCCTCCTTTGTGAAGACAGAACCAAAGTATGTATTTAGTTGGTCAGTCATTTCTTTGTTCCCCATTATAAATTCCCCTGTTTCTGACAGTAAGGAACCGACATTTGTCTTCCCCAATATTTTTCTCTGCACATACCTATAGAAACTTTTACAGTCAGTTTTTATGTTCCCCGCAAGCTTACTCTCGTACTCTATTTTCCACTTCTTAATCAATCCCTTGGTCCTCCTTTGCTGAATTCTAAACTGCTCCCAATCCTCAGGTCTGTTGTTTTTTTGGTCAATTTCTATGCCTCTTCCTTGGATCCAATACTATCTCTAAGTTCCCTTGTGAGACATGGTTTGGCCACCTTTCCTGTTTTACTTTTGCGCCAGACAGGAATAAACAATTGTTGCGGTTCACCAATGCGCTCTTTGAATGTTTGCATTGCCTATCCACTGTCATCCCTTTAAGTAATGTTTCCCAATCCATCATAACCAACTCGCACCTCATACCATCGTAGTTTCCTTTATTAAGATTCAGGATCCGAGTCTTAGAATCAACTACGTCTCTCTCCATCTTGATGAAGATATCACCTGACGTGACATACAAGCAAGGGAAACAGATGCACGTGACTGACATGCTATCGAGAGCAGCATTCCCCATGAAGAAAGTTGAGGATGCTGCAACAGAATGTGATATCTTCCAGATTCAACATGAAACAGCAACTCGTCATGATCTGGAAGTCATCAACCCAGCAGAGACATTGAATTTGACAGACAAGCATCTTGCTCAAATCAAGCAAACTACCCAAGATACAACTCTCCAAGCGCTGCAAGAATTAATGATGAAAGGATGGCCCGAGAGCATCAAGGACACACCAGTGGTCACAGAGCTTACTGGGCACCCCGAGACAAACTGACAGCCCAAGATGGCAGCTTGTACAAAGGGAATAGAGTCATCATTCTCTAAGGAGATGAGAGGAGAGACGCTGAAGCACATCCATGCAAGGCATCGAGGAACTGAATCAAGACAAGAGAAATGCTTTACTGGACAAACATGAGCAATGAAATTAAAGGCCACATCAGCCAGTGTGGTGCTTGTAATGAGAACCAAGCTAAAGAAGCTAGAGGGTCACTGATGATGCATGGCATCCCAGACTGACCCATCGCATGGGTGAAGCTGTGAGAAGACCTCTTCACTGTAGCAGGAACAGATTATCTTGTCAAAGTGGATTATTATTCTGACTACTTGGTGTTTGACCAGCTGACTTTGATGATGACAGGAGAGGTAGTCGAAGCCTGAAAGCACATTTCAGTCTTTACGCCACATTGTGATAAGTGGCACTGGTCCTCAGTACACGAGCAAAGAATTCAGCCGCTTCAGGAAGGATTGGGAATGTTAGGAAATAGAGATAGCTCAATGTAAGTCATATGTCTATTTGGAGATGTTAGAAAAAAGCTATATCTTTAAGTTTAAGTTAAATTATTTTTTTGTATTTGTGGGTTAAAAGGTGAAACTGGGATCTAGTTTCATTTTCAAGTGGAGACAGAAGGTCTAAGGCTACGTTTGTGGACCTGCATTTCTAATGAGTTTTATGACCTTTGAAATGGAGAGCTGTGTTATCAAGGGGGCAGTGGTATAGAGAAGTTAAAACAAAGTTAAAAAAACACTGTGCTGTTGCCTAGCAACCAGAGGCCCCACAGAGACAGAGAAAACTAGAAAAGGAGTTTCAGTTCAGTTGTAGCCTGGATTCCAGAGAGGCTGGACAACAGAGGGATGGATAGCAAGACCCAAACTAAAATTGAAGCCAGTTGTTGGGTCACGCTGGGCACAGGAGAAGAAACTGTAGGAGCAGGTTCCAGAAACTAAAGAAGAAAGTCCCCAAATCCAGGGGAGTGGAACAGGAAATGTCCTGAGAGGGCAGTCTAGTCAAAGGACAGGAATCTGGAAAAGGCCCTGTTCTGTGGATGTGAAAGAAAGGAGCAGAGGAAAAGGCTCCAAGCTTCAAGCTTAAAGGGAAGAAAGCTATAGGAGGCAGACTTAAAGCAAATACAGCTTGCGAGAAGCCAGAAGGTCCAGGCAGACAGCTGAAGATCTTTAACTCTTTACTATGGGCAGGTGAAGCAGTGGTGCTCTGTTGGCACGGCTGGGCATTTAAGAGAGAGTGTTTGGAAGGACGTTTGAATGCACATGGTAATCCGGGGAGAAGAAAATAAGAAGGAGAGTTCAAAAACTGGAGATGGACCCTTGCGGAAGGCGCCTGAGAGAAAGTGTTGTTTGGAAGAAGATTACAGTGTGGGTTCCTTAAGAATGAAGATTGGAAACTCTCATGTGAGGGATGGAGTTCAGTGAGACTGGTTGACTCACAGTGTGACAAGTGTCTGAGGGGAGCTGAGGAGGGATCCATAGCATCTGTCTGGGGTGGCATCTGTCACTTGGTTTCAGAGTGCGGTGTGTCTGACCACAGGTCACCTATTGGTTGACATGGACTCTGAATGTTAGAGTATAAGATAGCTTTAGTAACTTGTGTTATTCTTACAAATCTGTATATATCTGTAAAGGTTTAGCTGTGGGTGAAGGAGTATTGTAATATAGTTCATCTTTTCTTGATTAATAAATGTTTTATTCTTTTGTTAAAAGTTCATTAGCTGACTCCAGTGACTCTGTTCAGTAGCCACTCTCCATGTATCTAAACAAACAAATAAAACTTAGGATCTATCAGGCTGCGTCCCACCTTGGGATTTGCATTGTCCAGTAGTAACATCAGTTGGGATTATAACAGGAAATTCAACACCTTGCATCACCTCCGCACTATTCCCAGTCGAATGGAAAAGCAGAGGCGGCAGTGAAAATCTCCAAAGGAATCATCAAGAAATCGAACAAGTCAAGCCACAGATGTATACAGGACAATCCTCGATTGGAGAAACACACTGACTAAAGGCACGGAAAGTAATCCAGTCCAAAGACTAATTGTCACGCCACATACAAACTACTCTTCCAATAACAACGGAAGCTACTGAAGCTAGAATAGTAACAGGCATGAGTGAAAAAATCAAGATGAAAATGCAGAAAGCCGAATTTGATTTTGACAAGACTGTCAAACAATTGCCAGAGTTAAACATTGGAGAGACAGTCAGGGTACAAACCTTCAAAGCTGTCAACAGGATTCAGCCCATAGGGCAACTTGGGACATGCGTAGAACAGTTGTCACTCGATCATACACGGTGGAAGTGAACAACCAAAGATACCGGTGCAACGGCAGGCATAAACAAGGAACTAGAAAAGCTGTTCCTTCACGGCAGGCAGCCAATCAGGAAGATAGGATCTCACCAGCTGAACAGAGTACAGAATGACCATCACTCCCAGGGATCCACTGGTCCCCAACAACAGAAATGGAACAACAGCAATAGCTACTGCAGCAACAAAGGTGCCATGGGAACGATGTTCCCCAGACAGGAAACATCAGCCAGACAAACAGCCAATGACAACACACATGCATACCATTAAAATCCCTGCATGATTTAACAACAGCGACTGACTAGAATAATGAAGAGTTTGTTAATGCATGCGAACAGTTGTTATATAGCGGGTAACTTGGGTAACTCACAGTTACACATGGTGGCGCATGCAAATTTGTCTTTGCTTGTTAAGAAAAGGAGGATGTTTGGGTTTTGAAATGCAATCGTTATTGCATGTCCTATCTGGCTTGCCGTGATGGACTCCCTGCTGACAGCCATGTTACATTCAGTTCAGTAAAGACACTACACTAGAAAGATTGTAGCCTTTGAGCTCATAACAGCCAATGGTGGAACAATTAAAATTAATGATGCACAGGAGACCAGAATTAGGGAATCAACGAGATCTCAGAGGGTTTTAGGATTGGAGGACATTACAGAGATGGGGGGAGGTGTGGGTGAGGCTGTGGAGGGATTTTAAAACAAGGATGAGATTTTTAAAATCAAGATTGCTTAATTTACGGCTAAAGTAGGTCACTGAGCACAGGGGTGATGGGTAAATGTGACTTGGTGTGTGTTAGGATACGGGGTAACAGAGCTTTGGATGAGCTGAAGTTTACAAAGGGTGGATGATGTCAGGAAGTATTTGGGATGAAGCTGAGGGTGGTGTTTTAAAGGTTTATATATATGTTCACGCTTGAGGGTAGGTAGGAATGTGGAGTTGAGGACACAATCAGATCAGCCATGATATTATTGGATGCTGGAGCAGGTTTGAGGGGGCCGAATGGCCTACTCCTGCTCCTAATTTGTATGTTTGTATATTCACATGATCAGATGTATGTTTATTTTGCTCAGTGTTGGAGTGAGTCTGCAATTCCTCTTGTGCAGGGTATCTGGAACAGGGCATACTGGTCACGGATCACTGGCACATTGCTGGAAAATACGCTCAGAGTGCCGGCTTCAAGCTGGACCTGCTCTCTCTCCTGCCCACTGACCTTCTCTACATCCACTTCAGTGTCCAGAGCCCAGCCATCAGACTCAACAGGCTGCTCCAGGTGCACTGTCTCTCTGAATTTCTCCAGCGTCTGGAGACACGGGCTTCTTACCCCAATGCTTTCCGGGTGATCTGTATCATGGTATTTATGGTGGCCAGCATTCATTGGAATGCATGTGCCTACTTCACCCTGTCCAGATACATTGGGTTTGGACGAGACCCTTGGGTGTACCCCAATATTTCGGACCCCAACAATGCCCGTTTAAGCCGCCAGTATCTCTACAGTTTCTACTTCTCCACCTTGATCCTCAGCACCATCGGGAACATCCCAGCCCCTGTCCGAGAGGAAGAATATTTGTTTGTGATGGCAGATGTCCTAATTGCTGTACTGGTTTTTGCGAGTATTGTGGGGAACATGGAATCCATTGTATCCAACATGGACAAGGCCGTTCACAGTGTCTTCCCTAATCACCAGCTGATAAATGAGTACCTCAGGTCTCAGCGTGCGGACCCAAAGCTGCGTGAACGAGTGGCCAAATGGTCACAGCACCTGCGCCTCTACAAGAAGATGACCAATGAGAGGGAGATCCTGCAGATGCTCCCGGACAGTCTGCGAGCTGAGGTGGCAGTCAGTGTCCATCTCCAGACCCTGAGGAAGGTTCAACTTTTCCAATCCTGCGAGCTTGGCTTCTTAAAGCAGCTGGTGCTGAAGCTGCAGCCGCACGTCTTCAGTCCTGGAGACTATGTGTGTCGTAAGGGTGACGTAGGCAGGGAGATGTACATCATACAGGACGGTTGTCTCGCAGTGGTCGCTGATGATGGGGTGACACATTTGGCCATCCTTGAGGTTGGGAACTATTTCGGAGAAATCAGCATCCTCAACATTGCAGGTAACACTCTGCAGAACCTGTCTCCCACCTTCCTGAGTCACAGTGTCATGTACTCAAGGCCCACTCCAAAACACTGAATATTATAGAATAATGTAGAGAAAGCCCATGTGGACTATTGAGCTTCTGTCTTTCTCCCTTTTTGAATAATGGAGTTACATTCACTATTTTTCAATCTAATGGAACCTTCCCCAAATCTAGAGAGTTTTACAAAATCAAAAACAACGCATTAACTATCTCACTAGCCACTTCTTTCAAGACCCGAGGATGAAGTCCATCAGGACCCGGGGACTTGTCAGCCCACAGCTCCAATAATTTACTCAGTACCACTTCTCTGGTGATTGTAATTTTCTTGAGTTCCTTCCTCTCTACCATTTCCTGATTTACAGCTATTTCTGGGATGTTACTTATATCCTCTATAGTGAAGACTGATGCAAAATTTCTGTTCAATTCATCTGTTATCACCATATTTTCCATTATTAATTCCCCAGACTCACCTTCCATAGGACCAACACTCACTTTGTTAACTCTTTTCTTTTTTTAAATATCGATAGAAAATCTTACAATCTATTTTTATATTTCTAGCTTTCTCTTGTAATCTAATTTTTCTCTCCTTATTAATCTTTTGGTCATTCTTTTCTGTTTTTTTTATATTCTGTCCAATCATCTGACCTGTCATCCACCTTTGCACAATTATATGCTTTTTATTTAAATTTGATGCTCTCTCTAACTTTTTTTATTTAACTATGGATGGTGGGCCCTCCCCTTGAAATTTTTCTGTCTCATTGGAATGTAGATATTTTGTATATTCTGAAATATCCCTTTAAATGTCTGCCACTGCATCTCTATAGATCTATTTTAATCTAATTCGCAAGTTACTTTATCTCATTCTGCTTCCATGCCTTCATAATTGCCTTTATTTAAGTTTAAAATACTAGTCTTGGACCCACTCTTCTCTTCCTCAAAGTGAATGTAAAATTCAATCATATTATGATCACTGCCACCAAGGACCACCTTCACTATGAGGTTATTAATTAATTCTATCTTGTTGCACAATACCAGGTTTAGTACAGCCTGCACCCTGGTTGGCTCCAGAATGTGCAGTTCAAAAAACTATTCTGAAAACATTTCATGAACTTCTCACATAGGCTACCTTTGCCCATCTGATTTTTCCAGTCTATAATTAGATTAAAATTACCCATGATTATCACCGTACCTTTCTGATAAGCTCCAATTATTTCTTCCTTTATGCTCTGTCCTACCATGTGGTTACTGTTAGAGGGCCTGTACACCACTCCCACAAATCACTTCTTGCCTTTATCATTTTTCATCTTTATCCAAACTGCTTCTACATGCTGGGTTCCTGAACCTAGGTCACCCCTTTCTATTGTGCTAATACCATTACAAATCCACCATTTCCTCACTCCCTGTCCTTCCTAAATGTCATGTATCCTTCAATATTCAGGTCCCAATCTATCCCATCCTGTACCATGTCTCTGTAATGGCTATCAGATTGTACCTATTTATTTCTATTTGCACCATCAGTTCATCTGCTTTGTTTTGAATGCCAAGTGCATTCAGATACAGAACCTAGATTTATCCCTTTATTATTTTGTAACCTGTAGCCTTATCTGCTGATTTACTCTTAGGTTTGTACTCTCGGTCCCTTCCTGTCACAGTCTGTTTATCATTTCCCATAGTAATCCCTGTCTCTCCTGCCTTGTCTCTACTCTTTGGTTTGCCACATCTTCCCAAATTTGATCCCTTGCCCCCACTATTCAGTTTAAAACCCTCTCTACTTCCCTAGTAAGGCAGCTTGTGAGGACACCAGCCCCAGCATGATTCAGGTGTAGACATCCCAACGGTACAGATCCCATTTTCCCCAGTACTGGCGCCAGTGCCCCACAAACCAGAACCCAATTCTCCCACACCAATCTCTAATCTGATTTGTCCTGTGCTAATTTGCACATGGCTCAGGTAATAATCCAAAGATTATTACCTTTGAGGCTCTGCTTCTTAATGTAGTGCCTAGCTCTTCATTTGACTATTCAGAATCTTTTTGCTTGTCCTGCCTATGTTGTTGATACCTACATGGACCATGATGTCTGCAACCTCCCCCTTCCAGTCCAAGTTCCTCTCCGGCCCTGAGCAGACCCTGGCGCCAGGCAGGCAACATAGCTGTCTGGATTCTCATTCTTTGCTGCAAAGAAAAGTGTCAATCCCCCTCACTATACCGTCCCCTACTGCCACTACAGGAATTCCTGTTTGCTCCCCCCCATTTGAATGGCTTCCTGTAGCATGGTGCCATGGCCAGTTAGGTCATCCACCCTACAGCCCCGACTCTTATTCAAACAAGCTGAGAGAACATCAAACTTGTCGGACAATTGCAAGGCCCCACAATTGCAAGGCACACCTGCCCTCTGGGTCCCCTTATCTGCCTCACTCACAGTCACAACTTCCTGTCCCTGACCACTGACTAAATCAGAAGACCCTATCCTAAGTGGTGTGACTGCCTCCTGGTACAAAACACCCAGGTAACTTTCCCCCTCCCTGGTGCGTCTGCAGCTCAGCCTCCAGCTCAATGACTCTGAGCCAAAGCTCCTTGAGCTGCAGACACTCACAGCAGATGTGTTTTCCCTGGATCACATTGGTTCCCAGGAAATTCCCACATGCTGCAACTGTAACACATCGCCTGTCCTGCCATTCTTAATGTGAATTAATGAACTACTTAATTATTTTATTCAATTAATTTTTCTCCTGTTTTATATATTTATTAACCTTACTGCCCGTTTGTATACTATTTTAAACCTCAGGAATAGAACAGCATTATGAACCCCAGCTGAGGTCACCCTTGGACAGTCCTGATCCCAGGGTGGGACCCAGCTTGACAGATCCTAACTTTTATTTTTTGTTTAGATACGTGGAGAGGGGCTACTGAACAGAGTCACAGGAGTCAACTTATGAACTTTTAACAACAGAATAAAACATTTATTAAACAAGAAAGTATGAACCATATTACAATACTCCTTCACCCACAACTATACTTTTATAGATATATACAGATTTGTAAGGATAACACAAGTTACAAAAGCTATCTTATACTCTAATGTACACAGTAAGTACACAGTCCATGTAAATCTATGGCACCCTGTGGTCAGACACACCACACTCTGAAATCAAGTGACAGATGCCGCTCCAAACAGATGCTCTGAATCCCTCCTCAGCTCCCCCCAGATGTTTGTCTCACTGTGAGCTAACCAGTCTCACTGAGCTCCATCTTTCACAGGAGGGCTTCCAATCTCCATTTTCCAGGAACTCATTTTGGGATTTTCTTCCAAACTGAAGCTTTCTCTCAGATGCCTTCAAAAGAGTTCACCTCCAGGATTTCAAACTCTCCTCCTGATGTTCCTCTCCCCGGGTCACCACATGTATTCAAACTGTCTTACACACACTCTCTCTCTCGGACTCAGCCGTCAACAGTACATCACTGCTTCACATGGACATAGTAAAGAATTACAGGCCTTCAGCCGTCTCTTTGGACCTTCTGACTTCTCACAAGCCATTCTCATTTTAAATCTGCTTCCTGTAGCTTTCTCCCTTCAAGCTTGAAGCTTGGAGCCTTTCTCTGCCCCTCATTCTTAACTTCAGTTAACAGGAGCTTTTCCAGGTTCCTGTCCTTCTTTTGACTAGAAGGTCTTCTTGGGACTTTCTCCTGTTCCAATCTCCTGGATTTTGAGACTTCCTTCTTTAGTTTGGAACCTGTTATCTGTCCCTTTTCATGTCCTGCCTGTCCTGGCACCTTCTCCCAACTGCACTCAAACTGCTGTTTTTTGCATGTGTGTGTGTATGTGTGCGATTGTGTGTATGTGTGTGATTGTGTGTATGTGTGTGTGAGATACCTCTCTAGACCCCTGTTGCTAGGCAACAGCACAGTTTTTTCTACTCTTGTGTTTGTTTAACTTCTCGCAAAAAATTGTAAAACTCATTAGAAATGTAGGTATACAAATAGCTTTCGACCTGCTGTTTTCCCCGAAACTGAAACTAGATCCCAGATTTCACCTTTTAAAGTGAAATAAAACTCAACTGGATCTTTTCTTAACTCACAAATACAGAAATATAAATCAAACTTAAACTTTAAAGCTAAAACTCATTCCTAACATGCACAAATACCAGTATAACTTACTTAAACTGTTTCTATTACCTAACACCAATCCCTTTGGAACAATAAAAAGTTTCACAACTGTAAATGTTCCTTTACAATGGCCTTAACATCTGTCTCACACAAATTTAACACCATAAACCTCTAACAATATCTTATTACACACTATACAAATACATTTTCCATCTCCTTTCACAATTACACGTTATTACAACTTTAAAAATGTTCTTTAACCAAGTCAGTAAATGTAATAAGATTAGCAGAGTTTGCACATTATAGTATTAGCATAACTTAACTTTTAGCTTCTCTTTCCTCCTATTCTCAGTGTTTAACTCAGCAAAGAACGTTTCATTTAAGTCTACAGCCCAATCATCCTTTTCATTTGCTGCAGGTATAGTTCCATTTTCAAGCTCATTTTCTGAACCCAAATGTGGTAAATTCTCATTTCGATTTAACATAGACAGAAATGCGTGTTTGTAGGTGAACATCTCATTTCTTCTCTGGTCAAAGTCTCTTTTTGCCATTTCAAAGATGTTGTTGAGATGCCTTTTATGTTCACACAAAAACATTTCATACTCCTGCTTGGTTTCGTCTTTAAGCTTTTTACAATCTTGTTGCTTCTCCCAATCCCATTTTAAACAGATCTTTTCCACTTTTTTTTGAGCAACGTCAATTCTTTTCTCCCTGTGGAGTTTCATAACTCGTTCTAACCCTTCAATTTTTTGACATAACCCATGAACTATATTATTCCACTCCTTTGCAGGTTTTGGGTGGTCGTTTGCAAACTGTCCAACTCCCTGTGTTTTCTGTATTTAACCAGCAGGCAGGTGAGAAGCAGCGTCTCTGGCCACTGACCTGGGAGGGTCAGTTTGTGCTTTCAGCCCTTTTTTGTTGACAGTTGTTCATTTTCAATTCTGCAGGCACTTTGGTTGTTTTTGTTCTGTCCTTTACTGAGGTTGATTTCTGGGGAATTCCCAGCTCTCCCTTCTCTTCCCTGACTACTTGCCTTCCTTTCACCTTCCCGCCTTCGATCCTTCTTGGGTTTATGGGAATGATGGAAAAGGGGTTTAGATTTATGGACCGGTTCATAACCATCAGCCTTCTCTGCTGCCTGTCCAGCTGTTTTAACCTTCTGATCCTCAACGTGGCTTCTATCTATAGGAGGAAGTGAATCTTTAAATTCTTCCAAGAGAATTATTTCCCTAAGAGCTTCATACATTGTCTCTACCTTTAATGCCCATATCCAATGGTCAAAATTACATTGCTTTACCCTCTCAAGTTCAATATAGACCTGCCCAGGCTGTTTCCTTATATTCTGAAATTTCTGCCTGTATGTCTCAGGGACTAACTTATATGCACTCAGAATAGCCTTTTTTTACTGCATCATCACCCACCGATACCTCTTCCAACAGCAAAGCATAAACAGCGTGAGTTCTACCTACCAACCTACTCTGTAAGAGTAATGTCCAGATTTCTTTCAGCCGCTTCATTTGCTTAGCCACCTTTTCAATTGAAATAAAGAACTCCTTGACATCTCTTTCCTCAAACTTTGGAAGGGCTTGCACAAACTTAAATATCTCACCACTGGGTTTTGAGTTGAAGGTTTTTTCATCCTCAGAATCTTCCTCAGCACCTGAGGCCTCTTTTTTAAGGCCCAGCTTTTTATGCCGGTATTCCCTTTCTAATTCCTTCCCTCTGTCCTCCATTAATAACTTCTCCCGCTGGAAGTCGAGTTTTCACATTTCCAATTCTCTGTGAAATACTCTCTTTTCCCTTTTCTTTTACCTTCTGCCTCTAGCCTTTTCATTCCCAACTCTTGTTCCTTCTCTTTCTCTTTCCTTTTCCTCTATTTCAAATTTTTTCATTTGCAACTGAATTTTAGTCAAGCCAACTGACTCACCTGCTGGAGAACGGGGTCTCTCTATTTCCTTTTCAGTTTAAATTCTGTGCTATTATCCCAACTATATCTGCTTTTCTCACCCCTTCAGGTAATTCTAACTCCAGATTATCCACCAAATCCATTAGCTTTCTCTTACTTTATTTCTGTAAACCAGTCAGGTTTACATTTTTCATCTGTAAGAAGTCTTAGCAACCTCCAAAGCCATTTCAAATTCCAACCCGTTTAATGTACCTCACAGCAACTCCAATTCCTATGTCCAGTACCTCTGTACCTCTACATATTTGTTAGAAGGATTCACAGATATCCCACCAATGTTCAAGGATTTCCAACCCCACAAGAGATCCCATCTTATTACGATAATCCCAGACCAATTATTATTCCGTATCCAATCACCCACTGTCCACGTTTCTAATCCTGCAAGATTGTTACACTCCCAGCAGAGGCCATCCCTGGACAAGACAGATCCCAAAGTGGAACCCAGCTTGATAGATCCTAACTTTTATTTGTTTGTTTAGATACGTGGAGAGTGGCTACTGAACAGAGTCACTGGAGTCAGCTACTGAACTTTTAACAAAAGAATAAAACATTTATTAATCAATAAAAGATGAGCTATATTATAATAGTCCATCACCCACAACTACACCTTTACAGATATATACAGATTTGTAAGGATAACACAAGTTACAAAAGTTATCTTACACTCTAATGTACACAGCAAGTCCATGTAAACCAATAGGCACCCTGTGGTCAGACACACCACACTCTGAAACCAATGGCAGATGCCACCTCTACCAGATGCTATGGATCCCTCCTCAACTCCCCCCAGTATCACTGAATTCCGTCTTTCACACGAGGGTTTCCAATCTCCACTTTCCAAGAACTCGCTTTGGAATTTTCTCTGAAACTGATGTTTTCTCTCAGACACTTTCTGCAAGAGTTCACCCCCAATGTTTCAACCTCTCCTCCTGAGGTTCCTCTTCCCATGCGTTCAAGCTTTCTTCCATACACTCTGTCTCTCTGACTCAGCCGTTAACAGTACACTACTGCTTCATATTCCCATAGCGAAGAGTTACAGACCTTCAACCATCTCTTTGGTCCTTCTGACTTCTCACAAGCCTTTATTTCGCTTTGACCCTGCTTCCTGCAGCTTGGAACTTTAAGATTGAAGCTTGGAGCCTTTCTCTGCCCCTCACTCTTAACTTCACTTAACAGGATCTTTTCCAGGTTCCTGTCCTTCCTAAAACCCAGAACCACAAATATAACTTACTTAAACTGTCTCTATTTCCTAACAATAGACCTTAACTATATACCAGATATTCACCAAAGGTCTCTCCTTGTAATAGAGTAAGAAACAATTGGTGTAGGGTAAAAAGGTAAAAGAAGCCCCTCATTCACCTCCTCACTGAACTCCCTCACTCACCAAACTCCCAGCACTCCTGTTCAAAGTTGCACTCCAGTGCTCAGAGTGTGGTGAGTCTTTAGAACTCTCTTCCACAAAAGGTGGTGGAAGCAGAGTCTCTATGAATATTTTTAAGGCAGAGCCAGATAGATTCTTGGGAGGCAAGGGAGTGAAAGGGTAATGGGGGTAGACAGAAATGTACAGTTGAGCTTACAATCAATGAGCCAATGATCTTATTGGATGGTGGAGCAGGCTCGAGGGTCAAGTGGCCCACTCCTGCTCCTAATTCGTATGTTTGTAGCTAGTGCCAGCCATGTTAAAGCTCTATCCAATTAGTCCCACTGCCTCCAGTAAACTTTTTCTCATTCAAGTATTTATCCAATTCCCTTTTGAAAACTAGCATCCTTTCAGACACCGTGTTCCAGATCACAACAACTCAATGTGTAAAAATAATTCTTCCCAAGTGCCAGTTGTTTGGGGGTGTTCTCGCATCTCTGACTGTTGGTTACTGACCTTCCTGCCCTGGGAACATTGAAAACAGAATCTATCAATTCCAGTGGAGTACTGAGGGAGTGCTGCACTGTCAGAGGGTCAGTACTGACGGAGTGCTGCACTGTCAGACAGTCAGTACTGAGGGAATGCTGCACTGTCAGAGAGACAGTACTGAGGGAGTGCTGCACTGTCAGAGGGTCAGTACTGAGGGAGTGCTGCACTGTCAGAGGGTCAGTACTGAGGGAGTGCTGCACTCTCAGAGGGTCAGACACGAGGGAGTGCTGCACTGTCAGAGGGTCAGTACTGAGGGAGTGCTGCACTGTCAGAGGGTCAGTACTGAGGGAGTGCTGCACTGTCAGAGGGTCAGTACTGAGGGAGTGTTGCACTGTCAGAGGGTCAGTACCGAGGAAGTGCTGCACTGTCAGAGGGTCAGTACTGAGGGAGTGCTGCACTGTCAGAGGGTCAGTACTGAGGGAGTGCTGCACTGTCAGAGGGTTAGTACTGAGGGAGGGCAGCACTGTCAGAGGGTCAGTACTGAGGGAGTGCTGCACTGTCAGAGGGTCAGTACTGAGGGAGTGCTGCACTGTCAGAGGGTCAGTATTGAGGGAGTGCTGCACTGTCAGAGGGACAGTACTGAGGGAGTGCTGCACTGTCAGAGGGTCAGTACTGAGGGTGTGCTGCACTGTCAGAGGGTCAGTACTGAGGGAGTGCTGCACTGTCAGAGGGTCAGTACTGAGGGAGTGCTGCACTGTCAGAGGGTCAGTACTGAGGGAGTGCTGCACTGTCAGAGGGTCAGTACTGAGGGAGTGCTGCACTGTCAGAGGGTCAGTACTGAGGGAGTGCTGCACTGTCAGAGGGGTCAGTACTGAGGGAGTGCTGCACTGTCAGAGGGTCAGTACTGAGGGAGTGCTGCACTGTCAGAGGGTCAGTACTGAGGGAGTGCTGGACCGTTGGAGGATCTATACTGAGGGGGCGCTTGTCTCTCTTGACCATTCAGGAGACTCACAGTGGGTCAAGTTCATGCTTGGTTTGCTTATTTTATATTTTGTCTTGTTCGACTTTGAAGGCAGTAAATCTGGAAACCGGAGGACGGCGAATATTCGGAGTGTTGGATACTCGGATTTGTTTGCCCTTGGGAAGAATGATCTCTCCGAGGTGCTGATGGAGTTTCCAGAGGCCAGGGATGTCCTGGAAGCAAAGGGCCGTGGCGTGCTGATGAAGATCGGGATGTTGGATGAGGCTGTAGCACAACATGAATCGGAGAAGAGGGACTTGGCGAGTAACGTGGAGCGGCTGGAGACTGCCCTGGACCTAATGCAAACCAGATTTGCTCGTCTGATCGCGGAGCTCGAGTCCAGTGTCAGAAAGATCAACTTTCGCCTCAATTACCTTGAAAATGGGTTGAGTGGGTGGGTTGGTATTGATGAGGACTCTGAGTGTGAAGGGGAGACTGAGGGTCCCAGGCTGACCCAGGCCCAGGCCGAGACCCAAAGCCAAACTGGAACAAAGATCAGAACCCATTCCCAGACCCATGTCTAAGGCCCGGTCCCAGGCTCAGTCATAGTTCCATACGCAGGCCGAGCCCCAGGCCCGGCCCCAGGCCCAGGCCCAGTTCCATAATCAGGCCCAGGCCGAGCCCTAGGCCCAGGCCCAGGCCCAGTTCCATAATCAGGCCCAGGCCGAGCCCCAGGCCCAGGCCCAGGCCTAGTTCCATACTCAAGCCCAGGCCGAGCCCCAGGCCCAGGCCCAGGCCTAGTTCCATACTCAAGCCCAGGCCTAGGCCCAGTTCCATACTCAGGCCCAGCCCCAGGCCCAGGTCCAGTTCCATACCCAGCCCCAAGCCTAGGCCCAGTTCCATACTCAGGCCCAGCCCCAGATCCAGGCCCAGTTCCATACTCAGGCCCAGGCCCAAGCCGAATTCTGTATTCAGCCCCAGGGCCAGTTCCATACTCAGGTCCAGCCCCAAGCCCAGGCCCAGTTCCACACATGGAACCAGCCCCAGGCCCAGTTCCACACTCAGGCCCAGCCCCAGGACCAGTTCCATACTCAGGCCCAGCCCCAAGCCCAGGCCCAGTTCATACTCAGGCCAAGCCCCAGGCCCAGGCCTAGTTCATACTCAGGCCCAGGCCCAGTCCATACTCAGGCCCAGCCCCAAGCCCAGGCCCAGTTCATACTCAGGCCAAGGCCCAGTCCATACTCAGGCCCAGTCCCAGGCCCAGGCCCAGTTCATACTCAAGCCAAGCCGCAGGCCCAGGCCCAGTCCATACTCAGGCCCAGGCCCAGTTCATACTCAGGCCAAGTCCCAGGCCCAGGCCTAGTTCCATACTCAGGCCCAGCCCCAGGCCCAGGCCCAGTCCATACTCAGGCCCAGCCCCAAGCCCAGGCCCAGTTCATACTCAGGCCAAGGCCCAGTCCATACTCAGGCCCAGTCCCAGGCCCAGTTCATACTCAGGCCAAGCTGCAGGCCCAGGCTCAGTTCATACTCAGGCCCAGGCCCAGTCCATACTCAGGCCCAGTCCCAGGCCTAGGCCCAGTTCATACTCAGGCCAAGTCCCAGGCCCAGGCCTAGTTCCATACTCAGGCCCAGTCCCAGGCCCAGGCCTAGTTCCATACTCAGGCCCAGCCCCAGGCCCAGGCCCAGTTCCACACTAAGGCCCAGCCCCAGGCCCAGGCCCAGTTCATACTCAGGCCCAGTCCCAGGCCCAGGCCCAGGCCCAGTTCATACTCAGGCCCAGCCCCAGGCCCAGGCTGAATTCTGTACTCAGCCCCAGGTCCAGTGAAAGGCGTATGAGATATTTCTTCTGTTTCTGGTTTCATACAGCAGCTGGAAAAATAAATCACAGATCAATATCCAGACGAAGCCTCTGGTTTAATCACGTTGAAATCAAATATGCTGTGGGAAAGTGGCCAATAGGAAACCACAGCAAGGTTTGTAACCAGACATCAGACAGGGTGAAGATTTTATTTGGAAATCCCCCAAAAACACAGGAACCCATTGGTTATTGATGGTATTCGATGATTTCGGGTCATTGTTTCAGTTCTGACATGGAAATAAAAAGCTTCTTTGTGTCTGTTACACTTTCTTTAACTGAGGAAATATTATAGACCCCAGGATCATGTCAGTATTTACAGGGAGTTCCCGGGGAGTGTGTCAGTATTTACAGGGGGTCCCCGGGGAGTGTGTCAGTATTTACAGGGAGTCCCCGGGGAGTGTGTCAGTATTTACAGGGAGTCTCCGGGGAGTGTGTCAGTATTTACAGGGGTCCCCGGGGAGTGTGTCAGTATTTACAGGGGGTCCCCGGGGAGTGTGTCAGTATTTACAGGGTGTCCCCGGGGAGTGTGTCAGTATTTACAGGGGGTCCCCGGGGAGTGTGTCAGTATTTACAGGGTGTGTCCGGGGAGTGTGTCAGTATTTACAGGGTGTGTCCGGGGAGTGTGTCAGTATTTACAGGGAGTCCCCGGGGAGTGTGTCAGTATTTACAGGGTGTCCCCGGGGAGTGTGTTAGTATTTACAGGGAGTCCCCGGGGAGTGTGTCAGTATTTACAGGGGGTCCCCGGGGAGTGTGTCAGTATTTACAGGGGGTCCCCGGGGAGTGTGTCAGTATTTACAGGGTGTCCCCGGGGAGTGTGTCAGTATTTACAGGGGTTTCCCGGGGAGTGTGTCAGTATTTACAGGGAGTCCCTGAGGAGTGTGTCAGTATTTACAGGGGATCCCTGGGGAGTGTGTCAGTATTTACAGGGGGTCCCCGGGGAGTGTGTCAGTATTTACAGGGGGTCCCCGGGGAGTGTGTCAGTATTTACAGGGGGTCCCCGGGGAGTGTGTCAGTATTTACAGGGTGTCCCCGGGGAGTGTGTCAGTATTTACAGGGTGTCCCTGGGGAGTGTGTCAGTATTTACAGGGGGCTCCCCGGGGAGAGTCAGTATTTACAGGGGGTCCCTGGGGAGTGTGTCAGTATTTACAGGGGGTCCCCGGGGAGTGTGTCAGTATTTACAGGGGGTCCCCGGGGAGTGTGTCAGTATTTACAGGGGGTCCCTGAGGAGTGTGTCAGTATTTACAGGGGTCAATGTTTGTCAATGTTTACAGCCTCCACATCTGTATCAGTATTTACAGGTGTTCTCTCGGGACTATGTCAGTAATTGTGGGGTTTCCCTGGGGAGTTTGTCAGTATTTATAGGGGGTCCCGGCCAGTGTGTCAGCATTTACCAGGGTTCCCTGCCTAACGAGTGTGTTAGTGTTTATATTAAGTTGTAGTTCCCTGTATGGACACCAGGAGTCACCATTTCTTCAGTTTTGGGAAACGATTGAGCAGCAACTGGAAGGATCTGACCTTCACTTGCAGATTAACCAGCATTGTGTGTTTGCCTCTCCACCTCTGTCTGTCTGTCTCCCCACCTCCTGCATCTCTATCGTATGCCTCTCTTAATGTCTCTGCTACCTCCTCTGTGTCTGATCTTCTCTGTCTCTCGATCTCTCCATCTCTCTTTTTCTGTTTCACTGTCTCTTACTTTATTTCTTATTTTCTTGTTGCATTTGCAGTTTTTCTTTATTTCTTAAAGCCTCATAATCCTCCCTCCTCCTCCCCTCCCTCCCTTTCTGTCTCTCCTCCTTCCTCGGTCTCTCTCCCCCCACACTCAATCTCCCTTCCTCCCCTCTATCCGTCTCCCTTCTCTCTCTCTCTCTCTCTCTCAGAAGGATAGTGTGACTGATAAGGTGCAGAATTATAGGAGCTCAGATATAAAGAAAGATCGAGAAGCTGATCCTATCTAACGAGTACAATAACCATTGTCTCCCTGCACCATTGACTGTTCCAGCAAGGATTTACCTCGGCTACAAGTGACTTCAGGCAGACAGTACGGTTTAGCTGAAGCTGTTTAGTTAGACTATCTACAAGGAATCATAATGAGCACATGGTATTCAGAGCACAGAGTGTCCTGCGTCTAGCTCTTGTGGAGCCTCTCCGTTGTCTGACTCCTGATGTCACAGTTACATTATTAATATTGTCATGGTCTCCTTGCCATAACCAGTATCCCATTACTCCACATCTCCCCACACGGGAACAAGAATAGGCTATTCAGCCTGTAGCGCCTACTCTGTTATCCAGTTAGATCATGGCTGATCTATCCCAACACCACGGTCCCACACTATCCCCATACCTCTCGGTGTCATTAGTCTCCAGAAATCTATTGATTTCTATCTTGAGCATGCTCAATGACTGAGCTTCCCCAGTCCTCTGGGATAGAGAATTCCAAAGATTCACCATCCTCTGAGTGAAGAAATTCCTCCTCATCTCAGTCTTACATGGCCTGCCCCTTATTCTGAGACTGTCCCCTGGCCTAGACTCACCAGCCAGGGGAACATCCTATCTTCATGTACCCTGGTGAGCCCTGTGAGAATTTTGTAAGTTTTAATGAGATTACCCCTCATTCTTCAAACTCTAGAGAATACAGGCCTAGTCTCCTTAATCTGTCATAAAACAGTCCTGCCATCCCAGGAATCAGTCTGGTGAAGGGTCATGAGGACTTGAAACGTCAACTCTTTTCTCCGCTGATGCTGCCAGGCCTGCTGAGTTTTTCCAGGTAACTCTGTTTTTGTTTTGGTGAACCTCTGTTGCACTCCCTCTATGGCAAGTATATCATTTCTTAGATAAGGAGACCAAAACTGTACACAGTACTCTGGGTGAGGTCTCACCGAGGCTCTATACAACTGCAGCAAGACACCTTTACTCCTGTACTCAAATCCCCTTGTGATGAAGGCCAATGTGCCATTTGCCTTCCTAATTGCTTGCTGCACCTGGATGCTAGCTTTTAGTGACTCATGAACAAGGACACCCAGGTCTTCCTGGACACCAACACTTCCAAACATCTCACCATTTAAGAAATACTCTGCCTTTCTGCTTTTTCTACTCAAATGGATAACTTCAGACTTATTCACATTATATTTCATCTGTCATGCTCTTGAGCATTCACTTAGCCTGTCCAAATCCCCTCGAAGCCTCCTTGCATCCTCCTCACGCCTCACATTCCCGCCTAGTTTTGTGTCATCAGCAACTTTGTACTGGGTGTACCGGATGTACTGGGTGTACCCCGTGTACTGGATGAACTGGGTGAACTGAGTGTACCAGGGTACCAGATTTACTGAGTGTACCTATGTACCGGGTGAACTGGGTATACCTGGTGTGCTGGGTGTACCTAGTGTACTGGGTGTACTGGATGTACTGGGTTTATTGGATTTACCGGGTATACTGGGTATACTGAGTGTACCAGGTGTACCGAGTGTACTGGGTATACTAAGTGTACCAGGTAAACTGAGTGTACTGGGTATCCTGAGTGCACCGGGCATACCGAGTGTAGCAGGTATACCGAGTGTACCAGGTATATTGAGTGTACCGGGTATATCGAGTGTACTGGGTATACTGAGTGTACCAGGTATACCGAATGTACCGGGTATATTGAGTGTACTGGGTATATCGAGTGTACTGGGTATACTGAGTGTATCAGGTATACCGAGTGTACCGGGTATACCGAGTGTACCGGGTATATTGAGTGCACTGGGTATATCAAGTGTACTGGGTATACTAAGTGTACCAGGTAGTCTGAGTGTACTGGGTATCCTGAGTGCACCGGGCATACCGAGTGTACCAGGTATACCGAGTGTACCGGGTATACCGAGTGTACCGGGCATACCGAGTGTACCAGGTATACCGAGTGTACCGGGTATACCGAGTGTACCGGGTATATTGAGTGTACCGGGTATATCGAGTGTACTGGGTATACTGAGTGTACTAGGTATACCGAATGTACCGGGTATATTGAGTGTACCGGGTATATCGAGTGTACTGGGTATACTGAGTATATCAGGTATACCGAGTGTACCGGGTATATTGAGTGCACTGGGTATATCAAGTGTACTGGGTATACTGAGTATACTGGGTATACTGAGTGTACCGGGTATACCGAGTGTACCGGGTATATTGAGTGTACCGGGTATATCGAGTGTACTGGGTATACTGAGTGTACCGGCTATACTGAGTGTACCGGCTATACTGAGTGTACCGGGTATACCGAGTGTACCGGGTGGTCAATGTCAGAGTGTTTCTGCTGGTTTCTGTTGACCATTTCAATCTGGTTCCCTGCATTTCTCTGGAGTGATTTTTTTGACCATTTATTCCGCCCCATGCCGATGTTTTATTGATTCATTTCATTATTTTATTATCTAGGATGACAGCAGAATTTTGTAATACATGAAGCTGGAGATGGAATGTGAGATGGACAGTCGTCTGGGGGTTTGGGGTTTATGTGTTTAGACATGAGGCTTCGTCACTGCAATCAATCACTGTTCTAACCCCCATAAATACGCTTTCAATCTGCCACCTTTCCCCTCACTCCGCATTCCGACACCTCTCTGTTTCTCTCTGTCTGCCTCCTGGTTTTCTCTCAATGTCCAGCTTTCTCTTTCTCTCCGTTCCTGTCTCTCTGCCTGTTTCTCTTTTTCTGTTTCTCTCTTTTCTCTACCTGTCTCTTTGTTTTTCTCTCCCTCTCTCTCTGCCTCTCTCCCATTCTCTATGTCTCTTTGAACTTTTCTGCTGGTCTGTATTTTTTTCTCTCTCTCTCTGTCTCTCCCTCTCTCTGACACTTTGTCTCTCTCTCTCCCTATCTCCCTCTCTTTCTCCATGTCTCCCCCTTTCTCCTATTTTCTCTCTCTCTCTGTCTCCCTCTCTCTGACACTGTCTGTCTCTCTCACTCACTCACTGTCTATCTCCCTCGCTCTCTCTGTCTCTCTCTCTCTCTGTCCCTCTGTCTCCTGCTCCCTCCCTCTCCCTCGCTCTCTCTCTCTCTCCCTCTCCCCCTCTCTGCCTTTCTCTGTTTCTCCCTCTCTCTGGCTCAGCAGTGCCTGTCTTTTTGGGGAGTATTCCCCTCTCTCATGTTAGACAGGAAGGACCCGGTCTGAGCTGGGCAGAACATTCCGCCATATTCCGGGTGTCTGTATCTGGAAGCAGCTTTGGGTCATCTCATTCGTGGGTAAGGAGCTTAAAACGGGTCCAGCTACCCAGAGCTGACCCCTCTCTGTGCTCCGATGGTGCTGAGCGACACTCCCACCACCCCCCAGGCCGGATTGGTGTCACTGCGGCCAGAGCAGGGGGTAGGGGACATCATGATGACCTCCCCCTGTGTCCAACAGGCGCCCCAGAGAGACACCCACTGAATTAGGGGGTTTCTGTCGCCTTCGCCTTTGGGGCTGTCTGTCTCCTGGAGCAGTCCCACTCCGTAAACATGGAGTCGGCTGTGCTCTGGGGCCTGGAGAGAGGAAACGCTGAGGTCACAGTCTGGCAGGCGAATCCGAGCCCACCCACCAGCGATCGGCGTGCCTCCCGTCAATGCATAATTAATGAGGCGGGACCCGCTGGGAGGGGGACAATATGACCATGAGACCATAAGACATAGGAGCAGAAACCAGGCGACTCGGACATGAGAACCTGACAGTGTGGCCGGAGGGGGAGTAGGTAGGGAGAAACTGCTCCCACTCGTAAAAGGATTGAGAACAAGAAGGCACAGATTTAAAGTGATTTGCAAAAGAAGCAAATGTGATGTGAGAAAAAACTTTTTCACACAGCGAGTGGGGGAGGAGGAAGAGGGGGTGTAGTGATGGAGGAGGAGGAGGAGGAGGTGGAGGAGGGAGGAGAAGGAAGAGGAGGAGGAGGGAGTGAAGAAGGAAGAGGAGGAAGATAAAGAAGAGGAAGAGGAAGCGGAGGAGGAGGAAGAGAAGGAGAGAAGGAGGATGAGGAGGTGGAGGAGGAGGAGCATGAGGAGGTGGAAAGGGAAGAGGAGGAGGAGCAGGATGTGAAGGAAGAAAAAGAGGAAGTGGAGTAGGAGGTGGAGGTGGAGGAGGGGGTGTAGTGATGGAGGTGGAGGAAGAGGAGGGGGTGTAGTGATAGAAGAGGAGGAGGAGGAGGGGTGAGGTTATGGAGGGGGAGGAAGAGGAGGGGGTGTAGTGATGGAGGAGGAGGAGGAGGGGGTGTAGTGATGGAGGAGGAGGAGGGGGTGAGGTTATGGAGGGGGAGGAAGAGGAGGGGGTGTAGTGATGGAGGAGGAGGAGGAGGGGGTGTAGTGATGGAGGAGGAGGAGGGGGTGAGGTTATGGAGGGGGAGGAAGAGGAGGGGGTGTAGTGATGGAGGAGGAGGAGGAGGGGGTGTAGTGATGGAGGAGGAGGAGGGGGTGAGGTTATGGAGGGGGAGGAAGAGGAGGGGGTGTAGTGATGGAGGAGGAGGAGGAGGAGGTGGGGGAGGGAGGAGGAGGAAGAGGAGAGGGTGAGGTTATGGAGGAGGAGGAGGAGGTGGAGTAGGGAGGAGGAGGAAGAGGAGGGGGTGTAGTGTTGGAGGAGGAGGAGGGGGTGAGGTTATGGAGGGGGAGGAAGAGGAGGGGGTGTAGTGATGGAGGAGGCAGAGGAGGGGGTGAGGTTATGGAGGGGGAGGAAGAGGAGGGGGTGTAGTGATGGAGGAGGAGGAGGAGGAGGTGGAGGAGGGAGGAGGAGGAAGAGGAGGGGGTGTAGTGATGGAGGAGGAGGAGGGGGAGGAAGAGGAGGGGGTGTAGTGATGGAGGAGGAGGAAGAGAAGGGGGTGAGGTTATGGAGGAGGAGGAAGAGGAGGGGTGTAGTGATGGAGGAGGAGGAGGAGGAGGTGGAGGAGGGAGGAGGAGGAAGAGGAGGGGGTGTAGTGATGGAGGAGGAGGAGGAGGAGGGGGTGAGGTTATGGAGGAGGAGGAGGAGGTGGAGTAGGGAGGAGGAGGAAGAGGAGGGGGTGTAGTGATGGAGGAGGAGGAGGAAGAGGGGGTGAGGTTATGGAGGGGGAGGAAGAGGAGGGGTGTAGTGATGGAGGAGGAGGAGGAGGAGGTGGAGGAGGGAAGAGGAGGAAGAGGAGGGGGTGTAGTGATGGAGGAGGAGGAGGAGGGGGTGAGGTTATGGAGCGGGAGGAAGAGGAGGGGGTGTAGTGATGGAGGAGGAGGAGGAGGGGGTGAGGTTATGGAGGGGGAGGAAGAGGAGGGGTGTAGTGATGGAGGAGGAGGAGGAGGAGGGGGTGTAGTGATGGAGGAGGAGGAAGAGGAGGGGGTGTAGTGATGGAGGAGGAGGAGGAGGAGGTGGAGGAGGGAGGAGTTATTCATCAACCCCCTCATCACCATAGTCCCTTGTCATAGTCGCTCATCTTCCAGCTGCCAGTGACCATCTCTCAATCTCAAAGCCAAGGTAACAGCAAACACGAGGTATACATCCCACTGCAAATTTATACATTAAATCCTGCCACGTTGTTTACAAAAATAAATGAACTATTTCCCCTGGTGAGTTTCCTTCACACCATTGCCTGTCCTACACAATCCCGCTCCGGTGTGGGCATTGTGGCTGGTGGGAGGCTGCAGGACACCCTTCAGCAGCTCTGGGCCTGGGAGACCAGGCTTCATTCTGGCCTCACTTGACATGGACAGCAGCAGGCCTGGCTGAATGGCAGCGGTAGGAGCTCAAATGTTTTCATCCCAAGTCCACATCCAAGTGTTTTATCAGGTAGAGAGTTCTAGCCCTCACCATCCTCTGGATGAAAACAATTACTCTGCTAAGGGAAACAGGTCTTTTTTGTCTGCCCTATTGCAGCCCTTTCATAATTTTACACACCTCAGTTAAATCTCCCTCAGCCTCCTCTGTTACAAAGAAATCAACCCCAGTCTACCCAATCTTTCCTCATGGCTAAAATTCTCCATGCCTGGCAACATCCCGATAAATCTCTGCTGCAATCTCTCTAGTGTGATTGGCAGCTTTTGTTTTAGTTGTGTCACTATCACAGACTAATGTCCGTATTCTACCAACAATTCTCTGGGTAGCGCTATCTAAACCAGACATGACCTGTTGCAATGGCATCACTGATCATGAAAGCTTATACATGGAAATAACCTAACGATGGGTTTTGAAGATTTCCAGTGAGGGAGCTGGGACTATCTCATCCTTTCCTGTAATGCGGTGACCAGAACTGTACACAGGCCCTAGCTGTGGCCTAACTAGTGTTTTATACAGCCAGCACAACCTCCCTGCTCTTATATTCTGCGCCTCTGCTAATATAGGAAATGATTCCATCTCCCTTCCTAACCACCTTATCTGCTGCCTTCAGGGACCTGTGGACATTCACTCCAAGATCCCTCACTTCCTCTACACCTATCCGATTCTTCCCATTTATTGTGTGTTCCTTTGCCTTGTGTGACCTCCCTAAATGCATCACCTCACACTTCTCTGGGTTGAATTCCATTTGCCACTTATCTGCCCACCTGACCAGTCCACTCATACCTTCCTGCAGACTACAGCTTCCCTCCTCACTATCAACCACCCGGCCAAATTTTGTGTCGTCTATGAATTTCTTAATGATGCCCCTACATTTAAGTCTAGATCATTGATGTATGTTCCTAACAACAGGAGATCCAGTACTGACCCCTGCGGACCCCAATTGAAAACCACCTCCTCGTCATGAAGACATCCATCCACCATTAGCCTTTGTTTCCTATCACTAAGCCCATTTTGAATCTAATTTGCCACTTTCCCTTCAACCCCAGAGGCTTTTACTTTGTAAGACCAGCCTGCCCATGTGGACCTTGTCAAAAGCTTTGCTAAAATCCATATAAACCACATCAACCACACTGCCCTCATCAACCATACTTATCTCCTTTTGAAAAATTTAATCAAGTTAGTCAGAAATGACCTTCGCTTAACAAATCCATGCAGACTGTTCCTTTCTAAATGACAGTTTATACTGTCAGAATGTTTCCAATGATTCCCCCACCACTAAGGTTAGACTGATTGGTCAGTATTAACTCCGCCTATCCCTTCCATCCTTTTTTGATTAATGGTACAACGTTGGCAACTCTCCAGCTCTCTGGCACCACCTCTGTGGCCAGAGAGGATTGGATATAACCTGTCACACCATCATCCTCCGATCTAATTCTATCTTCACCTCAGCGAGACTTCCCCAGGTTGATTCTACTCTAACCTGTCCGGTCACAGCCAGAACATACTGATGAACTGATGAAGCTCTCATAGTTGAACAGGTTCTCTCTATTTGGCTTGGATGAGAGTCCTTGATGCTGACGCTAAATCCAGAACTTCCCCTTCTCTTGTTGGGATGTACATTGACCCATAACTTTTAAAAAGAGATGAATAACCGAGGGACAACATTTCAAATTTCACAACTTTTATTGAAAGAAACAAATTCAAATCAACAGAAATCAAACACTAATAAACAAATAATTAATAGACCAAACTAAAGAAAAGTCCTTTCACACTAACTACCGAATGCAATTGAGTTATGTCTTACAGCTCATTTCACTGTGCATCACACTCTGGCATCATAAGAACAAGTTGAATGTTAATCCCATCTCTCCAGCAGGCTCACTTCCCTCTGCCTCACTAAGTCTAAACTTCCAGTGCCCTTCGACACTTGTTCCCACTCAGCCTGAGCCGTCCAGATCCAACTCGCATCAGCAAGGTCCAGTTTGGCAACTCTTTTGTCCCCCAAAACTGGTTCCAGTGTCAAAGGAACATAAAGCCCTCCCTCATGCACCACCTCTCCAGCCACACATTCATTTTCTCTATCCTCCTGTTTCTGCATTCTCCAGCACGTGGCGCTGGGAGTAATCCAGAACTGACTACCTTTGAGGTACTGCTCTCCAAATCCCTTAAACTCTGCCTGCAGGACCACATCCTTCTTTCTACCTATGTCATTGGTACTGATGTGCACAACAACTGCTGGCTGTTCACCCTCCCCTCTCTGAGTGCTCTGAAGCCACTCTGTGATACCCTGACCCTGGAACCAGCGAGGCAACACACCAACCAGTTAGTTCCTGCTACTCCAGCTGTACACCACTCTGGTTGTACACCACTCTGGTGTACACCATTCTGGCTGTACATCAGTTCAGCTGTACACCACTCCAGTTGTACACCATTCCAGTTGTACACCATTCCGGCTATATACCAATCTGGCTGTACACCACTTCGGGTGTCCACTATTCTGGCTGTGCACCATACTGACTGTACACCACTCTGGCTGTCCACCACACCAGGTGTCCACCATTCCGGCTCCACACAATTCCAACTGTACACCACTCCATTCTGTATACCACTCCGACTGCACACCACTCCAACTGTACACCACTCCGACTGTACACCACTCTGGCTGTACCAACAATCTCTTGCTATAACAAGAAAGGAATTTCATTTATTAATTCAATGTACACAAAGTGACAGGCTACAGTGAGGGTGTAAATGAACAGGTGGCAGTGAGGGTGTAAATGAACAGGTGGCAGTGAGTGTGTAAATGAACAGGCGGCAGTGAGTGTGTAAATGAACAGGCTGCAGTGAGTATGTAAATGAACAGGCGGCAGTGAAGGTGTAAATGAACAGCATTAATGAGTTTGGAAGGTGCTGTCTAAGGAGCCTTGGTGAATGCCTGCAGTGCATTTTGTAGATGGTACACACACACCTGCCACTGTGTGTTGGTGGTGGAGGGAGTGAATTTTGAAGGTGGTGGATGGGGTGCCAATCAAGTGGGCAGCTTAGTCCTGGATGGTGTCAAGTTTCTTGAGTGTTGTTGGAGTTGCACTCATCCAGGCAAGTGGGGAGTACTCCATCACACTCCTTGTAAATGCATCCACATATAGAACCTGATTAATAAACAGATCACAAAAAAGTGATTTCTAAAGAAAGCCTTTAAAGTAATAACATTCCTAAGGTAATTTGCAAGAGTGATTCTGTAGCAAAATTTGACATTGAATCGTGTAAGGGGATGTTAAGGCTTGGCTAATCAGGTGGATTTTAGGAAGTGTTTTAAAGGAGGTGAGAGAGGTGGGGAGGTTTAGGGAGGGAATTATAGGGAAGGCCTGGGTAACTGCAGAGGCTGGATGCTGAAAAGGCCAGAATTCGAGGAGTGCAGAGATTCCGGAGGGCTACAGAAGTGGCAGACAGATAGACTGATAGAAATAGAGAAGACAGAGGAACGAAATGAAGAGACCGGGAGAGCGAGAGAGTGAGAGAGCACCATAAAGGACTGAGAAGTGGAGAGAATGTGCTGGGGAGTTGGAGAGAGAGAAAGAGAGAGAGAGAGACGAAAGTGCTGGTGGTGCTGAGGTTAATTTTTTTGCCCTATTCCCGGTGCCAGCCAGAAATCTATTTTTCTTCCTGTTTAAACATTTTTCAAACTGTGCTGATTTAAAACGACAGTTTACTCTGCAATATTGAAACAATTCCACTTCCATAAGGAAAACAAAAGATGAGCTTTGAGCTTAATCCAAAAAATCTGGAAGGAACTTTTCAACAAATGATCGTTTTAAGATTAATCAAAAGTGCAGTCTCAGGGAGAGTTCTGGCTGAGTTGGCGAGGGGGGTGGAGAACACTGTGGTCGCTGAGATTGTGTTGGATCCTGGTCATTAGGTTGGCTGGGCTTACTGGATCCAGGTTACACACTTATTTCGGGTTGGCCAAGTAGGTACTGTAGACGGAGCAGATCAGCAGGTAGAGCACATTCTGTATATTTACAAAGGAACTCAGCAGCTACAGCTGTGTGCTTTCAACTCAAACCCTGTCTCTAGTTTAAATGGGTGTAATGGAACCAGGTTACACCCTTATTTCGGGTTGGCCAAGTTGGTACTGTAGACAGAGCAGATCAGCAGGTAGAGCACATTCTGTTAATTTACAAACGAACTCAGCAGCTACAGCTGTGTGCTTTCAACTCAAACCCTGTCTCTAGATTAAATGGGAGTAATGGATCCAGGTTACACACTTATTTCGGGTTGGCCAAGTTGGTACTGTAGACAGAGCAGATCAGCAGGTAGAGCATATTCTGTTTATTTACAAAGGAACTCAGCAGCTACAGCTGTGTGCTTTCAACTCAAACCCTGTCTCTAGTTTAAATGGGCGTAATGGATCCAGGTTACACACTTAGTTCGGGTTGGCCAAGTTGGTACTGTAGACAGAGCAGATCAGCAGGTAGAGCACATTCTGTTTATTTACAAAGGAACTCAGCAGCTACACCCGTGTGCTTTCAACTCAAACCCTGTCTCTCCATTACACACTCTAACTAAAGACTATTGACCAATGAGGTAGCCCACACTACTCTGCTATTGGATACTAAGATCATGTGATGTTCCATTATAACATTCTTTTTAAAGGTACATTACACATGAGATTACCACAGCCCGCCCCCTTTACTCAGAAATACATTTTACATTTACATTTACAGTTTATCTCAAAATATCAAGTTATTTTCACAGACAAGTCATTTACAAATTCAGTCTTCCTGGGATGTCCTTATGTGTGTGGAACGTCTCAGCTCTACAGCATCAGATGCTCTGTCAGGAACCTCCTCTTCTGAAATTGGCTGAACATCAGGTTCTCTGGTGGGCACCTGCAAACCTGTTTCCTCAACTCTTGCGGGTCCGGCCGATCCCTCAGACACACCTGTACTCAGCTGAGTTCTTTCAACAGGAGATGTTGACTCAGCTGTGAACACTGGTGGTATCATTTCTTCATACTTTGTTTCTCTTGTTCTGATATGATCCCCATGTCTCTGTATGACTCGATCTGCCACCTCCACGTGGTAAGATAGGGGTCCAGTCACTGCACTTATTTCACCTGATAACCACTTTGGTCCTTCTCCAAAATTCGTCATATATGTTGTCTCTCCTACAGTGAACTTTCTGTCACCACTATGCCAGTCATATCCAGTTTTCTGACTTTCCTGACTCCTTTCCATCTTCACCTCTAAATTTGGCATTAATAAGCTCAATCTCGTCCTGAGACAGTGTTTCAACAATAACCCTGTTGGTGTGACAGTTGTTGTGGTGTGGCGGGTGGTCCTATAATGGAAAGGGAAATGTGCTAGCTTAAACAAAAACAGAATGACCTGGAAAAACTCAGCAGGTCTGGCAGCATCGGCGGAGAAGAAAAGAGTTGACGTTTCGAGTCCTCATGACCCTTCGACAGAACTTGAGTTCGAGTCCAAGAAAGAGTTGTTTTGTTTTGTTTTGGATTTCCAGCATCCGCAGTTTTTGTCTTTCTATCTATGTGCTAGTTTAGTTGCTCTGGGATGCCCAGTTGATTTCTTCATACCAGCCTTGAATGTTTGAACCGCCTTCTTTCTCTCTGTGTGTGTGTCCCTTTTCCACTGCGTTAAGCATTCTTGATACATATCCAATAGGTCATTCCAAGTCATCGTCCATTCGATGGGAGAGCACTGCTCCCACTCTGTAGGGAATGCATCACATGTCAACACTAACTCTTTTCTCTGGTCACAATGTACTAATAGGGTGGATGAGGGTAACAGTTGTTTCACTTTTGTGAAAGCTTCTTTCTGTGGTGTTTGCCAAGACCAACATTGGTATATCTTGAGCAGATAATACAGGGGGGCCAGCTCTGTCGACAAATTAGGCTCGAAATGTCCATAGTAATTGCTCATCCCCAAGAATGAGTTGAGCTGGGAGGTGTTCCTTGGTACTGGTGCCTCTCTAATGCCTCTCACTTTTTCCGCAGCTGGGTGGAGGCCCTGTGAATCTATCCTGTGACCTAAACATACTACCTCTTTCACCTGGAACATGCACTTGTCTATTTTTAAACCTGCGAGAAACGTTTTAAGATTTCTCCTCAGTTTACCACAAGCTTCTTTTCCGTGAATCCTGTCACCAGAGCATCATCTGAATCAGCTACAACGTGGGGCCGTCCCTTTGGTAAACTTCCCATTGTTCTCTGCAATATGGCACAAGATGAGGAGACACCGAAAGGTGGACGGGTTTATTGGAGCAAAACCCTTTGTGTGTGTGAATTGTGACCAACTTCTGGGAGGCCTTCTCGAACTCTAATTGTTGATAAGCTTGGTTCACGTCAAGTGTCATGTAGGTGGCTCCACCTGCCCCCTACAGGTCTTCGATTCTTGGTATGGGGTGTCTGTCCAACTTAGCCACTTTATTAACCGGCAATTTGTAGTCTCCACAAATTCAAACACTTTGGTCAGGGTTAAGGAGGAGGGCTATTGGTGCTGTCCATTCTGAGAGCTGCACAGTTTGCATCACTCTCAGTTACTCTAAACTGTCCAATTCAGCGCCCACCTTTTCCCTCAGTGCATAAGGTACTGGTCTGGCCTTCATGAATCAGGGGGTGGCCTCTGGATCCCCCTGAATTTTGTTCTGCAGCCCCTGGATCTTCCCAGGTTTGTCCTTGAAGATTGAGCTGTATTTTTGGAGTAGCTCGGGTAACCCACTGGCTCCCAGCTAGAACATTTCAACCCGTTCCAACTCCATCTCCTTCAGCCAGCTTCATCCAAGGAGGTTTGACCCCTTGCCTGCTACCACCTTCAAGGGTAGTTTTACCGATTGGCTTATGCCTTTGACTTTGATGTCTTCTCCCGTGTAAGTTTTCAATTTGGTGTCTGTTTCTTCCAAATTTATTTTACGTTGCCCATAATACAAATATTTGAAAGTATGTTCACCAATATCCTTAGTGGAGGCTCCCATGTCCACCTCCATTCTAATAAGTCTATTGTTCAGCCTCACTGTTACATCGATTGGTTCTGTTCTTCCCACCTGCCAATTATATAATGAATAAATATCTGAATCTGTTACTTCAGGCTCTTCTGGCCATAGAAAGTGCAGTAAGGGATTTGGAAACCATATAGGGAGCACAAGATGGCACCGCCCTCCATGTTCTGGATCTGACAGGGTATTTTAATTTGTTTAAAGTCTGCCTGATTCTATCCTTGCAATGTCTCAAGAGGTGTCCGTTTGGATGACGGTAAAAACATTCCATTTTTTTAAACTTCCAATCGTTACAAGGTTGTCTGCTTCCACCTCTGTTACAATTATTCCATGTTTTCACTGCTAAGTCATTTCTTTTTATTTCTCAGCAAATCCTTGCATTTTTGTGCCCTTTCTGGGCCGGGGCTTCCTGTCATTTTAAGCTCCCTATGTGGTTTCCAAATCCCGTACTACACTTTCTACGGCCAGTGCTGTCCCTACTGCCTTCTCAAATCCAAATTTGTTTTGGACAATAACCTGCTCTGAATCATATCTTCATTTACGCCACACATCAAATGATCTCTAAACATATCATTTTATAGATGTACCAAACTTGCAATGTTGTGTTAACTGTTTCAGACTTTCCACATAAACAAGTAACTGTCTCCCCTGGGACTCTATTTCTTCAGTTACATTTGAATGTTTGCATTGTTCCTGAGGGTTTGGGCTGGTAATAACTCTTTACAAGGTTCACTCAGTCATCCAAACTTTTTGAATCTGGGCACTTTCAAATCAATCCTTGGGTCTTAATCCCACACGTGGATAAGAGGAGCACTCGCCTCTTCTCCTGCCCAGCAATGTCATTCACTTGGAAAAAGAATGTGAGGCGTTCAATATAATGAGACCAATTGTTCATGGCTGGAGCAAATCCTCCAATCCTTCCAAATTACAGCATGTTTTAAGGGGGTTTCTTTGACAATTCGGATGGAAATGTTACTGACAATTACTGCGTGAGGTATGGCCCCATTTCATTTTTCTTGATTTCCTTTGTTAACTTGTTTCATTCCCATCCTTCCTTGCTTTGTCCTCATCGCCAGTTTGTTAGATCCTAGTCGCTAGTTTAAATGGGTGTAATGGATCCAGGTTACACACTTATTTCGGGTTGGCCAAGTAGGTACTGTGGACAGAGCAGATCAGCAGGTAGAGCACATTCTGTTTATTTACAAAGGAACTCAACAGCTACACCCGTGTGCTTTCAACTCAAACCCTGTCACCCCATTACAGACTCTAACTAAAGACTACTGACCACTGAGGTAGCCCACACTACTCTGCTATTGGATACTAAGATCATGTGATGTTCCATTATAACATTCTTCTTAAAGGTACATTACACATGAGATTACCACAGCCCTCCCCCTTTACTCAGAAATACATTTTACATTTACAGTTACAGTTTTTCTCAAAATACCAAGTTATTTTCACAGATAAGTCATGTACAAATTCAGTCTTCCTGGGATTTCCTTATGTGTGTGGAACGTCTCAGCACTACAGCTTCAGATGCTCTGTCAGGAACCTCCTCTTCTGAAATTGGCTGAACATCAGGTTCTCTGGTGGGCACCTGCAAACCTGTTTCCTCAACTCTTGCAGGTCCGGCCGATCCCTCAGACACACCTGTACTCAGCTGAGTTCTTTCAACAGGAGATGTTGACTCAGCTGTGAACACTGGTGGTATCATTTCTTCATACTTTGTTTCTCTTGTTCTGATATGATCCCCATGTCTCTGTATGACTCGATCTGCCACCTCCACGTGGTAAGATAGGGGTCCAGTCACTGCACTTATTTCACCTGATAACCACTTTGGTCCTTCTCCAAAATTCGTCATATATGTTGTCTCTCCTACAGTGAACTTCCTGTCACCACTATGCCAGTCATATCCAGTTTTCTGACTTTCCTGACTCCTTTCCATCTTCCCCTCTAAATTTGGCATTATTAAGCTCAATCTCGTCCTGAGACAGTGTTTCAACAATAACCCTGTCGGTGTGACAGTTGTTGTGGTGTGGGGGGTGGTCCTATAATGGAAAGGGAAATGTGCTAGCTTAAACAAAAACAGAATTACCTGGAAAAACTCAGCAGGTCTGGCAGCATCGGCGGAGAAGAAAAGAGTTGACGTTTCGAGTCCTCATGACCCTTCGACAGAACTTGAGTTCGAGTCCAAGAAAGAGTTGTTTTGTTTTGTTTTGGATTTCCAGCATCCGCAGTTTTTTCTATCTATGTGCTAGTTTAGTTGCTCTGGGTTGCCCAGTTGATTTCTTCATACCAGCCTTGAATGTTTGAACCGCCTTCTTTCTCTCTGTGTGTGTGTGTGTCCCTTTTCCACTGCGTTAAGCATTCTTGATACATATCCAATAGGTCATTCCAAGTCATCGTCCATTCGATGGGAGAGCACTGCTCCCACTCTGTAGGGAATGCATCACATGTCAACACTAACTCTTTTCTCTGGTCACAATGTACTAATAGGGTGGATGAGGGTAACAGTTGTTTCACTTTTGTGAAAGCTTCTTTCTGTGGTGTTTGCCAAGACCAACATTGGTATATCTTGAGCAGATAATACAGGGGGGCCAGCTCTGTCGACAAATTAGGCTCGAAATGTCCATAGTAATTGCTCATCCCCAAGAATGAGTTGAGCTGGGAGGTGTTCCTTGGTACTGGTGCCTCTCTAATGCCTCTCACTTTTTCCGCAGCTGGGTGGAGGCCCTGTGAATCTATCCTGTGACCTAAACATACTACCTCTTTCACCTGGAACATGCACTTGTCTATTTTTAAACCTGCGAGAAACGTTTTAAGATTTCTCCTCAGTTTACCACAAGCTTCTTTTCCGTGAATCCTGTCACCAGAGCATCATCTGAATCAGCTACAACGTGGGGCCGTCCCTTTGGTAAACTTCCCATTGTTCTCTGCAATATGGCACAAGATGAGGAGACACCGAAAGGTGGACGGGTTTATTGGAGCAAAACCCTTTGTGTGTGTGAATTGTGACCAACTTCTGGGAGGCCTTCTCGAACTCTAATTGTTGATAAGCTTGGTTCACGTCAAGTGTCATGTAGGTGGCTCCACCTGCCCCCTACAGGTCTTCGATTCTTGGTATGGGGTGTCTGTCCAACTTAGCCACTTTATTAACCGGCAATTTGTAGTCTCCACAAATTCAAACACTTTGGTCAGGGTTAAGGAGGAGGGCTATTGGTGCTGTCCATTCTGAGAGCTGCACAGTTTGCATCACTCTCAGTTACTCTAAACTGTCCAATTCAGCGCCCACCTTTTCCCTCAGTGCATAAGGTACTGGTCTGGCCTTCATGAATCAGGGGGTGGCCTCTGGATCCCCCTGAATTTTGTTCTGCAGCCCCTGGATCTTCCCAGGTTTGTCCTTGAAGATTGAGCTGTATTTTTGGAGTAGCTCGGGTAACCCACTGGCTCCCAGCTAGAACATTTCAACCCGTTCCAACTCCATCTCCTTCAGCCAGCTTCATCCAAGGAGGTTTGACCCCTTGCCTGCTACCACCTTCAAGGGTAGTTTTACCGATTGGCTTATGCCTTTGACTTTGATGTCTTCTCCCGTGTAAGTTTTCAATTTGGTGTCTGTTTCTTCCAAATTTATTTTACGTTGCCCATAATACAAATATTTGAAAGTATGTTCACCAATATCCTTAGTGGAGGCTCCCATGTCCACCTCCATTCTAATAAGTCTATTGTTCAGCCTCACTGTTACATCGATTGGTTCTGTTCTTCCCACCTGCCAATTATATAATGAATAAATATCTGAATCTGTTACTCAGGCTCTTCTGGCCATAGAAAGTGCAGTAAGGGATTTGGAAACCATATAGGGAGCACAAGATGGCACCGCCCTCCATGTTCTGGATCTGACAGGGTATTTTAATTTGTTTAAAGTCTGCCTGATTCTATCCTTGCAATGTCTCAAGAGGTGTCCGTTTGGATGACGGTAAAAACATTCCATTTTTTTAAACTTCCAATCATTACAAGGTTGTCTGCTTCCACCTCTGTTGCAATTATTCCATGTTTTCACTGCTAAGTCATTTCTTTTTATTTCGCAGCAAATCCTTGCATTTTTGTGCCCTTTCTGGGCCGGGGCTTCCTGTCATTTTAAGCTCCCTATATGGTTTCCAAATCCCGTACTACACTTTCTACGGCCAGTGCTGTCTCTACTGCCTTCTCAAATCCAAATTTGTTTTGGACAATAACCTGCTCTGAATCATATCTTCATTTACGCCACACATCAAATGATCTCTAAACATATCATTTTATAGATGTACCAAACTTGCAATGTTCTGTTAACTGTTTCAGACTTTCCACATAAACAAGTAACTGTCTCCCCTGGGCTCTATTTCTTCAGTTACATTTGAATGTTTGCATTGTTCCTGAGGGTTTGGGCTGGTAATAACTCTTTACAAGGTTCACTCGGTCATCCAAACTTTTTGAATCTGGGCACTTTCAAATCAATCCTTGGGTCTTAATCCCACACGTGGATAAGAGGAGCACTCGCCTCTTCTCCTGCCCAGCAATGTCATTCACTTGGAAAAAGAATGTGAGGCGTTCAATATAATGAGACCAATCGTTCATGGCTGGAGCAAATTCTCCAATCTTTCCAAATTACAGCATGTTTTAAGGGGGTTTCTTTGACAATTCGGATGGAAATGTTACTGACAATTACTGCGTGAGGTATGGCCCCATTTCATTTTTCTTGATTTCCTTTGTTAACTTGTTTAATTCCCATCCTTCCTTGCTTTGTCCTCATCGCCAGTTTGTTACATCCTAGTCGCTAGTTTAAATGGGTGTAATGGATCCAGGTTACACACTTATTTCGGGTTGGCCAAGTTGGTACTGTAGACAGAGCAGATCAGCAGGTAGAGCACATTCTGTTTATTTACAAAGGAACTCAGCAGCTACACCCGTGTGCTTTCAACTCAAACCCTGTCTCTCCATTACAGACTCTAACTAAAGACTATTGATCACTGAGGTAGCCCACACTACTCTGCTATTGGATACTAAGATCATGTGATGTTCCATTATAACATTCTTCTTAAAGGTACATTACACATGAGATTACCACATCCCTCCCCCTTTACTCAGAAATACATTTTACATTTACAGTTACCATTTTTCACAAAATATCAAGTTATTTTCACAGATAAGTCATGTACAAATTCAGTCTTCCTGGGACTTCCTTATGTGTGTGGAACGTCTCAGCACTACAGCTTCAGATGCTCTGTCAGGAACCTCCTCTTCTGAAATTGGCTGAACATCAGGTTCTCTGGTGGGCACCTGCAAACCTGTTTCCTCAACTCTTGCAGGTCCAGCCGATCCCTCAGACACACCTGTACTCAGCTGAGTTCTTTCAACAGGAGATGTTGACTCAGCTGTGAACACTGGTGGTATCATTTCTTCATACTTTGTTTCTCTTTTTCTGATATGATCCCCATGTCTCTGTATGACTCGATCTGCCACCTCCACGTGGTAAGATAGGGGTCCAGTCACTGCACTTATTTCACCTGATAACCACTTTGGTCCTTCTCCAAAATTCGTCATATATGTTGTCTCTCCTACAGTGAACTTCCTGTCACCACTATGCCAGTCATATCCAGTTTTCTGACTTTCCTGACTCCTTTTCATCTTCCCCTCTAAATTTGGCATTATTAAGCTCAATCTCGTCCTGAGACAGTGTTTCAACAATAACCCTGTCGGTGTGACAGTTGTTGTGGTGTGGCGGGTGGTCCTATAATGGAAAGGGAAATGTGCTAGCTTAAACAAAAACAGAATTACCTGGAAAAACTCAGCAGGTCTGGCAGCATCGGTGGAGAAGAAAAGAGTTGACGTTTCGAGTCCTCATGACCCTTCGACAGAACTTGAGTTCGAGTCCAAGAAAGAGTTGTTTTGTTTTGTTTTGGATTTCCAGCATCCGCAGTTTTTTTCTATCTATGTGCTAGTTTAGTTGCTCTGGGATGCCCAGTTGATTTCTTCATACCAGCCTTGAATGTTTGAACCGCCTTCTTTCTCTCTCTGTGTGTGTGTCCCTTTTCCACTGCGTTAAGCATTCTTGATACATATCCAATAGGTCATTCCAAGTCATCGTCCATTCGATGGGAGAGCACTGCTCCCACTCTGTAGGGAATGCATCACATGTCAACACTAACTCTTTTCTCTGGTCAAAATGTACTAATAGGGTGGATGAGGGTAACAGTTGTTTCACTTTTGTGAAAGCTTCTTTCTGTGGTGTTTGCCAAGACCAACATTGGTATATCTTGAGCAGATAATACAGGGGGGCCAGCTCTGTCGACAAATGAGGCTCGAAATGTCCATAGTAATTGCTCATCCCCAAGAATGAGTTGAGCTGGGAGGTGTTCCTTGGCACTGGTGCCTCTCTAATGCCTCTCACTTTTTCCGCAGCTGGGTGGAGGCCCTGTGAATCTATCCTGTGACCTAAACATACTACCTCTTTCACCTGGAACATGCACTTGTCTTTTTTTAAACCTGCGAGAAACGTTTTAAGATTTCTCCTTAGTTTACCACAAGCTTCTTTTCCGTGAATCCTGTCACCAGAGCATCATCTGAATCAGCTACAACGTGGGGCCGTCCCTTTGGTACAACTTCCCATTGTTCTCTGCAATATGGCACAAGATGAGGAGACACCGAAAGGTGGACGGGTTTATTGGTGCAAAACCCTTTGTGTGTGTGAATTGTGACCAACTTCTGGGAGGCCTTCTCGAACTCTAATTGTTGATAAGCTTGGTTCACGTCAAGTGTCATGTAGGTGGCTCCACCTGCCCCCTACAGGTCTTCGATTCTTGGTATGGGGTGTCTGTCCAACTTAGCCACTTTATTATCCGGCAATTTGTAGTCTCCACAAATTCAAACACTTTGGTCAGGGTTAAGGAGGAGGGCTATTGGTGCTGTCCATTCTGAGAGCTGCACAGTTTGCATCACTCTCAGTTACTCTAAACTGTCCAATTCAGCGCCCACCTTTTCCCTCAGTGCATAAGGTACTGGTCTGGCCTTCATGAATCAGGGGGTGGCCTCTGGATCCCCCTGAATTTTGTTCTGCAGCCCCTGGATCTTCCCAGATTTGTCCTTGAAGATTGAGCTGTATTTTTGGAGTAGCTCGGGTAACCCACTGGCTCCCAGCTAGAACATTTCAACCCGTTCCAACTCCATCTCCTTCAGCCAGCTTCATCCAAGGAGGTTTGACCCCTTGCCTGCTACCACCTTCAAGGGTAGTTTTACCGATTGGCTTATGCCTTTGACTTTGATGTCTTCTCCCGTGTAAGTTTTCAATTTGGCATCTGTTTCTTCCAAATTTAATTTACGTTGCCCATAATTCAAATATTTGAAAGTATGTTCACCAATATCTGTAGTGGAGGCTCCCATGTCCACCTCCATTCTAATAAGTCTATTGTTCAGCCTCACTGTTACATCGATTGGTTCTGTTCTTCCCACCTGCCAATTATATAATGAATAAATATCTGAATCTGTTACTTCAGGCTCTTCTGGCCATAGAAAGTGCAGTAAGGGATTTGGAAACCATATAGGGAGCACAAGATGGCACCGCCCTCCATGTTCTGGATCTGACAGGGTATTTTAATTTGTTTAAAGTCTGCCTGATTCTATCCTTGCAATGTCTCAAGAGGTGTCCGTTTGGATGACGGTAGAAACATTCCATTTTTTTAAACTTCCAATCATTACAAGGTTGTCTGCTTCCACCTCTGTTGCAATTATTCCATGTTTTCACTGCTAAGTCATTTCTTTTTATTTCGCAGCAAATCCTTGCATTTTTGTGCCCTTTCTGGGCCGGGGCTTCCTGTCATTTTAAGCTCCCTATGTGGTTTCCAAATCCCGTACTACACTTTCTACGGCCAGTGCTGTCCCTACTGCCTTCTCAAATCCAAATTTGTTTTGGACAATAACCTGCTCTGAATCATATCTTCATTTACGCCACACATCAAATGATCTCTAAACATATCATTTTATAGATGTACCAAACTTGCAATGTTGTGTTAACTGTTTCAGACTTTCCACATAAACAAGTAACTGTCTCCCCTGGGACTCTATTTCTTCAGTTACATTTGAATGTTTGCATTGTTCCTGAGGGTTTGGGCTGGTAATAACTCTTTACAAGGTTCACTCAGTCATCCAAACTTTTTGAATCTGGGCACTTTCAAATCAATCCTTGGGTCTTAATCCCACACGTGGATAAGAGGAGCACTCGCCTCTTCTCCTGCCCAGCAATGTCATTCACTTGGAAAAAGAATGTGAGGCGTTCAATATAATGAGACCAATTGTTCATGGCTGGAGCAAATCCTCCAATCCTTCCAAATTACAGCATGTTTTAAGGGGGTTTCTTTGACAATTCGGATGGAAATGTTACTGACAATTACTGCGTGAGGTATGGCCCCATTTCATTTTTCTTGATTTCCTTTGTTAACTTGTTTCATTCCCGTCCTTCCTTGCTTTGTCCTCATCGCCAGTTTGTTACATCCTAGTCGCTTGTTTAAATGAGTTTAATGGATCCAGGTTACACACTTATTTCGGGTTGGCCAAGTAGGTACTGTAGGCAGAGCAGATCAGCAGGTAGAGCACATTCTGTTTATTTCCAAAGGAACTCAGCAGCTACACCCGTGTGCTTTCAACTCAAACCCTGTCACCCCATTACAGACTCTAACTAAAGACTATTGACCACTGATGTAGCCCACACTACTCTGCTATTGGATACTAAGATCATGTGATGTTCCATTATAACATTCTTCTTAAAGGTACATTACACATGAGATTACCACATCCCTCCCCCTTTACTCAGAAATACATTTTACATTTACAGTTACCATTTTTCTCAAAATATCAAGTTATTTTCACAGATAAGTCATTTACAAATTCAGTCTTCCTGGGATTTCCTTATGTGTGTGGAACGTCTCAGCACTACAGCTTCAGATGCTCTGTCAGGAACCTCCTCTTCTGAAATTGGCTGAACATCAGGTTCTCTGGTGGGCACCTGCAAACCTGTTTCCTCAACTCTTGCAGGTCCGGCCGATCCCTCAGACACAGCTGTACTCAGCTGAGTTCTTTCAACAGGAGATGTTGACTCAGCTGTGAACACTGGTGGTATCATTTCTTCATACTTTGTTTCTCTTGTTCTGATATGATCCCCATGTCTCTGTATGACTCGATCTGCCACCTCCACGTGGTAAGATAGGGGTCCAGTCACTGCACTTATTTCACCTGATAACCACTTTGGTCCTTCTCCAAAATTCGTCATATATGTTGTCTCTCCTACAGTGAACTTTCTGTCACCACTATGCCAGTCATATCCAGTTTTCTGACTTTCCCGACTCCTTTCCATCTTCCCCTCTAAATTTGGCATTATTAAGCTCAATCTCGTCCTGAGACAGTGTTTCAACAATAACCCTGTCGGTGTGACAGTTGTTGTGGTGTGGGGGGTGGTCCTATAATGGAAAGGGAAATGTGCTAGCTTAAACAAAAACAGAATTACCTGGAAAAACTCAGCAGGTCTGGCAGCATCGGCGGAGAAGAAAAGAGTTGACGTTTCGAGTCCTCATGACCCTTCGACAGAACTTGAGTTCGAGTCCAAGAAAGAGTTGTTTTGTTTTGTTTTGGATTTCCAGCATCCGCAGTTTTTGTCTTTCTATCTATGTGCTAGTTTAGTTGCTCTGGGTTGCCCAGTTGATTTCTTCATACCAGCCTTGAATGTTTGAACCGCCTTCTTTCTCTCTGTGTGTGTGTCCCTTTTCCACTGCGTTAAGCATTCTTGATACATATCCAATAGGTCATTCCAAGTCATCGTCCACTCGATGGGAGAGCACTGCTCCCACGCTGTAGGGAATGCATCACATGTCAACACTAACTCTTTTCTCTGGTCACAATGTACTAATAGGGTGGATGAGGGTAACAGTTGTTTCACTTTTGTGAAAGCTTCTTTCTGTGGTGTTTGCCAAGACCAACATTGGTATATCTTGAGCAGATAATACAGGGGGGCCAGCTCTGTCGACAAATGAGGCTCGAAATGTCCATAGTAATTGCTCATCCCCAAGAATGAGTTGAGCTGGGAGGTGTTCCTTGGCACTGGTGCCTCTCTAATGCCTCTCACTTTTTCCGCAGCTGGGTGGAGGCCCTGTGAATCTATCCTGTGACCTAAACATACTACCTCTTTCACCTGGAACATGCACTTGTCTATTTTTAAACCTGCGAGAAACGTTTTAAGATTTCTCCTCAGTTTACCACAAGCTTCTTTTCCGTGAATCCTGTCACCAGAGCATCATCTGAATCAGCTACAACGTGGGGCCGTCCCTTTGGTAAACTTCCCATTGTTCTCTGCAATATGGCACAAGATGAGGAGACACCGAAAGGTGGACGGGTTTATTGGTGCAAAACCCTTTGTGTGTGTGAATTGTGACCAACTTCTGGGAGGCCTTCTCGAACTCTAATTGTTGATAAGCTTGGTTCACGTCAAGTGTCATGTAGGTGGCTCCACCTGCCCCCTACAGGTCTTCGATTCTTGGTATGGGGTGTCTGTCCAACTTAGCCACTTTATTACCCGGCAATTTGTAGTCTCCACAAATTCAAACACTTTGGTCAGGGTTAAGGAGGAGGGCTATTGGTGCTGTCCATTCTGAGAGCTGCACAGTTTGCATCACTCTCAGTTACTCTAAACTGTCCAATTCAGCGCCCACCTTTTCCCTCAGTGCATAAGGTACTGGTCTGGCCTTCATGAATCAGGGGGTGGCCTCTGGATCCCCCTGAATTTTGTTCTGCAGCCCCTGGATCTTCCCAGGTTTGTCCTTGAAGATTGAGCTGTATTTTTGGAGTAGCTCGGGTAACCCACTGGCTCCCAGCTAGAACATTTCAACCCGGTCCAACTCCATCTCCTTCAGCCAGCTTCATCCAAGGAGGTTTGACCCCTTGCCTGCTACCACCCTCAAGGTTAGTTTTACCGATTGGCTTATGCCTTTGGCTTTGATGTCTTCTCCCGTGTAAGTTTTCAATTTGGCATCTGTTTCTTCCAAATCTAATTTACGTTGCCCATAATTCAAATATTTGAAAGTATGTTCACCAATATCCGTAGTGGAGGCTCCCATGTCCACCTCCATTCTAATAAGTCTATTGTTCAGCCTCACTGTTACATCGATTGGTTCTGTTCTTCCCACCTGCCAATTATATAATGAATAAATATCTGAATCTGTTACTTCAGGCTCTTCTGGCCATAGAAAGTGCAGTAAGGGATTTGGAAACCATATAGGGAGCACAAGATGGCACCGCCCTCCATGTTCTGGATCTGACAGGGTATTTTAATTTGTTTAAAGTCTGCCTGATTCTATCCTTGCAATGTCTCAAGAGGTGTCCGTTTGGATGACGGTAAAAACATTCCATTTTTTTAAACTTCCAATCATTACAAGGTTGTCTGCTTCCACCTCTGTTGCAATTATTCCATGTTTTCACTGCTAAGTCATTTCTTTTTATTTTGCAGCAATTCCTTGCATTTTTGTGCCCTTTCTGGGCCGGGGCTTCCTGTCATTTTAAGCTCCCTATGTGGTTTCCCAATCCCGTACTACACTTTCTACGGCCAGTGCTGTCCCTACTGCCTTCTCAAATCCAAATTTGTTTTGGACAATAACCTGCTCTGAATCATATCTTCATTTACGCCACACATCAAATGATCTCTAAACATATCATTTTATAGATGTACCAAACTTGCAATGTTCTGTTAACTGTTTCAGACTTTCCACATAAACAAGTAACTGTCTCCCCTGGGACTCTATTTCTTCAGTTACATTTGAATGTTTGCATTGTTCCTGAGGGTTTGGGCTGGTAATAACACTTTACAAGGTTCACTCAGTCATCCAAACTTTTTGAATCTGGGCACTTTCAAATCAATCCTTGGGTCTTAATCCCACACGTGGATAAGAGGAGCACTCGCCTCTTCTCCTGCCCAGCAATGTCATTCACTTGGAAAAAGAATGTGAGGCGTTCAATATAATGAGACCAATTGTTCATGGCTGGAGCAAATTCTCCAATCCTTCCAAATTACAGCATGTTTTAAGGGGGTTTCTTTGACAATGAGGATGGAAATGTTACTGACAATTACTGCGTGAGGTATGGCCCCATTTCATTTTTCTTGATTTCCTTTGTTAACTTGTTTCATTCCCGTCCTTCCTTGCTTTGTCCTCATCGCCAGTTTGTTACATCCTAGTCGCTAGTTTAAATGGGTTTAATGGATCCAGGTTACACACTTATTTCGGGTTGGCCAAGTTGGTACTGTAGACAGAGCAGATCAGCAGGTAGAGCACATTCTGTTTATTTACAAAGGAACTCAGCAGCTACACCCGTGTGCTTTCAACTCAAACCTTGTCTCTCCATTACAGACTCTAACTAAAGACTATTGATCACTGAGGTAGCCCACACTACTCTGCTATTGGATACTAAGATCATGTGATGTTCCATTATAACATTCTTCTTAAAGGTACATTACACATGAGATTACCGCAGCCCTCCGCCTTTACTCAGAAATACATTTTACATTTACAGTTACAGTTTTTCTCAAAATATCAAGTTATTTTCACAGATAGTCATGTACAAATTCAGTCTTCCTGGGATTTCCTTATGTGTGTGGAACGTCTCAGCACTACAGCTTCAGATGCTCTGTCAGGAACCTCCTCTTCTGAAATTGGCTGAACATCAGGTTCTCTGGTGGGCACCTGCAAACCTGTTTCCTCAACTCTTGCAGGTCCGGCCGATCCTTCAGACACACCTGTACTCAGCTGAGTTCTTTCAACAGGAGATGTTGACTCAGCTGTGAACACTGGTGGTATCATTTCTTCATACTTTGTTTCTCTTGTTCTGATATGATCCCCATGTCTCTGTATGACTCGATCTGCCACCTCCACGTGGTAAGATAGGGGTCCAGTCACTGCACTTATTTCACCTGATAACCACTTTGCTCCTTCTCCAAAATTCGTCATATATGTTGTCTCTCCTACAGTGAACTTCCTGTCACCACTATGCCAGTCATATCCAGTTTTCTGACTTTCCTGACTCCTTTCCATCTTCCCCTCTAAATTTGGCATTAAAAAGCTCAAAATTGTCCTGAGACAGTGTATCAACAATAACCCTGTTGGTGTGACAGTTGTTGTGGTGTGGCGGGTGGTCCTATAATGGAAAGGGAAATGTGCTAGCTTAAACAAAAACAGAATTACCTGGAAAAACTCAGCAGGTCTGGCAGCATCGGCGGAGAAGAAAAGAGTTGACGTTTCGAGTCCTCATGACCCTTCGACAGAACTTGAGTTCGAGTCCAAGAAAGAGTTGTTTTGTTTTGTTTTGGATTTCCAGCATCCGCAGTTTCTATCTATCTATGTGCTAGTTTAGTTGCTCTGGGATGCCCAGTTGATTTCTTCATACCAGCCTTGAATGTTTGAACCGCCTTCTTTCTCTCTCTGTGTGTGTGTCCCTTTTCCACTGCGTTAAGCATTCTTGATACATATCCAATAGGTCATTCCAAGTCATCGTCCATTCGATGGGAGAGCACTGCTCCCACTCTGTAGGGAATGCATCACATGTCAACACTAACTCTTTTCTCTGGTCAAAATGTACTAATAGGGTGGATGAGGGTAACAGTTGTTTCACTTTTGTGAAAGCTTCTTTCTGTGGTGTTTGCCAAGACCAACATTGGTATATCTTGAGCAGATAATACAGGGGGGCCAGCTCTGTCGACAAATTAGGCTCGAAATGTCCATAGTAATTGCTCATCCCCAAGAATGAGTTGAGCTGGGAGGTGTTCCTTGGCACTGGTGCCTCTCTAATGCCTCTCACTTTTTGCGCAGCTGGGTGGAGGCCCTGTGAATCTATCCTGTGACCTAAACATACTACCTCTTTCACCTGGAACATGCACTTGTCTTTTTTTAAACCTGCGAGAAACGTTTTAAGATTTCTCCTTAGTTTACCACAAGCTTCTTTTCCGTGAATCCTGTCACCAGAGCATCATCTGAATCAGGTACAACGTGGGGCCGTCCCTTTGGTAAACTTCCCATTGTTCTGTAGAATATGGCACAAGATGAGGAGACACCGAAAGGTGGACGGGTTTATTGGTGCAAAACCCTTTGTGTGTGTGAATTGTGACCAACTTCTGGGAGGCCTTCTCGAACTCTAATTGTTGATAAGCTTGGTTCACGTCAAGTGTCATGTAGGTGGCTCCACCTGCCCCCTACAGGTCTTCGATTCTTGGTATGGGGTGTCTGTCCAACTTAGCCACTTTATTACCCGGCAATTTGTAGTCTCCACAAATTCAAACACTTTGGTCAGGGTTAAGGAGGAGGGCTATTGGTGCTGTCCATTCTGAGAGCGGCACAGTTTGCATCACTCTCAGTTACTCTAAACTGTCCAATTCAGCGCCCACCTTTTCCCTCAGTGCATAAGGTACTGGTCTGGCCTTCATGAATCAGGGGGTGGCCTCTGGATCCCCCTGAATTTTGCTCTGCAGCCCCTGGATCTTCCCAGGTTTGTCCTTGAAGATTGAGCTGTATTTTTGGAGTAGCTCGGGTAACCCACTGGCTCCCAGCTAGAACATTTCAACCCGTTCCAACTCCATCTCCTTCAGCCAGCTTCATCCAAGGAGGTTTGACCCCTTGCCTGCTACCACCTTCAAGGGTAGTTTTACCGATTGGCTTATGCCTTTGACTTTGATGTCTTCTCCCGTGTAAGTTTTCAATTTGGCGTCTGTTTCTTCCAAATCTAATTTACGTTGCCCATAATTCAAATATTTGAAAGTATGTTCACCAGTTACCGTAGTGGAGGCTCCCATGTCCACCTCCATTCTAATAAGTCTATTGTTCAGCCTCACTGTTACATCGATTGGTTCTGTTCTTCCCACCTGCCAATTATATAATGAATAAATATCTGAATCTGTTACTTCAGGCTCTTCTGGCCATAGAAAGTGCAGTAAGGGATTTGGAAACCATATAGGGAGCACAAGATGGCACCGCCCTCCATGTTCTGGATCTGACAGGGTATTTCAATTTGTTTAAAGTCTGCCTGATTCTATCCTTGCAATGTCTCAAGAGGTGTCCGTTTGGATGACGGTAAAAACATTCCATTTTTTTAAACTTCCAATCATTACAAGGTTGTCTGCTTCCACCTCTGTTGCAATTATTCCATGTTTTCACTGCTAAGTCATTTCTTTTTATTTCGCAGCAAATCCTTGCATTTTTGTGCCCTTTCTGGGCCGGGGCTTCCTGTCATTTTAAGCTCCCTATGTGGTTTCCAAATCCCGTACTACACTTTCTACGGCCAGTGCTGTCTCAACTGCCTTCTCAAATCCAAATTTGTTTTGGACAATAACCTGCTCTGAATCATATCTTCATTTACGCCACACATCAAATGATCTCTAAACATATCATTTTATAGATGTACCAAACTTGCAATGTTCTGTTAACTGTTTCAGACTTTCCACATAAACAAGTAACTGTCTCCCCTGGGACTCTATTTCTTCAGTTACATTTGAATGTTTGCATTGTTCCTGAGGGTTTGGGCTGGTAATAACTCTTTACAAGGTTCACTCAGTCATCCAAACTTTTTGAATCTGGGCACTTTCAAATCAATCCTTGGGTCTTAATCCCACACGTGGATAAGAGGAGCACTCGCCTCTTCTCCTGCCCAGCAATGTCATTCACTTGGAAAAAGAATGTGAGGCGTTCAATATAATGAGACCAATTGTTCATGGCTGGAGCAAATCCTCCAATTCTTCCAAATTACAGCATGTTTTAAGGGGGTTTCTTTGACAATTCGGATGGAAATGTTACTGACAATTACTGCGTGAGGTATGGCCCCATTTCATTTTTCTTGATTTCCTTTGTTAACTTGTTTCATTCCCATCCTTCCTTGCTTTGTCCTCATCGCCAGTTTGTTAGATCCTAGTCGCTAGTTTAAATGGGTGTAATGGATCCAGGTTACACACTTATTTCGGGTTGGCCAAGTAGGTACTGTAGACAGAGCAGATCAGCAGGTAGAGCACATTCTGTTTATTTCCAAAGGAACTCAGCAGCTACACCCGTGTGCTTTCAACTCAAACCCTGTCACCCCATTACAGACTCTAACTAAAGACTATTGACCACTGAGGTAGCCCACACTACTCTGCTATTGGATACTAAGATCATGTGATGTTCCATTATAACATTCTTCTTAAAGGTACATTACACATGAGATTACCACATCCCTCCCCCTTTACTCAGAAATACATTTTACATTTACAGTTACAGTTTTTCTCAAAATACCAAGTTATTTTCACAGATAAGTCATGTACAAATTCAATCTTCCTGGGATTTCCTTATGTGTGTGGAACGTCTCAGCACTACAGCTTCAGATGCTCTGTCAGGAACCTCCTCTTCTGAAATTGGCTGAACATCAGGTTCTCTGGTGGGCACCTGCAAACCTGTTTCCTCAACTCTTGCAGGTCCGGCCGATCCCTCAGACACACGTGTACTCAGCTGAATTCTTTCAACAGGAGATGTTGACTCAGCTGTGAACACTGGTGGTATCATTTCTTCATACTTTGTTTCTCTTGTTCTGATATGATCCCCATGTCTCTGTATGACTCGATCTGCAACCTCCACGTGGTAAGATAGGGGTCCAGTCACTGCACTTATTTCACCTGATAACCACTTTGCTCCTTCTCCAAAATTCGTCATATATGTTGTCTCTCCTACAGTGAACTTTCTGTCACCACTATGCCAGTCATATCCAGTTTTCTTACTTTCCTGACTCCTTTCCATCTTCACCTCTAAATTTGGCATTATTAAGCTCAATCTCGTCCTGAGACAGTGTTTCAACAATAACCCTGTCGGTGTGACAGTTGTTGTGGTGTGGGGGGTGGTCCTATAATGGAAAGGGAAATGTGCTAGCTTAAACAAAAACAGAATGACCTGGAAAAACTCAGCAGGTCTGGCAGCATCAGCGGTGAAGAAAAGAGTTGACGTTTCGAGTCCTCATGACCCTTCGACAGAACTTGAGTTCGAGTCCAAGAAAGAGTTGTTTTGTTTTGTTTTGGATTTCCAGCATCCGCAGTTTTTTTCTATCTATCTATGTGCTAGTTTAGTTGCTCTGGGATGCCCAGTTGATTTCTTCATACCAGCCTTGAATGTTTGAACCGCCTTCTTTCTCTCTGTGTGTGTGTCCCTTTTCCACTGCGTTAAGCATTCTTGATACATATCCAATAGGTCATTCCAAGTCATCGTCCATTCGATGGGAGAGCACTGCTCCCACTCTGTAGGGAATGCATCACATGTCAACACTAACTCTTTTCTCTGGTCAAAATGTACTAATAGGGTGGATGAGGGTAACAGTTGTTTCACTTTTGTGAAAGCTTCTTTCTGTGGTGTTTGCCAAGACCAACATTGGTATATCTTGAGCAGATAATACAGGGGGCCAGCTCTGTCGACAAATTAGGCTCGAAATGTCCATAGTAATTGCTCATCCCCAAGAATGAGTTGAGCTGGGATGTGTTCCTTGGCACTGGTGCCTCTCTAATGCCTCTCACTTTTTCCGCAGCTGGGTGGAGGCCCTGTGAATCTATCCTGTGACCTTAACATACTACCTCTTTCACCTGGAACATGCACTTGTCTTTTTTTAAACCTGCGAGAAACGTTTTAAGATTTCTCCTCAGTTTACCACAAGCTTCTTTTCCGTGAATCCTGTCACCAGAGCATCATCTGAATCAGCTACAACGTGGGGCCGTCCCTTTGGTAAACTTCCCATTGTTCTCTGCAATATGGCACAAGATGAGGAGACACCGAAAGGTGGACGGGTTTATTGGAGCAAAACCCTTTGTGTGTGTGAATTGTGACCAACTTCTGGGAGGCCTTCTCGAACTCTAATTGTTGATAAGCTTGGTTCACGTCAAGTGTCATGTAGGTGGCTCCACCTGCCGCCTACACGTCTTCGATTCTTGGTATGGGGTGTCTGTCCAACTTAGCCACTTTATTATCCGGCAATTTGTAGTCTCCACAAATTCAAACACTTTGGTCAGGGTTAAGGGGGAGGGCTATTGGTGCTGTCCATTCTGAGAGCTGCACAGTTTGCATCACTCTCAGTTACTCTAAACTGTCCAATTCAGCGCCCACCTTTTCCCTCAGTGCATAAGGTACTGGTCTGGCCTTCATGAATCAGGGGGTGGCCTCTGGATCCCCCTGAATTTTGTTCTGCAGCCCCTGGATCTTCCCAGGTTTGTCCTTGAAGATTGAGCTGTATTTTTGGAGTAGCTCGGGTAACCCACTGGCTCCCAGCTAGAACATTTCAACCCGTTCCAACTCCATCTCCTTCAGCCAGCTTCATCCAAGGAGGTTTGACCCCTTGCCTGCTACCACCTTCAAGGGTTGTTTTACCGATTGGCTTATGCCTTTGACTTTGATGTCTTCTCCCGTGTAAGTTTTCAATTTGGCGTCTGTTTCTTCCAAATCTAATTTACGTTGCCCATAATACAAATATTTGAAAGTATGTTCACCAGTTACCGTAGTGGAGGCTCCCATGTCCACCTCCATTCTAATAAGTCTATTGTTCAGCCTCACTGTTACATCGATTGGTTCTGTTCTTCCCACCTGCCAATTATATAATGAATAAATATCTGAATCTGTTACTTCAGGCTCTTCTGGCCATAGAAAGTGCAGTAAGGGATTTGGAAACCATATAGGGAGCACAAGATGGCACCGCCCTCCATGTTCTGGATCTGACAGGGTATTTTAATTGGTTTAAAGTCTGCCTGATTCTATCCTTGCAATGTCTCAAGAGGTGTCCGTTTGGATAACGGTAAAAACATTCAATGTTTTTAAACTTCCAATCATTACAAGGTTGTCTGCTTCCACCTCTGTTGCAATTATTCCATGTTTTCACTGCTAAGTCATTTCTTTTTATTTCTCAGCAAATCCTTGCATTTTTGTGCCCTTTCTGGCCCGGGGCTTCCTGTCATTTTAAGCTCCCTATGTGGTTTCCAAATCCCGTACTACACTTTCTACGGCTAGTGCTGTCCCTAATGCCTTCTCAAATCCAAATTTGTTTTGGACAATAACCTGCTCTGAATCATATCTTCATTTACGCCACACATCAAATGATCTCTAAACATATCATTTTATAGATGTACCAAACTTGCAATGTTCTGTTAACTGTTTCAGACTTTCCACATAAACAAGTAACTGTCTCCCCTGGGCTCTATTTCTTCAGTTACATTTGAATGTTTGCATTGTTCCTGAGGGTTTGGGCTGGTAATAACTCTTTACAAGGTTCACTCGGTCATCCAAACTTTTTGAATCTGGGCACTTTCAAATCAATCCTTGGGTCTTAATCCCACACGTGGATAAGAGGAGCACTCGCCTCTTCTCCTGCCCAGCAATGTCATTCACTTGGAAAAAGAATGTGAGGCGTTCAATATAATGAGACCAATTGTTCATGGCTGGAGCAAATCCTCCAATTCTTCCAAATTACAGCATGTTTTAAGGGGGTTTCTTTGACAATTCGGATGGAAATGTTACTGACAATTATTGCGTGAGGTATGGCCCCATTTCATTTTTCTTGATTTCCTTTGTTAACTTGTTTCATTCCCGTCCTTCCTTGCTTTGTCCTCATCGCCAGTTTGTTACATCCTAGTCGCTAGTTTAAATGGGTTTAATGGATCCAGGTTACACACTTATTTCGGGTTGGCCAAGTTGGTACTGTAGACAGAGCAGATCAGCAGGTAGAGCACATTCTGTTTATTTACAAAGGAACTCAGCAGCTACACCCGTGTGCTTTCAAGTCAAACCCTGTCTCTCCATTACAGACTCTAACTAAAGACTATTGACCAATGAGGTAGCCCATACTACTCTGCTATTGGATACTAAGATCATGTGATGTTCCATTGTAACATTCTTCTTAAAGGTACATTACACATGAGATTACCACAGACCGCCCCCTTTACTCAGAAATACATTTTACATTTACAGTTACAGTTTTTCACAAAATATCAAGTTATTTTCACAGATAAGTCATGTACAAATTCAGTCTTCCTGGGATTTCCTTATGTGTGTGGAACGTCTCAGCTCTACAGCTTCAGATGCTCTGTCAGGAACCTCCTCTTCTGAAATTGGCTGAACATCAGGTTCTCTGGTGGGCACCTGCAAACCTGTTTCCTCAACTCTTGCAGGTCCGGCCGATCCCTCAGACACACCTGTACTCAGCTGAGTTCTTTCAACAGGAGATGTAGACTCAGCTGTGAACACTGGTGGTATCATTTCTTCATACTTTGTTTCTCTTTTTCTGATATGATCCCCATGTCTCTGTATGACTCGATCTGCCACCTCCACGTGGTAAGATAGGGGTCCAGTCACTGCACTTATTTCACCTGATAACCACTTTGGTCCTTCTCCAAAATTCGTCATATATGTTGTCTCTCCTACAGTGAACTTCCTGTCACCACTATGCCAGTCATATCCAGTTTTCTGACTTTCCTGACTCCTTTCCATCTTCCCCTCTAAATTTGGCATTAATAAGCTCAATCTCGTCCTGAGACAGTGTTTCAACAATAACCCTGTCGGTGTGACAGTTGTTGTGGTGTGGCGGGTGGTCCTATAATGGAAAGGGAAATGTGCTAGCTTAAACAAAAACAGAATGACCTGGAAAAACTCAGCAGGTCTGGCAGCATCGGTGGAGAAGAAAAGAGTTGACGTTTCGAGTCCTCATGACCCTTCGACAGAACTTGAGTTCGAGTCCAAGAAAGAGTTGTTTTGTTTTGTTTTGGATTTCCAGCATCCGCAGTTTTTTTCTATCTATCTATGTGCTAGTTTAGTTGCTCTGGGATGCCCAGTTGATTTCTTCATACCAGCCTTGAATGTTTGAACCGCCTTCTTTCTCTCTGTGTGTGTGTCCCTTTTCTACTGCGTTAAGCATTCTTGATACATATCCAATAGGTCATTCCAAGTCATCGTCCATTCGATGGGAGAGCACTGCTCCCACTCTGTAGGGAATGCATCACATGTCAACACTAACTCTTTTCTCTGGTCACAATGTACTAATAGGGAGGTTGAGGGTAACAGTTGTTTCACTTTTGTGAAAGCTTCTTTCTGTGGTGTTTGCCAAGACCAACATTGGTATATCTTGAGCAGATAATACAGGGGGGCCAGCTCTGTCGACAAATTAGGCTCGAAATGTCCATAGTAATTGCTCATCCCCAAGAATGAGTTGAGCTGGGAGGTGTTCCTTGGCACTGGTGCCTCTCTAATGCCTCTCACTTTTTGCGCAGCTGGGTGGAGGCCCTGTGAATCTATCCTGTGACCTAAACATACTACCTCTTTCACCTGGAACATGCACTTGTCTTTTTTTAAACCTGCGAGAAACGTTTTAAGATTTCTCCTTAGTTTACCACAAGCTTCTTTTCCGTGAATCCTGTCACCAGAGCATCATCTGAATCAGGTACAAGGTGGGGCCGTCCCTTTGGTAAACTTCCCATTGTTCTCTGCAATATGGCACAAGATGAGGAGACACCGAAAGGTGGACGGGTTTATTGGAGCAAAACCCTTTGTGTGTGTGAATTGTGACCAACTTCTGGGAGGCCTTCTCGAACTCTAATTGTTGATAAGCTTGGTTCACGTCAAGTGTCATGTAGGTGGCTCCACCTGCCCCCTACAGGTCTTCGATTCTTGGTATGGGGTGTCTGTCCAACTTAGCCACTTTATTACCCGGCAATTTGTAGTCTCCACAAATTCAAACACTTTGGTCAGGGTTAAGGAGGAGGGCTATTGGTGCTGTCCATTCTGAGAGCGGCACAGTTTGCATCACTCTCAGTTACTCTAAACTGTCCAATTCAGCGCCCACCTTTTCCCTCAGTGCATAAGGTACTGGTCTGGCCTTCATGAATCAGGGGGTGGCCTCTGGATCCCCCTGAATTTTGCTCTGCAGCTCCTGGATCTTCCCAGGTTTGTCCTTGAAGATTGAGCTGTATTTTGGGAGTAGCTCGGGTAACCCACTGGCTCCCAGCTAGAAAATTTCAACCCGTTCCAACTCCATCTCCTTCAGCCAGCTTCATCCAAGGAGGTTTGACCCCTTGCCTGCTACCACCTTCAAGGGTAGTTTTACCGATTGGCTTATGCCTTTGACTTTGATGTCTTCTCCCGTGTAAGTTTTCAATTTGGCATCTGTTTCTTCCAAATTTAATTTACGTTGCCCATAATTCAAATATTTGAAAGTATGCTCACCAGTTACCGTAGTGGAGGCTCCCATGTCCACCTCCATTCTAATAAGTCTATTGTTCAGCCTCACTGTTACATCGATTGGTTCTGTTCTTCCCACCTGCCAATTATATAATGAATAAATATCTGAATCTGTTACTTCAGGCTCTTCTGGCCATAGAAAGTGCAGTAAGGGATTTGGAAACCATATAGGGAGCACAAGATGGCACCGCCCTCCATGTTCTGGATCTGACAGGATATTTTAATTTGTTTAAAGTCTGCCTGATTCTATCCTTGCAATGTCTCAAGAGGTGTCCGTTTGGATGACGGTAAAAACATTCCATTTTTTTAAACTTCCAATCATTACAAGGTTGTCTGCTTCCACCTCTGTTGCAATTATTCCATGTTTTCACTGCTAAGTCATTTCTTTTTATTTCGCAGCAAATCCTTGCATTTTTGTGCCCTTTCTGGGCCGGGGCTTCCTGTCATTTTAAGCTCCCTATGTGGTTTCCAAATCCCGTACTACACTTTCCATGGCCAGTGCTGTCTCTACTGCCTTCTCAAATGCAAATTTGTTTTGGACAATAACCTGCTCTGAATCATATCTTCATTTACGCCACACATCAAATGATCTCTAAACATATCATTTTATAGATGTACCAAACTTGCAATGTTCTGTTAACTGTTTCAGACTTTCCACATAAACAAGTAACTGTCTCCCCTGGGACTCTATTTCTTCAGTTACATTTGAATGTTTGCATTGTTCCTGAGGGTTTGGGCTGGTAATAACTCTTTACAAGGTTCACTCAGTCATCCAAACTTTTTGAATCTGGGCACTTTCAAATCAATCCTTGGGTCTTAATCCCGCACGTGGATAAGAGGAGCACTCGCCTCTTCTCCTGCCCAGCAATGTCATTCACTTGGAAAAAGAATGTGAGGCGTTCAATATAATGAGACCAATTGTTCATGCCTGGAGCAAATTCTCCAATCCTTCCAAATTACAGCATGTTTTAAGGGGGTTTCTTTGACAATTCGGATGGAAATGTTACTGACAATTACTGCGTGAGGTATGGCCCCATTTCATTTTTCTTGATTTCCTTTGTTAACTTGTTTCATTCCCGTCCTTCCTTGCTTTGTCCTCATCGCCAGTTTGTTAGATCCTAGTCGCTAGTTTAAATGGGTTTAATGGATCCAGGTTACACACTTATTTCGGGTTGGCCAAGTTGGTACTGTAGACAGAGCAGATCAGCAGGTAGAGCACATTCTGTTTATTTACAAAGGAACTTAGCAGCTACACCCGTGTACTTTCAACTCAAACCCTGTCTCTCCATTACAGACTCTAACTAAAGACTATTGACCACTGAGGTAGCCCACACTACTCTGCTATTGGATACTAAGATCATGTGATGTTCCATTATAACATTCTTCTTAAAGGTACATTACACATGAGATTACCACAGCCCTCCGCCTTTACTCAGAAATACATTTTTCATTTACAGTTAACATTTTTCTCAAAATACCAAGTTATTTTCACAGATAAGTCATGTACAAATTCAGTCTTCCTGGGATTTCCTGATGTGTGTGGAACGTCTCAGCTCTACAGCTTCAGATGCTCTGTCAGGAACCTCCTCTTCTGAAATTGGCTGAACATCAGGTTCTCTGGTGGGCACCTGCAAACCTGTTTCCTCAACTCTTGCAGGTCCGGCCGATCCCTCAGACACACCTGTACTCAGCTGAGTTCTTTCAACAGGAGATGTTGACTCAGCTGTGAACACTGGTGGTATCATTTCTTCATACTTTGTTTCTCTTGTTCTGATATGATCCCCATGTCTCTGTATGACTCGATCTGCCACCTCCACGTGGTAAGATAGGGGTCCAGTCACTGCACTTATTTCACCTGATAACCACTTTGGTCCTTCTCCAAAATTCGTCATATATGTTGTCTCTCCTACAGTGAACTTTCTGTCACCACTATGCCAGTCATATCCATTTTTCTGACTTTCCTGACTCCTTTCCATCTTCCCCTCTAAATTTGGCATTAATAAGCTCAATCTCGTCCTGAGACAGTGTTTCAACAATAACCCTGTCGGTGTGACAGTTGTTGTGGTGTGGGGGGTGGTCCTATAATGGAAAGGGAAATGTGCTAGCTTAAACAAAAACAGAATTACCTGGAAAAACTCAGCAGGTCTGGCAGCATCGGCGGAGAAGAAAAGAGTTGACGTTTCGAGTCCTCATGACCCTTCGACAGAACTTGAGTTCGAGTCCAAGAAAGAGTTGTTTTGTTTTGTTTTGGATTTCCAGCATCCGCAGTTTTTGTCTTTCTATCAATGTGCTAGCTTAGTTGCTCTGGGATGCCCAGTTGATTTCTTCATACCAGCCTTGAATGTTTGAACCACCTTCTTTCTCTCTCTGTGTGTGTGTCCCTTTTCCACTGCGTTAAGCATTCTTGATACATATCCAATAGGTCATTCCAAGTCATCGTCCATTCGATGGGAGAGCACTGCTCCCACTCTGTAGGGAATGCATCACATGTCAACACTAACTCTTTTCTCTGGTCACAATGTACTAATAGGGTGGATGAGGGTAACAGTTGTTTCACTTTTGTGAAAGCTTCTTTCTGTGGTGTTTGCCAAGACCAACATTGGTATATCTTGAGCAGATAATACAGGGGGGCCAGCTCTGTCGACAAATTAGGCTCGAAATGTCCATAGTAATTGCTCATCCCCAAGAATGAGTTGAGCTGGGAGGTGTTCCTTGGCACTGGTGCCTCTCTAATGCCTCTCACTTTTTCCGCAGCTGGGTGGAGGCCCTGTGAATCTATCCTGTGACCTAAACATACTACCTCTTTCACCTGGAACATGCACTTGTCTTTTTTTAAACCTGCGAGAAACGTTTTAAGATTTCTCCTTAGTTTACCACAAGCTTCTTTTCCGTGAATCCTGTCACCAGAGCATCATCTGAATCAGGTACAACGTGGGGCCGTCCCTTTGGTAAACTTCCCATTGTTCTGTAGAATATGGCACAAGATGAGGAGACACCGAAAGGTGGACGGGTTTATTGGTGCAAAACCCTTTGTGTGTGTGAATTGTGACCAACTTCTGGGAGGCCTTCTCGAACTCTAATTGTTGATAAGCTTGGTTCACGTCAAGTGTCATGTAGGTGGCTCCACCTGCCCCCTACAGGTCTTCGATTCTTGGTATGGGGTGTCTGTCCAACTTAGCCACTTTATTAACCGGCAGTTTGTAGTCTCCACAAATTCAAACACTTTGGTCAGGGTTAAGGAGGAGGGCTATTGGTGCTGTCCATTCTGAGAGCGGCACAGTTTGCATCACTCTCAGTTACTCTAAACTGTCCAATTCAGCGCCCACCTTTTCCCTCAGTGCATAAGGTACTGGTCTGGCCTTCATGAATCAGGGGGTGGCCTCTGGATCCCCCTGAAATTTGTTCTGCAGCCCCTGGATCTTCCCAGGTTTGTCCTTGAAGATTGAGCTGTATTTTGGGAGTAGCTCGGGTAACCCACTGGCTCCCAGCTAGAACATTTCAACCCGTTCCAACTCCATCTCCTTCAGCCAGCTTCATCCAAGGAGGTTTGACCCCTTGCCTGCTACCACCCTCAAGGGTAGTTTTACCAATTGGCTTATGCCTTTGACTTTAATGTCTTCTCCCGTGTAAGTTTTCAATTTGGTGTCTGTTTCTTCCAAATCTAATTTACGTTGCTCATAATTCAAATATTTGAAAGTATGTTCACCAATATCCGTAGTGGAGTCTCCCATGTCCACCTCCATTCTAATAAGTCTATTGTTCAGCCTCACTGTTACATCGATTGGTTCTGTTCTTCCCACCTGCCAATTATATAATGAATAAATATCTGAATCTGTTACTTCAGGCTCTTCTGGCCATAGAAAGTGCAGTAAGGGATTTGGAAACCATATAGGGAGCACAAGATGGCACCTCCCTCCATGTTCTGGATCTGACAGGGTATTTTAATTTGTTTAAAGTCTGCCTGATTCTATCCTTGCAATGTCTCAAGAGGTGTCCGTTTGGATGACGGTAAAAACATTCCATTTTTTTAAACTTCCAATCATTACAAGGTTGTCTGCTTCCACCTCTGTTGCAATTATTCCATGTTTTCACTGCTAAGTCATTTCTTTTTATTTCGCAGCAAATCCTTGCATTTTTGTGCCCTTTCTGGGCCGGGGCTTCCTGTCATTTTAAACTCCCTATGTGGTTTCCAAATCCCGTACTACACTTTCTATGGCCAGTGCTGTCTCTACTGCCTTCTCAAATCCAAATTTGTTTCGGACAATAACCTGCTCTGAATCATATCTTCATTTACGCCACACATCAAATGATCTCTAAACATATCATTTTATAGATGTACCAAACTTGCAATGTTCTGTTAACTGTTTCAGACTTTCCACATAAACAAGTAACTGTCTCCCCTGGGCTCTATTTCTTCAGTTACATTTGAATGTTTGCATTGTTCCTGAGGGTTTGGGCTGGTAATAACTCTTTACAAGGTTCACTCGGTCATCCAAACTTTTTGAATCTGGGCACTTTCAAATCAATCCTTGGGTCTTAATCCCACACGTGGATAAGAGGAGCACTCGCCTCTTCTCCTGCCCAGCAATGTCATTCACTTGGAAAAAGAATGTGAGGCGTTCAATATAATGAGACCAATTGTTCATGGCTGGAGCAAATTCTCCAATCCTTCCAAATTACAGCATGTTTTAAGGGGGTTTCTTTGACAATTCGGATGGAAATGTTACTGACAATTACTGCGTGAGGTATGGCCCCATTTCATTTTTCTTGATTTCCTTTGTTAACTTGTTTCATTCCCGTCCTTCCTTGCTTTGTCCTCATCGCCAGTTTGTTAGATCCCAGTCGCTAGTTTAAATGGGTGTAATGGATCCAGGTTACACACTTATTTCGGGTTGGCCAAGATGGTACTGTAGACAGAGCAGATCAGCAGGTAGAGCACATTCTGTTTATTTCCAAAGGAACTCAGCAGCTACACCCGTGTGCTTTCAACTCAAACCCTGTCTCTCCATTTCATTCTCTAACTAAAGACTATTGACCAATGAGGTAGCCCACACTACTCTGCTATTGGATACTAAGATCATGTGATGTTCCATTATAACATTCTTCTTAAAGGTACATTACACATGAGATTACCACAGCCCTCCCCCTTTACTCAGAAATACATTTTACATTTACAGTTAACATTTTTCTCAAAATATCAAGTTATTTTCACAGATAAGTCATTTACAAATTCAGTCTTCCTGGGATTTCCTTATGTGTGTGGAACGTCTCAGCTCTACAGCTTCAGATGCTCTGTCAGGAACCTCCTCTTCTGAAATTGGCTGAACATCAGGTTCTCTGGTGGGCACCTGCAAACCTGTTTCCTCAACTCTTGCAGGTCCGGCCGATCCCTCAGACACACCTGTACTCAGCTGAGTTCTTTCAACAGGAGATGTTGACTCAGCTGTGAACACTGGTGGTATCATTTCTTCATACTTTGTTTCTCTTTTTCTGATATGATCCCCATGTCTCTGTATGACTCGATCTTCCACCTCCACGTGGTAAGATAGGGGTCCAGTCACTGCACTTATTTCACCTGATAACCACTTTGGTCCTTCTCCAAAATTCGTCATATATGTTGTCTCTCCTACAGTGAACTTTCTGTCACCGCTATGCCTGTCATATCCAGTTTTCTGACTTTCCTGACTCCTTTCCATCTTCCCCTCTAAATTTGGCATTATTAAGCTCAATCTTGTCCTGAGACAGTGTTTCAACAATAACCCTGTCGGTGTGACAGTTGTTGTGGTGTGGCGGGTGGTCCTATAATGGAAAGGGAAATGTGCTAGCTTAAACAAAAACAGAATTACCTGGAAAAACTCAGCAGGTCTGGCAGCATCGGTGGAGAAGAAAAGAGTTGACGTTTCGAGTCCTCATGACCCTTCGACAGAACTTGAGTTCGAGTCCAAGAAAGAGTTGTTTTGTTTTGTTTTGGATTTCCAGCATCCGCAGTTTTTTTCTATCTATGTGCTAGTTTAGTTGCTCTGGGTTGCCCAGTTGATTTCTTCATACCAGCCTTGAATGTTTGAACCGCCTTCTTTCTCTCTCTGTGTGTGTCCCTTTTCCACTGCGTTAAGCATTCTTGATACATATCCAATAGGTCATTCCAAGTCATCGTCCATTCGATGGGAGAGCACTGCTCCCACTCTGTAGGGAATGCATCACATGTCAACACTAACTCTTTTCTCTGGTCAAAATGTACTAATAGGGTGGATGAGGGTAACAGTTGTTTCACTTTTGTGAAAGCTTCTTTCTGTGGTGTTTGCCAAGACCAACATTGGTATATCTTGAGCAGATAATACAGGGGGGCCAGCTCTTTCGACAAATTAGGCTCGAAATGTCCATAGTAATTGCTCATCCCCAAGAATGAGTTGAGCTGGGAGGTGTTCCTTGGCACTGGTGCCTCTCTAATGCCTCTCACTTTTTCCGCAGCTGGGTGGAGGCCCTGTGAATCTATCCTGTGACCTAAACATACTACCTCTTTCACCTGGAACATGCACTTGTCTTTTTTTAAACCTGCGAGAAACGTTTTAAGATTTCTCCTTAGTATACCACAAGCTTCTTTTCCGTGAATCTTGTCACCAGAGCATCATCTGAATCAGGTACAACGTGGGGCCGTCCCTTTGGTAAACTTCCCATTGTTCTGTAGAATATGGCACAAGATGAGGAGACACCGAAAGGTGGACGGGTTTATTGGTGCAAAACCCTTTGTGTGTGTGAATTGTGACCAACTTCTGGGAGGCCTTCTCGAACTCTAATTGTTGATAAGCTTGGTTCACGTCAAGTGTCATGTAGGTGGCTCCACCTGCCCCCTACAGGTCTTCGATTCTTGGTATGGGGTGTCTGTCCAACTTAGCCACTTTATTAACCGGCAGTTTGTAGTCTCCACAAATTCAAACACTTTGGTCAGGGTTAAGGAGGAGGGCTATTGGTGCTGTCCATTCTGAGAGCGGCACAGTTTGCATCACTCTCAGTTACTCTAAACTGTCCAATTCAGCGCCCACCTTTTCCCTCAGTGCATAAGGTACTGGTCTGGCCTTCATGAATCAGGGGGTGGCCTCTGGATCCCCCTGAAATTTGTTCTGCAGCCCCTGGATCTTCCCAGGTTTGTCCTTGAAGATTGAGCTGTATTTTGGGAGTAGCTCGGGTAACCCACTGGCTCCCAGCTAGAACATTTCAACCCGTTCCAACTCCATCTCCTTCAGCCAGCTTCATCCAAGGAGGTTTGACCCCTTGCCTGCTACCACCCTCAAGGGTAGTTTTACCAATTGGCTTATGCCTTTGACTTTAATGTCTTCTCCCGTGTAAGTTTTCAATTTGGTGTCTGTTTCTTCCAAATCTAATTTACGTTGCTCATAATTCAAATATTTGAAAGTATGTTCACCAATATCCGTAGTGGAGTCTCCCATGTCCACCTCCATTCTAATAAGTCTATTGTTCAGCCTCACTGTTACATCGATTGGTTCTGTTCTTCCCACCTGCCAATTATATAATGAATAAATATCTGAATCTGTTACTTCAGGCTCTTCTGGCCATAGAAAGTGCAGTAAGGGATTTGGAAACCATATAGGGAGCACAAGATGGCACCTCCCTCCATGTTCTGGATCTGACAGGGTATTTTAATTTGTTTAAAGTCTGCCTGATTCTATCCTTGCAATGTCTCAAGAGGTGTCCGTTTGGATGACGGTAAAAACATTCCATTTTTTTAAACTTCCAATCATTACAAGGTTGTCTGCTTCCACCTCTGTTGCAATTATTCCATGTTTTCACTGCTAAGTCATTTCTTTTTATTTCGCAGCAAATCCTTGCATTTTTGTGCCCTTTCTGGGCCGGGGCTTCCTGTCATTTTAAACTCCCTATGTGGTTTCCAAATCCCGTACTACACTTTCTATGGCCAGTGCTGTCTCTACTGCCTTCTCAAATCCAAATTTGTTTCGGACAATAACCTGCTCTGAATCATATCTTCATTTACGCCACACATCAAATGATCTCTAAACATATCATTTTATAGATGTACCAAACTTGCAATGTTCTGTTAACTGTTTCAGACTTTCCACATAAACAAGTAACTGTCTCCCCTGGGCTCTATTTCTTCAGTTACATTTGAATGTTTGCATTGTTCCTGAGGGTTTGGGCTGGTAATAACTCTTTACAAGGTTCACTCGGTCATCCAAACTTTTTGAATCTGGGCACTTTCAAATCAATCCTTGGGTCTTAATCCCACACGTGGATAAGAGGAGCACTCGCCTCTTCTCCTGCCCAGCAATGTCATTCACTTGGAAAAAGAATGTGAGGCGTTCAATATAATGAGACCAATTGTTCATGGCTGGAGCAAATTCTCCAATCCTTCCAAATTACAGCATGTTTTAAGGGGGTTTCTTTGACAATTCGGATGGAAATGTTACTGACAATTACTGCGTGAGGTATGGCCCCATTTCATTTTTCTTGATTTCCTTTGTTAACTTGTTTCATTCCCGTCCTTCCTTGCTTTGTCCTCATCGCCAGTTTGTTAGATCCCAGTCGCTAGTTTAAATGGGTGTAATGGATCCAGGTTACACACTTATTTCGGGTTGGCCAAGATGGTACTGTAGACAGAGCAGATCAGCAGGTAGAGCACATTCTGTTTATTTCCAAAGGAACTCAGCAGCTACACCCGTGTGCTTTCAACTCAAACCCTGTCTCTCCATTTCATTCTCTAACTAAAGACTATTGACCAATGAGGTAGCCCACACTACTCTGCTATTGGATACTAAGATCATGTGATGTTCCATTATAACATTCTTCTTAAAGGTACATTACACATGAGATCACCACAGCCCTCCCCCTTTACTCAGAAATACATTTTACATTTACAGTCACCATTTTTCTCAAAATATCAAGTTATTTTCACAGATAAGTCATGTACAAATTCAGTCTTCCTGGGATTTCCTTATGTGTGTGGAACGTCTCAGCTCTACAGCTTCAGATGCTCTGTCAGGAACCTCCTCTTCTGAAATTGGCTGAACATCAGGTTCTCTGGTGGGCACCTGCAAACCTGTTTCCTCAACTCTTGCAGGTCCGGCCGATCCCTCAGACACACCTGTACTCAGCTGAGTTCTTTCAACAGGAGATGTAGACTCAGCTGTGAACACTGGTGGTATCATTTCTTCATACTTTGTTTCTCTTTTTCTGATATGATCCCCATGTCTCTGTATGACTCGATCTGCCACCTCCACGTGGTAAGATAGGGGTCCAGTCACTGCACTTATTTCACCTGATAACCACTTTGGTACTTCTCCAAAATTCGTCATATATGTTGTCTCTCCTACAGTGAACTTCCTGTCACCACTATGCCAGTCATATCCAGTTTTCTGACTTTCCTGACTCCTTTCCATCTTCCCCTCTAAATTTGGCATTATTAAGCTCAATCTCGTCCTGAGACAGTGTTTCAACAATAACCCTGTTGGTGTGACAGTTGTTGTGGTGTGGGGGGTGGTCCTATAATGGAAAGGGAAATGTGCTAGCTTAAACAAAAACAGAATTACCTGGAAAAACTCAGCAGGTCTGGCAGCATCGGCGGAGAAGAAAAGAGTTGACGTTTCGAGTCCTCATGACCCTTCGACAGAACTTGAGTTCGAGTCCAAGAAAGAGTTGTTTCGTTTTGTTTTGGATTTCCAGCATCCGCAGTTTTTTTCTATCTATGTGCTAGTTTAGTTGCTCTGGGATGCCCAGTTGATTTCTTCATACCAGCCTTGAATGTTTGAACCGCCTTCTTTCTCTCTCTGTGTGTGTCCCTTTTCTACTGCGTTAAGCATTCTTGATACATATCCAATAGGTCATTCCAAGTCATCGTCCATTCGATGGGAGAGCACTGCTCCCACTCTGTAGGGAATGCATCACATGTCAACACTAACTCTTTTCTCTGGTCAAAATGTACTAATAGGGTGGATGAGGGTAACAGTTGTTTCACTTTTGTGAAAGCTTCTTTCTGTGGTGTTTGCCAAGACCAACATTGGTATATCTTGAGCAGATAATACAGGGGGGCCAGCTCTGTCGACAAATTAGGCTCGAAATGTCCATAGTAATTGCTCATCCCCAAGAATGAGTTGAGCTGGGAGGTGTTCCTTGGCACTGGTGCCTCTCTAATGCCTCTCACTTTTTCCGCAGCTGGGTGGAGGCCCTGTGAATCTATCCTGTGACCTAAACATACTACCTCTTTCACCTGGAACATGCACTTGTCTTTTTTTAAACCTGCGAGAAACGTTTTAAGATTTCTCCTTAGTTTACCACAAGCTTCTTTTCCGTGAATCCTGTCACCAGAGCATCATCTGAATCAGGTACAACGTGGGGCCGTCCCTTTGGTAAACTTCCCATTGTTCTCTGCAATATGGCACAAGATGAGGAGACACCGAAAGGTGGACGGGTTTATTGGTGCAAAACCCTTTGTGTGTGTGAATTGTGACCAACTTCTGGGAGGCCTTCTCGAACTCTAATTGTTGATAAGCTTGGTTCACGTCAAGTGTCATGTAGGTGGCTCCACCTGCCCCCTACAGGTCTTCGATTCTTGGTATGGGGTGTCTGTCCAACTTAGCCACTTTATTACCCGGCAATTTGTAGTCTCCACAAATTCAAACACTTTGGTCAGGGTTAAGGAGGAGGGCTATTGGTGCTGTCCATTCTGAGAGCGGCACAGTTTGCATCACTCTCAGTATCTCTAAACTGTCCAATTCAGCGCCCACCTTTTCCCTCAGTGCATAAGGTACTGGTCTGGCCTTCATGAATCAGGGGGTGGCCTCTGGATCCCCCTGAATTTTGTTCTGCAGCCCCTGGATCTTCCCAGGTTTGTCCTTGAAGATTGAGCTGTATTTTTGGAGTAGCTCGGGTAACCCACTGGCTCCCAGCTGGAACATTTCAACCCGTTCCAACTCCATCTCCTTCAGCCAGCTTCATCCAAGGAGGTTTGACCCCTTGCCTGCTACCACCTTCAAGGGTAGTTTTACCGATTGGCTTATGCCTTTGACTTTGATGTCTTCTCCCGTGTAAGTTTTCAATTTGGCATCGGTTTCTTCCAAATCTAATTTACGTTGCCCATAATTCAAATATTTGAAAGTATGTTCACCAGTTACCGTAGTGGAGGCTCCCATGTCCACCTCCATTCTAATGTCTATTGTTCAGCCTCACTGTTACATCGATTGGTTCTGTTCTTCCCACCTGCCAATTATATAATGAATAAATATCTGAATCTGTTACTTCAGGCTCTTCTGGCCATAGAAAGTGCAGTAAGGGATTTGGAAACCATATAGGGAGCACAAGATGGCACCGCCCTCCATGTTCTGGATCTGACAGGGTATTTTAATTTGTTTAAAGTCTGCCTGATTCTATCCTTGCAATGTCTCAAGAGGTGTCCGTTTGGATGACGGTAAAAACATTCCATTTTTTTAAACTTCCAATCATTACAAGGTTGTCTGCTTCCACCTCTGTTGCAATTATTCCATGTTTTCACTGCTAAGTCATTTCTTTTTATTTCGCAGCAAATCCTTGCATTTTTGTGCCCTTTCTGGGCCGGGGCTTCCTGTCATTTTAAGCTCCCTATGTGGTTTCCAAATCCCGTACTACACTTTCTACGGCCAGTGCTGTCTCTACTGCCTTCTCAAATCCAAATTTGTTTTGGACAATAACCTGCTCTGAATCATATCTTCATTTACGCCACACATCAAATGATCTCTAAACATATCATTTTATAGATGTACCAAACTTGCAATGTTCTGTTAACTGTTTCAGACTTTCCACATAAACAAGTAACTGTCTCCCCTGGGCTCTATTTCTTCAGTTACATTTGAATGTTTGCATTGTTCCTGAGGGTTTGGGCTGGTAATAACTCTTTACAAGGTTCACTCAGTCATCCAAACTTTTTGAATCTGGGCACTTTCAAATCAATCCTTGGGTCTTAATCCCACACGTGGATAAGAGGAGCACTCGCCTCTTCTCCTGCCCAGCAATGTCATTCACTTGGAAAAAGAATGTGAGGCATTCAATATAATGAGACCAATTGTTCATGGCTGGAGCAAATTCTCCAATTCCTCCAAATTACAGCATGTTTTAAGGGGGTTTCTTTGACAATTCGGATGGAAATGTTACTGACAATTACTGCGTGAGGTATGGCCCCATTTCATTTTTCTTGATTTCCTTTGTTAACTTGTTTCATTCCCGTCCTTCCTTGCTTTGTCCTCATCGCCAGTTTGTTAGATCCCAGTCGCTAGTTTAAATGGGTGTAATGGATCCAGGTTACACACTTATTTCGGGTTGGCCAAGTAGGTACTGTAGACAGAGCAGATCAGCAGGTAGAGCACATTCTGTTTATTTACAAAGGAACTCAGCAGCTACACCCGTGTGCTTTCAACTCAAACCCTGTCTCTCCATTACACACTCTAACTAAAGACTATTGACCACTGAGGTAGCCCACACTACTCTGCTATTGGATACTAAGATCATGTGATGTTCCATTATAACATTCTTCTTAAAGATATACTACACATCAGATTGCCACAGAGAGGGTGGATGGTTGTGGATAGGATGGTGTCTGATCACTTCTAGAGAGACAAATTCATTGGACTATGGTCAGCTGATGTGTGTGAATTGTTTTGATCTCTCAGAGGGAATCAACCTCAGCATTTATATGTGAAGCAGTATTCTCCCCTCAGTCAGTCCCAGAGTATCTTCAGAGGAATGTTTTCCAAACACACGCAGAGACAGTGACAGAGACAGAGACAGAGAGAGACAAGGAGAGAGAGACAGAGACAAAGAGAGAGACAGAGAGAGACAAGGAGAGAGACAGACAGAGAGAGCAAGAGAGACGGTGAGGGACACACACAGAAATATTAAGAGAGCAGGAGGCAGAGAGTTAGAGAATGATCGCTCGATCCCTTTGAACATGCAGGTGGGAGTGAGGGAACATGGATACTGTAGGGTTGGACAGTGAGCTTTATTGCTGGATTAATGACCAGGGAGCATGAGTACAAATCACAATGTGGGCAGTTTGACAATTTAAAGTCAGATTAAAAATTCTGGAAATTTAAGATTCTCAGAGTCATTGTGGCAATGAAACTTCACTTCTGGCCCCTGCCAATGAGCAGGTGTCGATCTTGCAGGTTTTTCATGAATGGCTGCACACCACCACATCTCCCAGTCACTGGCGTCCTGTTTATGAGTGCTGGGTAGTTTAGACAGCTGTGGCTTCACAGCAACACTGGGTTTACCTCCATCACTGGATTCCCCCAGGGTAGGGCATTCCTGGTTCTCAGTGACTGCCCAGTGAGGTCCCTCAGCAGGAAGGGCTTTCAGTCCCTCAATGTTTAACTGATCTGTGACCACAACAAGAGCTTTCCCCATGTCTGCTTCACTTTCCTGATAGTTTCCCTGACTCCTTCATCTTCCGACAGTCCACGTTGCTGTAGTATCTCATTCCTACACCCAAACTATGTGGCCTAGATTTTTGTTACGATGGAGAGGCTCTCTGTCATGTTAAAAATCATGGAAATAGTTGGAAGGACTAAATCCCAATCCTAAACATGACAAGTTCCATCATTGTGGGGTGAGTTTGGGAGCCTCGTTTCACATGAGTGATTCAGAGACCTTTAAATGCCAGCGTGTGGACCCCACTGAGCAGACCAGGGCAAGAGGGTCTGTTTTTGTGCATTTATTTTGGATTGCCAGGGTATCCCTTGGAGAGGGGAGGTACCCCTGTAGTGTTAGAATGTAGTTTGTACTTAGTGGCCCAGAAGTCCCACCATCTTCCAGTGACCTCAGGGAGTGGGGGATGGAGCTCTTGGTCTAGTGGGGCAATTGGTTGTTGCTCCCACTGACTGATGCACCCAGGTGCAAGGAGGAATTAATGCTTCAAAAGTGTGCAGAACGCTTCACCCGAGGGAGCAGAGAGGATGGGAATGGCTCCTTCTCACCCAGAGGCAGGAGAAGCCAGTCCAGATGGGCAGCTGGAGTGCAGAGGGAATGCGTAAGGCCAGGAGGGAGAGGCTGCAGCTTGAGGAGCAGGAAGGAGGAGGAGGAGGAGAGGGAGGACAACCAGGATCTACCTTGTGGGCAGCCTTTACAGACCAAGGACATCACACCTCAACATGGTGGAAAAGCAGCACCAGGGAAGTCTCTGGTTGAGCCATGATATTGTGACAGATAGTTATCACATGGCCCACTGGAACCACAATCAACATCCCCCATCCCACGCCCTGCCAGTGCTCATGAACGTAACTGTCACCCTGAACTCCGATGCCTCAGGCTCTTTCCAGGGCTCAGCAGGAGATCTGGCCCCGGTATACCCCAGTCAGCAGGGCACAGATACATTAAGGGAGTGATTCATGCCCTGTTCACTCAAACAGTGGGGGCCAGGGTGTACATTAGTTTCCATATGGCTCTTGAGTCTCAGTGTGGGCACACCCAGAGAGACAAGTGGCACTGGGGCAAGTGGACAGGATAATGAGCATGGCAATGCTGTTCATTCACCCTCCGAGTCTAGCCAGCTTCCTAAATCACTGCATCACATCGTGATGGCAAAGACACTGGCATCTCCATGCTGAGCCTTGTGAATCAGCTCAGTGGGTTCCTTCAGCACCCTCAAGCATCAAGGACAATTCACCCATAGGGAAAGCCCACGATGGGCCATCCGTTCTAGGATAAGCTAACAATTGGACAATGTTTACAGTTTTGACACTCACTGGATAACTCAATAACATCTCCTCCAATTAAGGCTCCAGATGTGCAGCATTCGGGCAGTAACACTCAGACCAACAGCTCCGAGTTGGCACTTTATATACGCACCTGAGTTGCGCAACAGGTGACCAGCCCACCTCTGACCCCTCACCCCTCACCCCTCACCACTTCTGGGGTCGTCCAACCCAACTGTGATTCCAGCTCTGCCCCTCGACCAAAACGCAGGCCTATGGATGGTCATTTTTAAAGGGCAGGTGGGCGGGGCAGGGAATACTCCCATCTCCACACTCCCTCCCCTTGGTGAGTGGGTCAATACCCAGAGGTCAGAGATTTAAAATCATCGGGGAAAGGTCTCCAGGGCCAAGGAGGAGAAACAGTTTCACTCAGGGAGTTGTTGGGGTCAGAAACACTCGAGCTGGAAGGTGGAGGAAGCTACTTCCACTAACAATTTAAAATGGAGCCGGACAGGACCCCGAGGATGAGGAACTTACGGATAAAACCTGGGAATGTGGCTGACCTTTAACTGCCCTCACAATACCCTGCAGGCCACTCAGTTCAAGGCAATTAGGAAGGTGCAACAAACACTGACTTGGCCAACAACACCCAGAAAAAGGAAAGAAAGTTGTTTCCGCTCATGTTAACAATGCTCACGGAACCGGAGCAAGGCTGTAGGAGCAGTGACATCGATTCAGACATGTCTGAATCTGCGAGGAGATGAGTATAACTCTGGCTCTGCCTGCCCTTCAGGTGAATTTACTGAGATGAGATTGCTGTTCCACTATCGATTTACCACCATGCTTCCCTTGAAAGAAAGCATTTGCATTTCTATAGCACCTTTCATCACCCGTCTCAGAGTGCCTTACAGCCAACAAAATATTGATGTGATGTTGGAAATGAGGCAGCGAGTTTATGCAGCACAAGATCCCGCAAACAGCTGTTTGACAATGTCTACATAATCTGTTTATGTGATACTATTGAGAGATTAAATGTTGGTCAGGGCACAGGGGGAGATCCCCTAGTTTTCTTTAAAATACTGACATGGAAACATTTACATCCACTTGCCAGGTCCAGATGAGATCTTGGTTTAATATCTCATCCAAAGAATGGCACTCCCTCAGTACTGACCCTCTGACAGTGCAGCACTCCCTCAGTACTGACCCTCTGACAGTGCGGCACTCCCTCAGTACTGACCCTCTGACAGTGCAGCACTCCCTCAGTGCTGACCCTCTGACAGTGCAGCACTCCCTCAGTGCTGACCCTCTGACAGTGCAGCACTCCCTCAGTACTGACCCTCTGACAGTGCAGCACTCCCTCAGTACTGACCCTCCAACAGTGCAGCACTCCCTCAGTACTGATCCTCCGACAGTGTAGCACCCCCTCAGTACTGACCCTCTGACAGTGAAGCACTCCCTCAGTACTGACCCTCCAACAGTGCATCACTCCTCAGTACTGACCCTCAGATAGTGCAGCACCCCCTCAGTACTGACCCTCCAACAGTGCAGCACTCCCTCAGTACTGACCCTCTGACAGTGCAGCACTCCCTCAGTACTGACCCTCCAAAAACATGAAACATCACTCCAGCCCTCACTCCTCACAGTCCCACCTCCCCAGCCCAATCCTTGCCAACCTATGCTATCTCATGCCCCTTGCCACCCCATTACCCCTCACGCCCTGCAATGCAACATATGCCTTTCCGCCCACATCCCCCATGACCCTTTCTAGCCCCAGTGTCAACTTGGTGTCAACTCTTGCCAACACATGTCCCCCACCCACCACCCTTTGCCCTTACAGCTACCATGCCAACTCACCTAGCATCCAGCACAGATAGAGCTCGGGATCCATGCAGCAATGAGTTAAAGCAATGTTCTCTGAAATAAAGTTCTGAGTGTCTATTGCAGACTTCACTATATTGAAAAAAAACACTCAGTCATAAAAATTCATTTACTGCATTTAGATTCCTTCAACTAACTGCACAATCCTTTATGACAACTAGGATGGGAATTCATAGTCCCACTTCAAAAAGTCTATAACTACTTGTAGCTGTCAATAAAACTGTGAAATGGCAGGAACCCAACTGTGATAATGGATGGTTATGAAGTCAGTCATGCAGAAATAGTCCAGTAATGGAAACCCTCAGGCTTCTGTCAATTGACAGAGTGAAATAGCAAGCAGCGATTTTTTTTTAACACTCCAGACATTTCTTTTCAAAGATTCAAAAAGCAGGGCTGCTAAATGCCCCTTAAGCCAGCTTATATTTCACCCCTCTCCTAATTTTACTTAGTTCTGTTGAAGGGTCATGAGGACTCGAAACGTCAACTGTGCTCTTCTCCGCTGATGCTGGGTTTTTCCAGGTATTTCTGTCTCTGTTTTTGTTTTGGATTTCCAGCATCCGCAGTTTTTTGTTTTTATATCTGCTAAATGCCTTGTCAGGTTTGACAGTTCCCTTTGACAGATGCTTCTGATAGTTTTGACAGCTGATTTTGAAAGGTCTATTCGCTGTTCCACTGAGTGTATGCACTTTTTAACACACACTTAAACCTACATTTAACAATTTCAAAAGGCACCTGACCTCCCCCGAAGGTGTCCCAGGACCATCCCCAAAGGGGCATTTTACCTCTCCAACCGGCTACCCAAATGAATCCACAAAGTTCGGGTCTAAGCTTTGAGTTTCACCCAAAAAATTTTGGGTTACCAAAATTTGACTCCAGTGGAGAAGACGGATGATCTAAGTGGTCAGCTGTCTCCGTAAAATGTGCGTGCGTGGAATATGCCCCACCCCCATTCCCACCTCCATTCCTGCCCCCCCACAAAAATCAGAAAGTGCCACATTGGGAGTGGAGCTTACGATTTCCGGCCGCTCCTGCCACGTTTTCCAAGACAGGGAGGCTCTCAAATCGTGGTGAATGTCTGGGCCCGTGACACCTCGGGAGTGGTGAGAATGTGGAACTCGCTATCACAGGGAGTGTTCCAGGTGAATGGATTTAGGAGCTGGATGAAGACATGAGAGTGAAAGGACTTGGAGGGTACGAGGAACATATGGGATGAAGATGGTGTGGGAGGAGGCTCATTGGAGTATAAATGCTGGCTGGAGCTCTTTGTCCTGTTTCTACATTGTAGGTTCAGGGATAACATACACGTCCTGGCAGCTGATAGTGAGATCCCAGGTGAGGGGGTCCCTTATGGAACCAAAACAAGAAAGTTTGCTTCAGTAGGAGCGGGATAAACATATCCAGTTCTGCAGATATCAACCATCTCTCTGAGAGAAATCCAATCGAATCTATGCTGTGGTTTGGGTTATCAACACATAATTCCCGTCTGCTAGTCTTTGTCTATAAACGAATTATTTTGTTGTATTCAGCAGCCATTGGAGTTGGACATGAAGTGAAAGAGACTAATTTAAAATAAATTACACATCTCTCCTTTTAAGGAATTGAAAAGCTGCTAAGTGAGTTAGAGACATTGATTAAGGGTCGGACTGGAAAGTGAGCTGTTTCATTCCCGTCCATTCCCGGCATGAAGGAGGTAGGGATCAAGAAGGGAATCTTTGCAAGCACAATAAAATGTCAGGTGCTCCTCTCTGCATTCAGGGTGCTAAAGCCATTCAATAAAACATTGGGACTATATAGCCTGAGCAGAACAAAATCACCAAGACATTGAAAACTGATTGAAAAGCCTCTCAGCCCCACTTGGGTTCAACAAGAACAATCAGGTCCTGCAATAAATATGACTTTTGTTAATGGCTCTGCCTTTCCTTTCACTGTGAGAATATATCGGTGCCCTGGTGAATATATCAGTAAATATATCAGTGCCCTGGTGAATATATCAGAGCCCTGGTGAATATATCAGTGAATATATCAGTGCCCTGGTGAATATATCAGAGCCCTGGTGAATATATCAGTGAATATATCAGTGCCCTGGTGAATATATCAGTGAATATATCAGTGCCTGGTGAATATATCAGTGAATATATCACTGCCCTGGTGAATATATCAGTGAATATATCACTGCCCTGGTGAATATATCAGTGAATATATCAGTGCCCTGGTGAATATATCAGAGCCCTGGTGAATATATCAGTGAATATATCAGTGCCCTGGTGAATATATCAGAGCCCTGGAGAATATGTCAGTGAATATATCAGTGCCCTGGTGAATATATCAGTGAATATATCAATGCCCTGGTGAATATATCAGTGAATATATCAGTGCCCTGGTGAATATATCAGTGAATATATCAGTGCCCTGGTGAATATATCAGTGAATATATCAGTGCCCTGGTGAATATATCAGAGCCCTGGAGAATATGTCAGTGAATATATCAGTGCCCTGGTGAATATATCAGTGAATATATCAATGCCCTGGTGAATATATCAGTGAATATATCAGTGCCCTGGTGAATATATCAGTGAATATATCAGTGCCCTGGTGAATATATCAGTGAATATATCAGTGCCCTGGTGAATATATCAGTGAATATATCAGTGCCCTGGTGAATATATCAGTGAATATATCAGTGCCCTGGTGAATATATCAGTGAATATATCAGTGCCCTGGTGAATATATCAGTGAATATATCAGTGCCCTGGTGAATATATCAGTGAATATCTCAATGCCCTGGTGAATATATCAGTGAATATATCAATGCCCTGGTGAATATATCAGTGAATATATCAATGCCCTGCTGAATATATCAGTGAATATATCAGTGCCCTGGTGAATATATCAGTGCCCTGGTGAATATATCAGTGAATATATCAGTGCCCTGGTGAATATATCAGTGAATATATCAATGCCCTGGTGAATATATCAGTGCCCTGGTGAATATATCAGTGAATATATCAATGCCCTGGTGAATATATCAGTGAATATATCAATGCCCCGGTGAATATATCAGTGCCTGGTGAATATATCAGTGCCCTGGTGAATATACAGGTGAATATATCAGTGCCCTGGCAAATATATCAGTGAATATATCAGTGCCCTGGTGAATATATCAGAGCCCTGGTGAATATATCAGTGAATATATCAGTGCCCTGGTGAATATATCAGTGAATATATCAGTGCCCTGGTGAATATATGTGCCCTGGTGAATATATCAGAGCCCTGGTGAATATATCAGTGAATATACCAGTGCCCTGGTGAATATATTAGTGCCCTGGTGAATATATCAGTGCCCTGGTGAATATATCAGTGAATATATCAGTGCCCTGGTGAATATATAAGAGCCCTGGTGAATATATCAGTGAATATATCAGTGCCCTGGTGAATATATCAGTGCCCTGGTGAATATATCAGTGCCCTGGTAAATATATCAGTGCCCTGGTGAATATATCAGTGCCCTGGTGAATATATCAGTGAAAATATCAGTGCCCTGGTGAATATATCAGTGCCCTGGTGAATATATCAGTGAATATATCAGTTCCCTGGTGAATATATCAATGCCCTGGTGAATATATCAGTGAATATATCAATGCCCCGGTGAATATATCAGTGCCTGGTGAATATATCAGTGCCCTGGTGAATATACAGGTGAATATATCAGTGCCCTGGCAAATATATCAGTGAATATATCAGTGCCCTGGTGAATATATCAGAGCCCTGGTGAATATATCAGTGAATATATCAGTGCCCTGGTGAATATATCAGTGAATATATCAGTGCCCTGGTGAATATATGTGCCCTGGTGAATATATCAGAGCCCTGGTGAATATATCAGTGAATATACCAGTGCCCTGGTGAATATATTAGTGCCCTGGTGAATATATCAGTGCCCTGGTGAATATATCAGTGAATATATCAGTGCCCTGGTGAATATATAAGAGCCCTGGTGAATATATCAGTGAATATATCAATGCCCTGGTGAATATATCAGTGCCCTGGTGAATATATCAGTGCCCTGGTAAATATATCAGTGCCCTGGTGAATATATCAGTGCCCTGGTGAATATATCAGTGAATATATCAGTGCCCTGGTGAATATATCAGTGCCCTGGTGAATATATCAGTGAATATATCGGTGCCCTGGTGAATATATCAGTGCCCTGGTGAATATATCAGTGAATATATCAGTGCCCTGGTGAATATATCAGTGCCCTGGTGAATATATCAGTGCCCTGGTGAATATATCAGAGCCCTGGTGAATATATCAGTGCCCTGATGAATATATCAGTGAATATATCAGTGCCTGGTGAATATATCAGTGCCCTGGTGAATATACAGGTGAATATATCAGTGCCCTGGCAAACATATCAGTGAGTATATCAGTGCCCTGGTGAATATATCAGAGCCCTGGTGAATATATCAGTGAATATATCAGTGCCCTGGTGAATATATCAGTGAATATATCAGTGCCCTGGTGAATATATGTGCCCTGGTGAATATATCAGAGCCCTGGTGAATATATCAGTGAATATATCAGTGCCCTGGTGAATATATTAGTGCCCTGGTGAATATATCAGTGCCCTGGTGAATATATCAGTGAATATATCAGTGCTCTGGTGAATATATAAGAGCCCTGGTGAATATATCAGTGCCATGGTGAATATATCAGTGCCCTGGTGAACATATCAGTGCCCTGGTAAATATATCAGTGCCCTGGTGAATATATATGTGCCCTGGTGAATATGTCAGTGACTATATCAGTGCCTTGGTGAATATATCAGAGCCCTGGTGAATATATCAGTGAATATATCAGTGCCCTGGTGAATATATCAGTGCCCTGGTGAATATATCAGAGCCCTGGTGAATATATCAGTGAATATATCAGTGCCCTGGTGAATATATCAGTGAATATATCAGTGCCCTGGTGAATATATGAGAACCCTGGTGAATATATCAGTGCCCTGGTGAATATATCAGAGCCCTGGTGAATATATCGGTGCCCTGGTGAATATATGAGAATCCTGGTGAATATATCAGAGCCCTGGTGAATATATCAGTGCCCTGGTGAATATATCAGAGCCCTGGTGAATATATCAGTGCCCTGGTGAATATATGAGAACCCTGGTTAATATATCAGAGCCCTGGTGAATATATCAGTGCCCTGGTGAATATATCAGTGCCCTGGTGAATATATCAGAGCCCAGGTGAATATAGCAAGGGCTGGAATTTATATGGTGCCTGTCATGGCCAAATCCATTTCAGCCCTCATCCCCTGGGCTTGCTGACCTACACAGCTTCCCAGTCCAGAAGCACATTAAATTTAAAATTCTCATCCTTGTTTTCAAATCCCTCCATGTCCTCGTTCCCTCCCTATCTCTGCAATCTCCTCCAGCCCCACAACCCTCTGAGACATCTGCGCTCCTCCAATTCTGGCCTCTTCAACATCCCCGATCTTAATCATTCCAACATTGGTGGCCATGCCTTCAGTTGCCTGGGGCCAAGGTCCGGACTCCCCTCCCTGAACCTCTTTGCCTCTCTACCTCGTGTTCCACCCTTAAGACGTTCCTTAAAACTGACCTCTCTGACCGAGCTTTCAATCATCTGCCCTGATACCTCCTTCCATGGTATTATTTTGTTTTACAATGCACCTGAAGATGAGATGGAAATACGTGGTTTTGTCATGTAGGGAACACAACAACCACTTTGAGCACAGCCAGCTCCCACAAAGAGCAATTGGTAATGACCAGTCGAGATAACCTGTTTTAGTGTTTCTGGTTGAGGGATACCAGGGGGAACTCTCCTAATATTCTTCAAAAATCATGCCCATGGGATCTGAGAAAGGGCCTGGAACTAAAAACCAGCCAGTCACAGGGGCAGACATGGGCCTAAGCTTGATAGTGTTGTCTCACTGTCTCACTGTCTAAAACCCATCCCAACTCAAATCATTGTGCATGAGGCTGAGCTGAGGTTCTGTGATCTCCCACACATTTCCTCTGCTCATTCTCACTCATGTTGTCTTCAGGATGCAATGCTCAAATAGCTATAATGAATTAAATCAGAGCTGATGGTATTTACATTAGGGCCGGAGTGTATGAAGTGACTATTTCTAATAAAAGCAGTGTCCTCAATCTGAACAGGGTGATGAAATTACCAGATAATTCAATCTGAACCAAGATGTGAGATTGATAGAAGATCTACAAAGTGAGTTCTGGAAAAGACTTACAAAGGGATATAAATAGGTTAAGAGAGTGGGCAAAGAGCTGGCAAATGGAGTATAATGTGGGAAAATGTGAAATTGCCCATTTTGGGAAGGAAGAATAAAAAGGAAACATATTATCCAAATGGTGAGAGATTGCAGAGCTCTGAGATTCAGAGGGATCTGGGTGTCCTAGTGCATGAATCACAAAAGGTTAGTATGCAGGTACAGCAGGTAATTAGGAAAGCTAATAGAATGTTATCATTTATTGTGAGGGGTATTTAATACATGGTTAGGGAGGATATGCTCCACTTGTACAGGGCACTGGTGAGACGACATTTGGAGTACTGTGTACAGTATTGGTCACCTTATTTAAGGAAGGATGTAAATGTGTTAGACACGGTTCAGAGCAGGTTTATTAGACTAATACCAGGAATGGGTGAGTTGTCTTATGAGGAAAGGTTGGACAGGTTAGGCTTGTGTCCACTGGAGTTTAGAAGAGTAAGAGGTGACTTGATCAAAACCTTTAAGATCCTGAGGGGTCTTGACAGGGTGGATATAGAGAGGATGTTTCCTCTTGTGGGAGAATATAGAACTAGGGGGTCACTGTTTAAAAATAAGGGGTCGCCCATTTAAAACAGAGATGAGAATTTTTTTCTCTCTGAGGGTTGTGGATCTTTGGAACTCTCTTCCTCAAAAGGTGGTGGAAGCAGAGTCTTTCAATATTTTAAGGCAGAGCTGGATAGATTCTTGATTAACAAGGGGGTGAAAGGTTATCGGGGGTAGGCAGGAATGTGGGTTGAGGTTACACTCAGATCAGCCGTGATCTTATTGAATGGTGTAGCAGGCCCAAGGGGCCGAGTGGCCTCCTCCTGCTCCTTGTTTGTATGTTCGTATGGAGCACCCCCTCAATCAGGAGCCAGGAAATTGTACCATGAATAATTTATTCCCTGCCAGTTCAGGATAGTAGCTTTGAAATTGTGAAGTTTGACTGATCCCCAACCCCAAATCAACCCTGAGCACTAGCTGGAGAGGTGTTAGCTGAGACAGTTCAGTGTTCGGGTAAGGAGTTGGTATACAGCTCTGGTCTGGCCCCATCTGGACTAACTGTGTTCAGTTCACAGAATGAAAGAATCACAGAATCACAGTGCAGAAGAGGCCCTTGGTGAGAGGCTATTAGAAATGGAAAGGCAGAGGCAAAATTGTTTAGATGGAATGAATAGATGGCAACAGAGGTAAACTATTGATGTGATAGACCCCCAGGCCCAGGTGAAAGCCTTGATTGGGATTGTGGGATGAGATAAGGAAGGAGTCAGCTAAGGAGCTAACAATTGTCATTAGAGATTTGAACTTACTGGAAATTGACTGGGACAGTAGTGGCCCTAACGGCAGGACAGCAAAGGCGTTTCTAGAGTTAATGGAAGACTGATTTCAGACTCGGGGTTTATCAAGGAATCAGCATAGGGAGAAAGCATCCTGAATTTGATTGAGTAATCACAGAGTCACAGAATCACACAGTGCAGAAGAGGCCCTTCGGCCCATCAAGTCTGCACCGACACATGAGAAACACCTGACCTACCTCCCTAATCCCATTTACCAGCACTTGGCCTATGGCCTTGAATGTTATGATGTGCCAAGTGCTCATCCAGGTACTTTTTAAAGGATGTGAGGCAACCCACCTCCACCACCCTCCCAGGCAGCACATTCCAGACCGTCACCACCCTCTGGGTAAAAAAGTTTTTCCTCACATCCCCCCTAAACCTCCTGCCCTCACCTTGAACTTATGCCCCCTTGTGACTGACCCTTCAACTAAGGGGAACAGCTGCTCCCTATCCATCCTGTCCATGCCCCTCATAATCTTGCACACCTCGATCAGGTCGCCCCTCAGTCTTCTCTGCTCCAACGAAAACAACCCAAGTCTATCTAACCTCTCTTCATAACTTAAATGTTTCATCCCAGGCAACATCCTGGTGAATCTCCTCTGCACCCCCTCCAGTGCAATCACATCCTTCCTATAATGTGGTGACCAGAACTGCACACAGTACTCCAGCTGTGGCCTCACCAAGGTTCTATACAACTCCAACATGACCTCCCTACTTTTGTAACCTATGCTTTGATTGATAAAAGCAAGTGTCCCATATGCCTTTTTCACCACCCCACTAACATGCCCCCCTGTCTTCAGAGATCTATGGACACACACACCAAGGTCCTTTTGTTCCTCAGAACTTCCTAGTGCCATGCTGTTCATTGAATACTTCCTTGTCAAATTACTCCATCCAAAGTGTATCACCTCACACTTTTCAGGGTTAAATTCCATCTGCAACTTATCTGCCCATTTGACCATCCCGTCTATATCTTCCTGTCGCCCAAGACACTCAACCTCACTGGTAACCACCCGGCCAATCTTTGTGTCATCCGCAAACTTACTAATCCTGCCCCCCATATAGTCATCTATGTCATTTATATAAATGACAAATAATAGGGGACTGAGCACAGATCCTTGTGGTACGCCACTGGACACTGACTTCCAGTCACTAAAGCATCCTTCTGTCATCACCCTCTGTCTCCTACAACTAAGCCAATTTTGAATCCACCTTATCAAATTACCCTGTATCCCATGTGCATTTACCTTCTTTATAAGTCTCCCATGTGGGACCTTGTCAAAGGTTTTGCTGAAATCCATATAAACTACATCAACTGCACTACCCTCATCTACAGTTCTGGGGCATGCTTTTCAGTAAGGATACAGTGACCTTGGAGGGGGTACAGCACAGATCCACCAGAAAGATTCTGGGGATAAAAGGGTTAAATTCTATCAGGTTGCGCACAGGTGCTAGAAATCTGAAATAAAAACAGAAAATGCTGGAAAAACTCAGCAGGTCTGACAGCTTGTGTGGAGAGTGAAACAGAGTTAACGTTTCGAGTCTGTGTTCAGCTCTGAAGAAGGGTCATACGGACTCGAAACGTTAACTCTGTTTCTCTCTCCACACAAGCTGTCACACCGGCTGAGTATTTCCAGCATTTTTGATTTTTATTTTAAATTGCACACAAGGATTGTAACCCTTTGAGTTTAATAGATCAAGGGGTGATCTAATCGGGGTGTTTAAGATGATTAAAGGATTTGGTAGGGTCGAAAGAGTGAAAACCATTTCCTCTGGTGGGGGGGGGAGAGTCCAGAACAAGGGGTAGAACCTTAAAATTGGAGCCAGGCCGATTGGTGGGGGGGGATGGGGGGGGAGGGGGGGTGGTGTCAGGAAGCATTTCCCCACACAGAGGGGAGCAGAAATCTGGAACTCTCTCTCCCTAAAACACTGTGCTCAATTATAGCTTTCAGGACTGAGATGGATAGGTTTCTCTTGAGTAAGGGGTATAAAGAGCTATGGAGCAAAGGGGTAAATAGAACAGATCAGCCATGACCTCACTGACCATGCGCAGCATAAGGGTTTAGGGGTACAAGTCCACAACACAGTAATGACAGCCCATCAGGCCCTTTGTGACTGGAGGATTGGTTTTGTCGGGTTAGATTATAAGAAGTGGACATATGAAGGTTTAGTTGTGTTTCAGGTATTTGAAGGATGGGGTGGGTGTTTTGGGAGGTTGTTGATTGAATGGTGGGATCATGTTTTGAGGGGGGTAGTTGAGAGTTTGAAGGATGGGGTGAGTGTTTTAAGGGCAAGTTGAGAGTTTGAAGGATGGGGTGGATGTTTTAGGGGCAAGTTGAGAGTTTGAATGGTGGGATGGGTGTTGTGGGGGTGTAGCTGAGAGTTTGAAGGTGGAGTATGTGTTTTGAGGAGGGTAGTTGAGTGTTTGAAGGGTGGAGTGAGGGTTTTAGGGGGGTAATTGAGAGTTTGAAGGGTGGGTGAGTGTTCTGAGGGGGTAGTTGAGAGTTTGAAGGGTGGGGTGGGTATTTTGACGAGGACAGTGGAAAGTTTGAAGGATGGGTGAGTGTTTTGAGGGGGTAGTTGAGCGTTTGAAGGGTGGGGTAGGTGTTTTGAGGGGGTAGTTGAGTGTTTGAAGGGTGTTTGAGGATTAGATGGGTATTTTTTGAGTTAGATTCTTACAGTGTCTGAACCTTTCCCGGCTGGCGCTGTCACTGTACATTTAAGAGTTGATCAGGGCCAGTGATCCAGTGGAGACTTGGTGATACTTACAAAATGAGAGTTTGGGAATGAATCCACTGTATAGTGTTGAACTGTGACAAACACGTAAGTGTTTGCCAAGAAATGTTTTGCTTGGATGAGATTTTCTATAAACTGCTGATGAAGCAATCTAATGTTTATGAACTCACTCCATTTATCATTCATTCAAAACGTAATGAATACAGAGAGCCAGATTGGGTGACTGAGGTTAGTCTTCAAACAGCAGTGAGTGGAATCTCAGCAATGGACAGCCCCTGGGTGAATTTCCAATGCCCATTAGTGGCTATTACTAATTGGCCTGATGTTTGAAATTGGGTTTGTTCATATGTTAGGGTCCCGAGGTTTATATAAATTGGATAAAGGGGAAGGAGCTATATCTGATGGAATTCTATACATTGGGAAACTGAGAACATGAATGGGGCATTGGGATTTTACAAGCAGGATGGGAAGAGGCAGATACCAATCCCACACTGTACTCCATCGCTGTCTGCCCATGATGTCCTGTGTGCAGGGTTTGAACAACACACTGGGCACTCCCTGTGAATCAAACTTCTAAAGAGATATTCACAAAACTTTTCAGGGGATTTAAATTCAGATTTCTCCACTCTACTGCTCATGGTAGCTCTTGTTGCAAGGAAAGCCAATCACCCCCTTCTCTCACTCCCCATAATTTTTAATAATGCAACATCCCATCACTCCCTGTAACTTTTCATATCCCACTCTCTCCTTCACTTCCTGCACCCATTAATACCCCATCCAGTCTAATCCCACTCTCTCCTTCACTTCCTGCACCCATTAATACCCCATCCAGTCTAACCCCACTCTCTCCTTCACTTCCTGCACCCATTAATACCCCACCCAGTCTAATCCCACTCTCCCCCTCACTCCCCACACCCTTTAATACCCCACCCAGTCTAATCCCACTCCCCCCCTCACTCCCCACACCATTTAATCTCCCACCCAGTCTAATCTCACTCTCCCCCTCACTACCCACACCCTTTAATACCCCACCCAGTCTAAACCCACTCTCCCCCTCACTCCCCGCACCCTTTAATACCCCACCCAGTCTAATCCCACTCTCCCCCTCACTCCCCGCACCCTTTAATATCCCACCCAGTCTAAACCCACTCTCCCCCTCACTCCCCACACCCTTTAATACCCCACCCAGTCTAACCCCACTCTCCCTCTCACTCCCCACACCCTTTAATACCCCAGCCAGTCTAAACCCACTCTCCCCCTCACTCCCCACACACTTTAATACCCCACCCAGTCTAATCCCACACTCCCCTCTCTCCCCTCACCCTTTAATACTCCACCCAGTCTAACCCCACTCTCCGCCTCACTCTCCACACACTTTAATACCCCACCCAGTCTAATCCCACTCTCCCCTCACTCCCCAGCCCCTTCAATAAACCACCCAGTCTAATCCCACTCTCCCCTCACTCCCCACACCCTTTAATACCCCACCCAGTCTAATCCCACTCTCCCCTCACTCCCCAGCCCCTTCAATAAACCACCCAGTCTAATCCCACTCTCCCCTCACTCCCCACACCCTTTAATACCCCACCCAGTCTAATCCCACTCTCCCCCCCACTCTCCACACCCTTTAATACCCCACCCAGTCTAATCCCACTCTACCCCCACTCTCCACACCCTTTAATACCCCACCCAGTCTAATCCCACTCTACCCCCACTCTCCACACCCTTTAATACCCCACCCAGTCTAATCCCACTCTCCCCCCTCACTCCCCACCCCCTTTAATAAACCACCCAGTCTAATCCCACTCTCACCCTCAATCCCCTCAGCCTTTAATACCCCACCCAGTCTAACCCCACTTTCCCCCCTCACTCCCCACCCCCTTTAATAAACCACCCAGTCTAATCCCACTCTCCCCCTCACTCCCTGCACACATTAATACCCCACCCAGTCTAATCCCACTCTCCCCCTCACTCCCTGCACCCTTTAATGCTCCACCCAGTCTAACCCCACTCTCCACCTCACTCCCCACGCCCTTTAATACCCCACCCAGTCTAATCCCACTCTGCCTCTCACTCCCCTCAGCCTTTAATACCCCACCCAGTCTAACCCCACTCTCCCCCTCACTCCCCGCACCCTTTAATATCCCACCCAGTCTAATCCCACTCTCCCCCTAACTCCCCACACCCTTTAATATCACACCCAGTCTAACCCCACTCTCCCCCTCACTCCCCACACCCTTTAATATCCCACCCAGTCTAATCCCACTCTCCCTCTCACTCCCCGCACCCTTTAATACCCCACCCAGTCTAATCCCACTCTCCTCCCTCAATCCCCACCCCATTCAATAAACCACCCAGTCTAATCCCACTCTCCCCCTCACTCCCCGCACCCTTTAATATCACACCCAGTCTAATCCCACTCTCCCCCTAACTCCCCACACCCTTTAATATCACACCCAGTCTAACCCCACTCTCCCCCTCACTCCCCACACCATTTAATATCCCACCCAGTCTAACCCCACTCTCCCCCTCACTCTGCGCACACTTTAATACCCCACCCAGTCTAATCCCACTCTCCCCCCTCACTCCTCACCCCCTTTAATAAACCACCCAGTCTAATCCCACTCTACCCCTCACACCCTGCACCCATTAATACCCCACCCAGTCTAATCCCACTCTCCGCCTCACTCCCTGCACCCATTAATATCCCACCTAGTCTAACCCCACTCTCCCCTCACTCCGCACACCCTTTAATATCCCACCCAGTCTAATCCCACTCTCCCCCGCACTCCCCGCACCCTTTAATATCCCACCCAGTCTAATCCCACTCTCCCCCTCACTCTGCCCACCCTTTAATACCCCACCCAGTCTAATCCCACTCTCCCCCTCACTCCCCACACTCTTTAATACTCCACCCAGTCTAATCCCACTCTCCCCTCAATCCCCTCAGCCTTTAATACTCCACCCAGTTTAACCCCATTCTCCCCCTCACTCTCCACACCCTTTAATACCCCACCCAGTCTAACCCCACTCTCCCCTCACTCCCCGCACCCTTTAATACCCCACTCAGTCTAACCCCACTCTCCCCCTCACTCTCCACACCCTTTAATACCCCACCCAGTCTAACCCCACTCTCCCCTCACTCTCCACACCCTTTATTACCCCACCCAGTCTAACCCCACTCTCCCCTCACTCTCCACACCCTTTAATACCCCACCCAGTCTAATCCCAGTCTCCTCCCTCAGTCCCCACCCCCATTAATACCCCACCCAGTCTAATCCCACTCTCCCCCTCACTCCCCACACCCTTTAATACACCACCCAGTCTAATCCCACTCTCCCCTCAATCCCCTCAGCCTTTAATACCCCACCCAGTCTAACCCCACTTTCCCCCTCACTCCCCGCACCCTTTAATATCCCACCCAATCTAATCCCACTCTCCCCCTCACTCCCCACACCCATTAATTCCCCACCCAGTCTAACCCCACTCTCCCCCTCACTCCCCGCACCCTTTAATACCCCACCCAGTCTAATCCCACTCTCCCCCTCACTCCCCACACCCTTTAATACCCCACCCAGTCTAATCCCACTCTCACCCTCATTCCCCTCAGCCTTTAATACCCCACCCAGTCTAATCCCACTTTCCCCCTCACTCCCCACACCCTTTAATACCCCATCCAGTCTAACCCCACTCTCCCCCTCATTTCCCACACCCTTTAATACCCCACCCAGTCTAACCCACTGTCCCCCTCACTCCACACACCCTTTAATACCCCACCCAGTCTAACCCCACTCTCCCCCTCACTCCGCACACCCTTTAATACCCCACCCAGTCTAGTCCCACTCTCCCCCTCACTCCCCAACCCTTTAATACCCCACCCAGTCTAATCCCACTCTCCCCCTCACTTCCCGCACCCTTTAATATCCCACCCAGTCTAACCCCACTGTCCCCCTCACTCCACACACCCTTTAATACCCCACCCAGTCTAACCCCACTCTCCCCTCACTCCCTGCACCCATTAATACCCCACCCAGTCTAACCCCACTGTCCCCCTCACTCCACACACCCTTTAATACCCCACCCAGTCTAACCCCACTCTCCCCCTCACTCCGCACACCCTTTAATACCCCACCCAGTCTAATCCCACTCTCCCCCTCACTCCCCAACCCTTTAATATCCCTCCCAGTCTAACCCCACTGTCCCCCTCACTCCACACACCCTTTAATACCCCACCCAGTCTAACCCCACTCTCCCCCTCACTCCGCACACCCTTTAATACCCCACCCAGTCTAATCCCACTCTCCCCCTCACTCCCCAACCCTTTAATACCCCACCCAGTCTAATCCCACTCTCCCCCTCACTCCCCGCACCCTTTAATATCCCACCCAGTCTAACCCCACTCTCCCCCTCACTCCGCACACCCTTTAATACCCCACCCAGTCTAACCCCACTCTCCCCCTCACTCCGCACACCCTTTAATACCCCACCCAGTCTAACCCCACTCTCCCCTCACTCCCCACACCCTTTAATACCCCACCCAGTCTAACCCCACTCTCCCCTCACTCCCCACACCCTTTAATACCCCACCCAGTCTAATCCCACTCTCCCCCTTTAGTATTTTACAAGCTTCTGTATAATTTCCTTATGGAGAAATTTATGATCTTTGTTTCAGGACCACTCAGTAATAGAGAGTTTTCACTCTACTCCACCCTCTCCGCGAAGACATCTTTTCTACTCTCATCTTTCATTCTTTCAGTAACTTTGTGAAATGTGTGCCCTCTTTCTGTAACCTATTCTATAGGGTGACCCCCTCAGCAGCCCTGCTAATGTTACAGTCAATCTGAGGGAATTCCACTCCTTTAACACCTCACCTGTACACTGATCCCAGCTGCAACCCGAGAGCTATGGCAATGATGGATGTCCTCATCTCTCCGCCTCACAACGCACTGAAGCTCTGTCTTTGTATCGACCATGGGCCTAGCTCATTAAAGTAATGTGCTGTGGACATCCATCACTCACAGCGGTTCCGATATACTGGCTGGAAGCAAAACAAGGAAATGAAACAAAGTCTGTATTCTTCAGACTGCTTTTTGTACGGGTGCAATTTTAACCCTTTCTGCTTGTGGTTAGTTAAACCTCCCTAGGACACTGACACACTCACCAGGTGAAACGTTAAACTGAGGTGCATTCTTGCCTCTCCAATAACAATGAAGGTCCCACAGTGCTGTTTTGAAGAAGGCTGGGGCAGATCCAAGTCACTCACCATCCTGACTTGGAAATATATCACCGTTCCTTCACTGTCGCTGGGTCAAAATCCTGGAACTCCCTCCCTAACAGCACTGTGGGTGTACCTACACCACATGGGCTGCAGCGGCTCAAGGAGGCAGCTCACCACCACCTTCTCAAGGGCAACTAGGATGGACAATAAATTCTGGCCCGACCAGCGAAGCCCACATCTCACGAATGAGTATAAAAAAGAATCTCCTGGGTGTCCTGTTGCCAGTATTTATTCCATTAACATCACTAAGACAGATGATCCGGTTGCTCCATTGCTGTTTTTGGGATCTGGCTGTGTGAAAATTGCTGGCTTCTTTTATTCTTTCACAGGATGTGGGTATTGCTGGCTGAGTGACTTAGAGGGGAACTTCCAGGTGGTGGTGTTCCCATCTATCCGCTGCCCTTGTCCTTCTAGATGGTAGTGGTCGTGGGTTTGGAAGGTGCTGTCTAAGGAGCCTTGGTGAATTCCTGCAGTGCATCTTGTAGATGGTACACACTGCTGCTACTGTGCATCGGTGGTGAAGGGAGTGAATGTTTGTGGATGTGGTGTCAATCAAGCGGGGCTGCTTTGTCCTGGATGGTGTCAAGTTATTTGTTGTGGGAGCTGCACTCATCCAGGCAAGTGGGCAGTATTCCATCACACTCCTGACTTGTGCCTTGTAGATGGTGGACACGCTTTGGGGAGATGGGAGGTGAGTTACACGTTGCAGGATTCCTAGCCTCTGACCTATTCTTGTAGCCACAGTATTTATATGACTAGTCCAGTTCAGTTTCTGGTCAATGGTAACCTCCAGGATGTTGATAGTGGGGGATTCAGTGATGGTAATGCCATTGAATGTCAAGGGGCGATGGTTAGATTCTCTTTTGTTGGAGATGGTCATTGCCTGACACTTGTGTGGTGTGAATGTTACTTGCCACTTGTCAGCCCAAGTCTGGATATTGTCCAGGTCTTGCTGCATTTGGACATGGACTGCTTCAGTACCTGAGGAGTCATGAATGGTGCTGAACATTGTGCAATCATCAGCGAACATCCCCACTTCTGACCTTATGATGGAAGGAAGGTCATTGATGAAGCATCTGAAGATGGTTGGGCCGAGGACACTACCCTGAGGAACTCCTGCAGTGATGTCCTGGAGCTGAGATGACTGACCTCCAACAACCACAACCACCTTCCTTTGTGCTGGGTATGACTCCAACCAGCGGAGAGTTTTCCCGCTGATTCCCATTGACTCCAGTTTTGCTAGGGCTCCTTGATGCCACACTCGGTCAAATGCTGCCTTGATGTTAAGGGCAGTCACTCTGACCTCACCTCGGGAGTTCAGCCCTTTTGTCCTTGTTTGAACCAAGGCTGTAATGAGGTCAGGAGCTGAGTGACCCTGGTGGAACCCAAACTGGGTGTCAGTGAGCAGGTTATTGCTAAGCAAGTGCTGCTTGATAGCACTGTTGATGACCCCTTCCATTACTTTACTGGTGATGGAGAGTAGACTGATGGGGCAATAACTGGCCGGGTTAGATTCGTCCTGCTTTTTGTGTACAGGACACAACTGGGCAGTTTTCCACATAGCCGGGGAGATGCCAGTGTTGTAGCTGTACTGGAACAGCTTGGCTAGGGGCACAGCAAGTTCTGGAACACAAGTCTTCAGCACTATTGCTGGAATTTTGTCAGGGCCCATAACCTTTGCCTTCAGCTATTTCTTGATATCACATGGAGTGAATCAAATTGACTGAAGACTGGCATCTGTGATATTTACTACAAGAGGATTTGAGTATAGGAGTAAAGATGTCTTACTGCAATAATGTACAGTGTTGGTGAGAGCACACCTGGAGCATTGTATACAGCTTTGGTCTCCTTGCCTGAGGAAAGATATACTTGCCATAGACACAGAGCAACGAAGGTTCACCAGGCTGAATCCTCAGATGGAGGGATTGTGCTATGAAGAAAGGTTAAATAGACTGGGCCTTTATTCTCTGGGGTTTAGAAGAATGAGAGATGATCTTATTGAAATTTACAAAATTCTTACAGGGTTCAACAGGTTAGATGCAAGAAGGATGTTTCCCCTATCTGGTGAGGGTGGGGGCTGGGGGGGGGCGGGGAGGGGGTCTAGAACCAGGGCACACACTCCCGGAATAAGGGGCAGGCCACTTAGGACTGAGATGGGCGTGAATTTCTTCATTCAGAGGGTGGTGAAGCTTTGAAATTCTCTACCCCCGAGGCTGTAGAGGCTCAGCCATTCAATATTGTTTGGGTTTTCAAATGTAATCATGGCCACATGTCCTATCTGACTTGCCATAGTCATGTGACCTCTGCCTTGAGGGACTCCCTGCAGGCAGCCATCTTACAGTCAGTTCAATAAAGACATTACATTAGAAAGCCTATAGTCTTTGAGCTCGTAACATGGTTTTTTAAAATTCATTCACGGGATGTGGGCGTCACTGGCTGGGCCAGCATTTATTGTCCATCCCTAATTGCCCTTGAGAAGGTGGTGGTGAGCTGCCTTCTTGAGCCGCTGCAGTCCATGTGGTGTAGGTACACCCACAGTGCTGTTAGGGAGGGAGTTCCAGGATTTTGACCCAGCGACAGTGAAGGAACGGTGATATATTTCCAAGTCAGGATGGTGAGTGACTTGGAGGGGAACTTCCAGGTGGTGGTGTTCCCATCTATCTGCTGCCCTCGTCCTTCTAGATGGTAGTGGTTGTGGGTTTGGAAGGTGTTGTTAAAGGAGACTTGGTGAATTCCTGCAGTGCATCTTGTAGATGGTACACACTGCTGCTACTGTGCGCTGCTGGTGGAGGGAGTGAATGTTTGTGGATGTGGTGCCAGTCAAGCGGCTGCTTTGTCCTGGACGGTGTCGAGCTCCTTGAGTGTTGTAGGAGCTGCACTCATCCAGGCAAGTGGGGAGTTTTCCATCACACTCCTGACTTGTGCTTTGTTGATGGTGGACACGCTTTGGGGAGTCAGCAGGTGAGTGACTCACTGCAGGATTCCTAACTACTGACCTGTTTTTGTAGCCACAGTATTTATATGGCTAGTCCAGTTCAGTTTCTGGTGAATGGTAACCCCCAGGATGTTGATAGTGGGCGATTCAGTGATGGGAATGCAGACGACAATGATGCTGGGACACTCTCTGCGGACCGTATTACAGGGCTCCACCAGACCGGTCCAGGCACTGGAATCTTCAGCATCCCGATGGTCTGCTCCACCACGTTGTGAGTTGCTGCATGAGCCTCATTATCCTGTCGCTCTGCTGCAGTGTGAGTCTGCCACATGGGTGTCATCAGCCACGGTCTCTGTGGGTAGCCCTTGTCCCCAAGGAGCCAACCCTGCAGCCTCTGTGGACCCTGGAAGGCTGTAGGGATCTGTGAGTGACTCAGGATGTAGGCGTTGTGCACACTCCCTGGAAACCGTGCTCACACCTGCAGGATGTGTGTGTGGAGGTCTCACACCAGCTGCATGTTCAGTGAGTGGAAGCCCTTGCGGTTGATGAAGTCACTGAGTGTAGCGATGGAGACCTGAGCACCACATGAATGCAGTCAATCACACCCTGTACCTGTGGGAATCCCGAGATCAGGCCCTTGTATCCTGGCTGTCCCAGTCCCAGGCGAAATGCACAAAGTTGTTGCCATGGTGAAGATGCATCTGTGACCTCATGGATATATTTGTGCGAAGTGGATTGTGAAATCCCACAAAGGGTCACCTGTGGAGACCTGAAAGGAGCCACTGGTGTAGAAATTGAGCACCACAGTCATTTTCACAGCCTCTGGCAGTGGATGCCCTCCATGTCCCCTTGGTGCCAAATCCTGCAGTAAGTGGTAAATGTGAGACGCCAGGTCCCTAGACATGCACAGTCGTCAGCGACACTGGTTCTTGGTCTGCAGGAATGACAGGCTGTGTCTACAGACCCTGGGTGTCACTGACCAGCCACGGCTCACTATCGCTCCTGGGCAGTGTGTATTGCTGTGTCTGCCCCTGATCTGTCTCAGTTACAGAGACACGGTCAGTTTATGCAGGTGTCCCTAATGCACGGCCACTTCCCTCACTTACCCTGAGCCCCACCTGTGCGTGGGATGCAGCGCCAGGGCGAGACTTGCCTCAGCAGTGGCCTCTGGAGCCAGGCGTCAGATGTTCCCCCCCCCCCCCCCCCCCCCCCCCTTCCAACGCCCCTGAGGCCTGTAAACAATGGGTGAGCTGTGCAGAAGATGCTGCTCACTCACCTCAGTTCCCCCAAAGTGAAGGACACCAAGTGCATGTTGCCTACATTCACATCCTGCTTTCTTGCCGATGTGGATGGACAATATGGCGGGTTCCAAGAGCCTGGCGAGATGGCCCTTTAATTATATGCTAATTTATTAGAATTAGTTCTCCACTGACTGATGGTGGGAAACGCGGCCAGAATATCGCGACCTGTCCTCATGCCGTCATGATGCCAGTCCCACCATATCTCCCACACATTCCACCAGCAGGCTGGGAAAATTCCACCCGACCTCATTAAAGATAGAATTGTCTTCGGGATAAGAGATTTGACAGTGGAAGGAAATCTACTGAGAGAGGAGAAACTTACTTTTCAGCAAGTGATAGAAGTTTGCAGAAGACCAGAGGTTGTAAAACATCAGCTGGGACACAAGAATAGCTGAACAGACAGGAGATATATTACACTGAGAGACATTCCCGGCTGAAAGAGCAGGACATTCCGGACAAAGGGCAGGATGCAAATACTGTGGAGGACAGTATACATGGAAACATAGAAACTAGGAGCAGGAGGAGGCCATTCGGCCCTTCGAGCCTGCTCCGCCATTCATTATGATCATGGCTGATCATCCAACTCAATAACCTGCTCCTGCTTTCTCCCCATATCCTTTGATCCCTTTCGCCCCAAGAGCTATATCCAACTCCTTCTTGAAAACATACAATGTTTTGGCCTCAACTACTTTCTGTGATAGCGAATTCCACAGACTCACCACTCTCTGGGTGAAGAAATTTCTCCTCATCTCAGTCCTAAATGGTCTACCCCATATCCTCAGACTGTGACCCCTGGTTCTGGACTCCCCCACCATCGGGAACATCCTTCCTGTATCTACCCTGTCTAGTCCTGTTAGAATTTTATAGGTTTCTATGAGATCCCCCCTCATTCTTCTGAACTCCAGCCAATATAATCCTAACTGACTCAATCTCTCCTCATATGTCAGTCCCGCCATCCCAGGAATCAGTCGGGTAAACCTTCACTGCACTCCCTCTATAGCAAGTACATCCTTCCTCAGATAAGGAGACCAAAACTGCACACAATATTCCAGGTGTGGTCTCACCAAGGCCCTGTACAATTGCAGCAAGACATCTCTGTTCCTGTACTCGATTCCTCTTGTTATGAAGACCAACATACCATTTACCTTCTTTACCGCCTGCTGCACCTGCATGCTTACCTTCAGCGACTGGTGTACAAGGACACCCAGGTCTTGTTGCACATTCCCCTCTCTCAATTTATAGCCATTCAGATAATAATCTGTCTTCCTGTTTTTGCTACCAAAGTGGATAACCTCACATTTATCCACATTATACTGCATTTGCCATGCATTTGCCCACTCACTCAGCTTGTCCAAATCACACTGAAGCATCTCTGCATCCTCCTCACAGCTCACCCTCCCACCCAGCTTTGTGTCATCTGCAAATTTGGAAATATTACATTTAGTTCCCTCATCTAAATCATTAATATACATTGTGAATAACTGGGGTCCCAGCACCGATCCCTGCGGTACCCCACTAGTCACTGCCTGCCATTCGGAAAAAGACCCGTATATTCCTACTCTTTGTTTCCTGTCTGCCAACCAGTTTTCTCTCCATCTCAATACACTACCCCAATCCCATGCACTTTAATTTTACACGCCAATCTCTTATGTGGGACTTTGTCAAAAGCCTTCTGAAAGTCCAAATAAACCACATCCACTGGCTCCCCCTCATCAACTCTACCAGTTACATCCTCAAAAAATTCCAGTAGATTTGTCAAGCATGATTTCCCTTTCATAAATCCATGCTGACTCCGTCCGATTCTGCCACTGTTTTCCACGTGCTCAGCTATTAAATCTTTTATAGTGGACTCTAGAATTTTCCCCACTACCAATGTCAGGCTGAATGGTCTATAATTCCCTGTTTTCTCCCTACCTCCCTTTTTAAATACTGAGGTTATATTAGCTACTCTCTAATCTGTAGGAACTGTTCCAGAGTCTATAGAATCTCGGAAGATGACCACCAATGCATCCACTATTTCTAGGGACACTTCCTTAAGTACTCTGGGATGTAGATTATCAGGCCCCAGGGATTTATCGGCCTTCAATCCCATCAATTTCCCCAACACCATTTCCCTACGAATACTGATTTCTTTCAGTTCCTCGCTCTCACTAAACCCTGTGTCCCCAACATTTCTGCTATGTTATGTGTCCTCCTTTGTGAAGACAGAACCAAAGTATGTATTTAGTTGGTCAGCCATTTCTTTGTTCCCCATTATAAATTCCCCTGTTTCTGACTCTAAGAGACCTACATTTGTCTTCACCAATCTTTTTCTCTGCACATACCTATAGAAACTTTTACAGTCAGTTTTTATGTTCCCTGCAAGCTTACTCTTGTATTCTATTATCCACTTCTTAATCAATCTCTTGGTCCTCCTTTGCTGAATTCTAAACTGCTCCCAATCCTCAGGTCTGTTGTTTTTTCTGGCCAATTTTTAAGCCTCTTCCTTGGATCCAATACTATCTCTAAGTTCCCTTGTGAGCCATGGTTTGGCCACGTTTCCTGTTTTACTTTTGCACCAGGAATAAACAATTGTTGCAGTTCATCCATGCGCTCTTTGAATGTTTGCCATTGCCTATCCACCATCATCCCTTTAAGTAACGTTTCCCAATCCATCATAGCCAACTCGCACCTCATACCATCGTAGTTTCCTTCATTAAGATTCCAGACCCTAGTCTCAGAGTCAACTACGTCTCTCTCCATCTTGATGAAGAATTCTATCATATTATGGTTGCTCATCCCCAAGGGGCCTCACACAACTAGATTGCCAATTATTCCTTTCTCATTACACAATACCCAGTCGAGGATGGCCTGTTCTCTAGTTGGTTCCTCAATGTATTGGTCCAGAAAACCATCCTGTATACACTCCAGGAATTCCTCCTCTGCGGTATTGTTACCAATTTGATGTGCCCAATCTATTTGCAGATTAAAGTCACCCATAATTACAGATGTTCCTTTATTGCATGCATCTCTAATTTCCTGTTTAATGTAATTCCCAACATCACCACTACAGTTTGGGGGTCTATATGCAATCCCCACTAACGTTTTTTGCCCCTTAGTGTTTCTCAGCTCTACCGATACAGATCCACATCGCTGGAGCTAATATCTTTCCTCACTATTGCGTTAATTTCCTCTTTAACCAGCAATGCAACTCCACCACCTTTTCCTTTTTGTCTGTCCTTCCTGAATACTGAGCACCCCTGGATGTTCAGTTCCCATCCCTGGTCACCCTGCAGCCATGTCTCCGTAATCCCGACTATATCATACCTGTTTACATCTATTTGTGCGGTTAATTCATCTACTTTATTGTGAATGTTCCTCACGTTAAGGCACAAAGCCTTAAGGCTTGTCTCTTTAACATTACTTGTCCTTTTCCCACTATTTTTCACTGAGGCTTTGTTTGATTCTTGCCCTTGATTTCTCTGTCTATCACTTATCTTATTCCTCTTTCTGTCCTTTGTTCTTGTCCTTGATTCTCCCTCCTCTGACTCCTTGCGTAGGTTCCCATCCCCCTGCCATTTTAGTTTAAATCCTCTCCAACCAGTCTAGTAAATATTCCCCAAGAACATCAGTCCTGGTCCTGCCCAGGTCTAACCCGTCCAGTTTGTACTGATCCCTCCTCCCCCAGAACCGGTCCCAATGTCCCAGGAATCTGAAACCCTCCCCTTCACACCATCTCTTCAGTCACATATTTATCCGATATATCCTGCTATTTCTACTCTGACTGCAGGAGGCACTGGTCATAATCCTGAGATCACAACCTTTGAGGTCCTACTTTTTAACTTATTTCCTAACTCCCTGTATTCTGCTTTTAGGACCTCATCCCTTTTTTTTACTTATATTGTTTGTACCAATGTGTACCACAACCACTGGCTGTTCACCCTCTCCCATCAGAATGTCCTGTAGCTGCTCTGAGACCATCCTTGACCCTAGCACCAGAGAGGCAACATACCATCCTGGAGTCTCGTTTGTGGCCACAGAAATGCCGATCTATTCCGCTTACAGTTGAATCCCCGATAACCATTGCATTCCCAAACTTTTTACTCCTCCCCTGTGCAGCAGAGCCAACCGCGGTGCAACAAATTTGGCCGTTGCAGCTTTCCCCTGAGAGGCCATTCCCCCCAACAGTATCCAAAGTGGTATATCTGTTTTACAGGGGAATAGCCACAGGAGATTCCTGCACTGCCTGCCTAGTTCTCTGCCTGGTGGTCACCCTGTCCCTTCCTGCCTGTGGACTCTTAGCCTGCGGTGTGAACACCTCCCTGTACATGCTATCCATGATCCTCTCTTCCTTGAAGATATTCCACAGTGTCCCCAGCTGCTGCTCCAGCTCCAAAACCCAGGCTTCCAGGAGCTGCATCTGGAGACACTTCCCACTCACATGCTAGTCCCAGGCACTGGAAATGTTCCTGGCTTCCCTCATAGAGCAGGAAGAGCACACTATGGTTTTGAGCTCTCCTGCCATGACTTACCCCTTTAAATTAAATTAAACCTTTTAGAAGATGCTTAATATCAAATAATATCAATTACTCTAGGGCCCTTCTTCCCTTCTCCTTGTTGTTACCAAATGTAGCCCTTAAAAATGATGAACCATGAAATAAGACCTTAAAAACTATACGTGATAAAAGTAGTAAATACTTACCTAACCGTACTCATGGTATTCAAAGGATTGCCTCATTCCCTCCTCACCGAACTCCCTCAGTCACCAAACTCCAACTTAAGCACTCCACTGCAGCCCAAAGCAGCATTCCAGTGCAGACAAAGTCAGCACTGTAAGATGGCCCGTTTTTATACTCTCTGAATCTAGCCTCTGAGGAAAAGAAGGATTGTCCAGTGTGGGGAAAGCGGTGTTTTAACTGCAAGAAACCAAATCATTTCACACTCAAGTGTTTGGCTAGAAAGAAGGGAAACAACCCGATACAGATGGTCAGTGGAGAGGTTTCACCAGAAGAGTCTGATGAAGGACAATACACCGTACTACAGGTTGGTTCCATCAAGTCTATTGGTGAGAAATGGTTTGTGAGTGTTACAATGTGTGTTACAATGAGTGTTACAATGGTTTGTGAGTGTTACAATGACGACTGCAGAGGGAGAGCATCCAGTGAAGATGAAGTGTGAGATGGACACTGGTGCATCATCCTGGTGCAACGTCACAACCTTTATGGATCTGTGTGAAGTGGCTCAACATGGTGATCCGAAAATGAAACCCTCGAAAGTAAGGTGAAGACTTTCTGATGTCACTGTCCCCATACTGAGAGGGCAAGTCAGTCTGAGAGCCCAATGCAAAGGCTAGAAGGAAGATCTAGAGTTCCAGATCATAGTCAGTACACAACAGCCACTCTTCTCCACCGGAACAAGTATAAAGCCGGGACTGGTAACTCTGAACGTGCCAACAGAGGTTTACAAGGTGTCACAGCACACAAATCCACTGACTGCCGAACAGATCCTAGAGGAGCACAAATAAACGTTTACATGGTTTGGATGTCTTCCTGGTGGATATCATCCGCAAGTAGGTGAGAATGTGAAACCAATTCAGCATGTGCCATGAAGAGTTCCAGCTGCCCTCAAGTCCAGTCTAAAAAACAAGATAGAGGAGCTGGAAAAGGAGGGAGGAATCAAGAAAGTGACAACGCCCACAGACTGGTTTAGCAGCCTGGTAACCGTGAAACAACCAGGGAAGCTGTGAATATGCTTCAACCCACAGGATCTAAATAAAACTCTGAAGAGATCTCACTGCCCCGTGCCAACCATCAGAGGAATTTTGCTGCAACTTGCTAAGGCAAAGATCTTTACGACCCTCGATGTGAAGGATGGTCACTGACAAGTGAAGCTGGATGAAAACAGCAGCTTTCTAACAATATTCTGGACACCAATCGGGAGATACAGAGGGTTGCACATAATGTTTGACAGTTCCACAGCCCCTGAAGATTATCAGCACAGACAGCATGAGGCAGTCAGTGATCCTCCTGGAGTGGAAGCCACAGTGGATGATCTGCTGGTCTACGGATGTGGAGACACAACGGAAGGAGCCATAACCGACCTTGATCAAAATTTAATACAACTGCTGGAGAGAGCTCGCCACAGGAACCTGAAACTGATCAAGAAAACATTGCAACTGAAGATGTCCCACGTCAAGTACAAAGGTCATGTACTGACAGCAAAAGGTCTTCACCTGGATCCTGACAAGGTGAGAGCTGGAACAGTGATACAGTCACCAACTGAAGTGAAATCAGTGCAACAATTTGTTGGATTTGTGAGATATTTAGTAAAATTGTTGCCTAGTTTCTCAGAGTGTGAACCATTGAGCCAGCTCACTGCCAAGGATGTGCTGTGGTATTGGGACACAGAACAAGAACCAGTGTCACTGAAATCAAACACCTAGTGATGACAGCGTCAATACTGGAACACTGTGAGGTCAATGATGAAGTCACCTTGCAGAGCGACGCCAGAGAGACGGGTCTGGGAGCAGCCTGAATACAGCAGAATAACCAGACACACTGACATCCGGAACACTAACACAAACAGAACGACGCTACACTCAGATCGAGAAAGAGGCTCTGGATATTGTTCTTGCCTGTTTCGGAGAGAGAAAGTAACAGTGGAATCTGACCACAATCCACTTCAAATCATTTTCCCAAACCACTACTTTCTGCTGCCAGAATATTACTTTGTTTACAGACATCTCACCTGACGTGACATACAAGCAAGGGAAACAGATGCACGTGACTGACATGCTATCGAGAGCAGCACTCCCCATGAAGAAAGTTGAGGATGCTGCAACAGAATGTGAAATCTTCCAGATTCAACATGAAACAGCAACTTGTCATGATCTGGAAGTCATCAACCCAGCAGAGACATTGAATTTGACAGACAAGCATCTTGCTCAAATCAAGCAAACTACCCAAGATACAACTCTCCAAGCGCTGCAAGAATTAATGATGAAAGGATGGCCCGAGAGCATCAAGGACACACCAGTGGTCACAGAGCTTACTGGGCACCCCGAGACAAACTGACAGCCCAAGATGGCAGCTTGTACAAAGGGAATAGAGTCATCATTCTCTAAGGAGATGAGAGGAGAGACGCTGAAGCACATCCATGCAAGGCATCGAGGAACTGAATCAAGACAAGAGAAAGACAAGAGAAATGCTTTACTGGACAAACATGAGCAATGAAATTAAAGGCCACATCAGCCAGTGTGGTGCTTGTAATGAGAACCAAGCTAAAGAAGCTAGAGGGTCACTGATGATGCATGGCATCCCAGACTGACCCATCGCATGGGTGAAGCTGTGAGAAGACCTCTTCACTGTAGCAGGAACTGACTATTCACTGTGGATTACTATTCTGACAGCTGGGAGTTAGACCTGCTGACTTCAACAGGAGAGATATTCGAATGTCTGAAAGCACACTTCAGTCATTACAGCATTCCACACATTGTAATAAGTGACAAGGGCCCTCAGTTCACAAGTGAAGAATTCAGCTGCTTCACAAAGGATCGAGAAATTCAATATCACACATCATCTCTGCACTATCCACTGTCGAATGGAAAGGCTGAGGCAGCTGTGAAATTGCCAAAGGAATCATTGAAAAATCAAGCAAATTGAGCGCAGCTGTATACCAGGCAAGGCAGTGGAGAAACACACCCACTGAAGGGATGGAAAGTAGTCCAGTCTAAAGACTAATGTCATGTAGCTGAATGGCCTCCTCCTGCTCCTAGTTCTTATGTTCTGCTCAGTTGACTCTGCCTGTGGGCAGTCTGTTCACTAACATCTGGGGGCTGGTGCCAAAACTGGGAGAGCTGTCCCACAGACTAGTCAAGCCTGACATAGTCATCCTCACGGAATCATACCTTACAGATAATGTCCCAGACTCCACGATCACCATCCCTGGGTATGTCCTGTCCCATCGGCAGGTCAGACCCAGCAGAGGTGGGGGCACAGTGGTATACAGTCAGGAGGGAGTTACCTTGGGAGTCCTGAACATCGACTCCGGACCCCATGAAGACCCCATGGCATCAGGTCAAACATGGGCTTGGAAACCTCCTTCTGATTACCTTGTACCACCCTTCCTCAGCTGATGAATCAGTGCTCCTCCATATTGAACACCAGTTGAAGAAAATACCAGTGATATTAGCTATCACCTGCAACAGGACACAGATGGGTGAGCAGGATAGATGGACAAGTGGCAGATGGGATTTAACAAAGGGAAGTGGGAAGTGATGCATTTTAGCTGAAGGGATTAGGAGAGGCAATGTAGATTTAATGACACATTTCTAAAGAGTGACCAGGGACAGAGGGACCTGGGGGTTCATGTACATCGATCTTTGAAGGTGGGAGATGGGGGTAAGGCAGCACAGACTGAAGGAAGGACACCAGCACAGGCCTGGGGAGGGGAGGGGGTTGGGGAGGAGGGGTGAGGGAAGCAGCCACACACTCGGAGAGTCTTGTCAATAGTGAGTATTCTTCCACAGCTGAGACCGTTCAGCAGCAGCTCCATTGAGAGGCTTGGAGTTGGGCCTCTGAATCTTTTCTGTCCATTCAACAAGCGCAAAAGCATGAAAGGGCCCCAAACACTCCAGAACCTTTCACCCCTCGGGTGCAGACTGCAAATTAATGTGTGTTTTAGGGGGCAGCAGAGTAATTGGTGACTGGGTAAGTTGTAGAATCTCTTTGTGAAAGGGACCATGGTGCAGTCACTGGTGGAGGTGCTCACAGCTCCTGCAATGTCTTTATTCAGGTTTGGACCAGTCTCCCCATGGTTGAAGCTAACAGTGCAGCCTTGCAGTGTGGGTTAGGAGAATGTCTGTGTCTGAGCTGAGGGCACAGCCTGCAGTCCAATGGGCAAAGCTGCTGCCAATCGGTCAGGTGGAGTGGGGCAGAGGTGGGTGGGGTTTCAGACGGCCAATGAGCGCACTACACACTGGCCACCCATGTGGTGACCAGCACCCTCCTACATAGGTGAAGGGGCCTTCAGACTTATCCAAGAGAGGTTCTTAGGACACACGTGCTAATCCAGGTGTCTCTCTCTTTGATGCTGCTGGAGGAGAACATCAGGATCATGGAGCCTGGTGATTTATGATCTGCCTCATGACTGACAGGGAGCAGAGAAGAAGAGGAAGAGAGTGGCGGAGGCGCCTGGCTTGGCACAAGGAGGAGAATCTCCCTCAAGATGAAGGGGCAGCAGGATTTACTGCACACGCAGCTGGAGATCCACAGAGAGCCGTCGCCCGTAAACACTTCACTAGACCCGGGTCTACAGACGGCGTCTGTCATTCCTGCAGATGGCTGAGAACCAGTGTCACTGAAACCGCACATGTCCCGGGAACTGGTCAGTCACATCTGCCACCTGCTTCAGGATTTGATGCCATGGGGACATGGAGGGCATCCACTGCCAGTGACCATGAAAATGACCATGGTGCTCAATTTTTACATCAATGGCTCCGTCCAGAGCTCCACAGTGACCTGTGCAGGATTTCGCAAGCCTCCACACACAAGTGTACCAGGAAGTCACGGATACCATCTTTGACCGGGAGCAGAGTGGGGGGCGCGCAGTGGGTGGGTGGTATGGGGGAGTTGGTGGTGTGGGGGTTGGTGGTGCGGGGGTCAGTGGTGCAGGTGTTGGTGGTAGGTGGGTTGGTGGTGAGGGGGTTGGTGGTGGGTGGGTTGGTGGTGAGGGGGTTGGTGGTGGGTGGGTTGGTGGTGAGGGGGTTGGTGGTGCGTGGGTTGGTGGTACGGGGGTACGGGGTAAGGGGGTGTGGGGGTAAGGGGTTAAGGGGGTAAGGGGGTATGGGGGTAAGGGGTTAAGGGGATAAGGGGGTATGGGGGTAAGGGGGTCAGGGGGTATGGGGTAAGGGGTAAGGGGGTAAGGGGGTAAGGCATTAAGGGGATGCAGGCGTGCGTGGGTAAGGGGGTATGGGGGTAAGTGGGCACAGGGGTAAGGAGTTAAGGGGGTGTGGGGGTGTTGGGGGTAAGTGGGTACGGGGGTAAGGGGGTAAGGGGGTACAGGGGTAAGAGGGTATGGGGGTAAGGGGATACGGGGGTAATGGGGTGCAGGGGTAAGGGGATATGGGGGTAAGGGAATAAGGGGGTGCGGGGGTGCAGGGATAAGGGGGTACGGGGGTAAGGAGGTACAGGGGTAAGGGGGTGCAGGGTTACAGGCGTAGGAGGGCACATGGGTAAGGGGTGCGTGGGTAAGGGGGTGCGGGGGTAAGGGTGTACGGTGGTAAGGGGGTAAGGGGATACAGGGGTAAGGGGTTAAGGGGGTAAGGGGGTACAGGGGTAAGTGGGTAAGGGGGTACAAGGGTAAGGGTTAAGGAGGTGCAGGGGTAAGGGGGTACAGGGGTAAGGGGGTACGTGGTAAGGGGGTACAGGGTAAGGGGGTGTGTGGTAAGGGGGTACGGAGGTAAGGGGGTTGGTGGTGCGGGGGTTGGTGGTGCGGGGATTGGTGGTGCAGGGATTGGTGGTGAGGGGGTTGGTGGTGGGGCGTTAGTGGTGAGGGGGTTGGTGGTGCAGGGATTGGTGGTGGGGGGTTTGGTGGTGAGGGGGTTGGTGGTGCGGGGATTGGTGGTGCAGGGATTGGTGGTGAGGGGGTTGGTGGTGGGGCGTTAGTGGTGAGGGGGTTGGTGGTGCAGGGATGAGTAGTGCAGGTGTTGGTGGTGAGGGGGTTGGTGGTGCGGGGATTGGTGGTGGGGGGTTTGGTGGTGCGGGGGTAAGGGGGTGCGGGGTTACAGGGTAAGGGGGTATGAGGGTAAAGGGGTGCAGGGGTACGGGTGTAAGGTATGTAGCGCTTGGCGGTCAGGAAGCAAGAGCGCTGGGATTTGCACAGATCTCGGGTTTCCCACAGGTGCTGGGTGCCAGCGACTGCTCTCACATGGCATTCAGATCTCCGTGCCAACAAGCGGTCAACTACGTCAACTGCAAGTTCTTCCACTCGCTGAATGTTCAGCTGGTGTGTGACCACCACAAATGCATCCTACAGTCTGTGTATGGTTCCCAGGCAGCGTCCATGTCTCCTGGATCCTTAGCAGGTCTCAGATCCCTGACACCTTCCAGCATCCAGAGGCTGCAGGGCTGCTTCCTAGGGGACAAGGGGACGTGGCTGATAATGTGTGGTGGCCCTAAACTGCAGCAGAGTGACAGCACAACGAGGCTCATGCTGCAACTGGGACTTTGGTGGAACAAACGATAGGATCTTTGAAAATGAGGTTCCAGTTCCTCGACAGGTCCAGCTGAGGGAGCACTGTAATACAGTCCCCAGAGGGTGTCACACATCACTGTAGCTTGCTGCTCACTACACAATCTGGCGCTGCCACGGGGGTAGGACCTGACTGAGGCGGAGGTGGAAGAGCTGCACGTCTCCTCTGATGAGGAGGATGTTGAAGGGGATGATGGTGACGAGGTCCTCGAAGGCGATGAGGCCATCACAAGGGCCAGATGTGGGAGGCATGATCGGGAGGCCCTAATAGTTGCAAGATTCGTGGAGGATGATGATGACATGCAGTGAGGAAGCTCCATAGATCTTCACACAGCCTCTCTGAGAATGTCTGACTCCTGCCTAGCCGAGGGCAGTTTGCTTGCCCTCTGTGATCAGGGTCATGTCATAGACACACGGCTGTGAAATCTTAAAAGCCTTTGTCCACCTTTAGCACCTGACCCATTCAGGAGCACAGCATCACTGATCGTAGATGCTGGTCTGATGGGGGCCAGCCCCACCTTAAAGGTGCTGGGAACACACAGAGAGAATGATGAAACTCTGTGACATCTGCCCACTACATTCTGGCAGCGATGACCAGCACCGTTGAGGTGCAGGCATCACGAATGTGTCCAGTGAGTGTGAAGCCGGACCATCACTTCGGTCTGAAGGTTACACACTGCACAGGGAAAAGGCCCCGAACTGATGCACCTGCCTTTATCTTGTGCAAGAACCAAGCTATGCACTGGAGTGTGTTTGGCTGCCATCGAGTGCTTCAGTTGGAGTTTGGTGACTGAGGGAGTTCAGTGAGGAGGGAGGAGGTGCTCCTTTCTTTTTCTACTTTTCCCCAGAATAGAGAGCAGTGGCTTTGGTGAGTAGGATCTGGAGAATATATTAGAAAAGTGTAATATTTTTAAACAAATTGCTATACCTGGATTTAACTGAGAAGCACCAGGAATAAGGGAAATTTAGGGCCAAAATAATAAAATAATATAAATATTCAAAGTAGAATAAAGTTAACGTAAGGGAAGTAGGATTAAGACATGGCAGGGCAGCTTGGTCGAGTGGGATGCGTGTCCTGTAATATGTGGGAAGTCATGGACGCTACCGGTGCCCTAGACGACTACATGTGGAGGAAGTGCTGCCAGCTGAAGAAACTTGAGCTCTGTGTTTCAGAGCTCGAGCGGCAGCTGGATTAATTGTGGCGCATCCACGAGGGTGAGAGCTACATGGATAGCACGTTCAGAGGGGTGGTCACACTGCAGCTTAAGGGCCTGGAGATGGAGAGGGAATGGGTGACCACCAGGCAGCCCAAGAGAAGTAAGCAGAAAGTACAGGAGACCCCTGGGGTCCTGCTCACAAATCAGTTTTCCGTTTTGGGAGCTGGTGAGGGCATTGGTTCCTCAGAGGAGTGCAGTCAGAACCAAGTTTCTGACACCACAGGTAGCTCGGCTGTACAGGTGAGGACGAGGAAGAAAGAGCGAGCAATAGTGATAGGGAATTTGTTGGTTAGGGGAACAGGCAGGCGTTTCTGTGGCTGTAGACATGGCTGCAGGATGGGATGTTGTCTCTCCAGTGCCGGGGTCAAGGATGTCACAGAACGGCTGCAGGACATTCTTCTGGGGGAGGGTAAACAGCCAGAGGTTGTGGTCCACATTGGGACCAATCACTTAGGTAGAAGGGGGATGTGGTCCTGCAATCAGGATTTCAGGAGCTAGGTAGAAAATTAGCAGACAGGACCTTTAATGTCGTTATCTCCAGATTACTCCCAGTGCCACGTGCCAGTGAGTACAGAAATAGGAGGATAAGGCAGATGAATGTGTGGCTGGAAAGATGGCTCTATTTTCAAAGTCTGTGAGGACCTTGATGTCGGACATTCCTCCACCAGCCTGCGACCTCTTCCTCTTGTTGTGAGCTGGCTTGTCCTGCATGAATACAGATGGAGAGAGTGTGAGCAGGAAGCCTGCCAGGCCAGATGAGAAGGATGCCTGGCATGTGTAGGTGGTGAGTGGTGCCATGGATGGGATGAGGACACGATCCACAGGGCAGATGAAGGTGTGTGTGAGAGAGTGAATGGTGATGTCTCTTTAACTGGCGGTGAGTGGGATCCCTGTGGATGTGTGATGGGTATGTGAGTGTGTGAGTTGGGAGTGATGAGAATGTGCAGACATTCTAGTGCAGTCTGTTCATTAATGGGAGCCTCAAACCTGGAGTCCCCATTGATCATTGAAAGGTGATGTCACCATGATGCAGGTCTCCATGGTCTCACCAGGGTGCCTGGCACACACAGTGACAGTGTGATAGCTGTAAATAATGACATGTCGTTGTTCTCCCTTAGATTCTCCAGCACGCACCCAATCGCAGGGCCCTGAAGAGCCACCCCTGATGCCAGGGCACCCCCAGGCTCCAGATGTACCTGCCTCACACCCGCTCTCTCAACCAGGCACCAGCGCAGATACCAGCACCTCGGTGGATGTTAGATCTTCAGCTAGAATGCTGGTGCACAGGGGTGAGGGCACTTCACACTCGCTTGAGGAGCTGGCGGAGGCAGAGAGTGCCCAGGGCACCGGCAGTCAGAGGGCTGCTGGAGACCAGGATGAAGCTGAGCCTGAGGGAGATGATGAGCCTCTGGAGTCGTCCATTAGGCAGCAGATACTGGGTGTCCAGCGGGATGTGCGGGAGGATCTGGGGAGACAGATGAGGGTCTGGGGGGATCCATGAGGGTCTGGGGATATCCATAAGGGTCTGTGGAGATCCATGAGGATCTGTGTGCCATGGTCCCTGTTGTGGAGGATTCCATGTGGAGCATGAGCACTGCATTGACCCTCATGGCCGAGCGCTCTGCCTCCTCCACTGAGAGAGTGGTGACACCAGTGGAGAAGCAGCTCCAGGGACAGGATCAGGGATTCCTGGGGTTGAGCTCAGATCAGCAGCCCTCACACAGGTAATGACTTCAGGTGGTCAGTGCCAGTGTGGGAGATGGATGAGGCACCCAGTATCCCAGCTAGGTGCCCGTCCATCAGTGGTGAGCAGGGAGATCCAGAGTGACTTCACATCAGTGCAGCAGCTGCCTGGCGTCTCTGTGGGCTCCTTTCAGGACACTGTGGATGACAGCAGCAGCTCCTCTGTCCCTCTGCCAGTGACCGTGGCATCTGATGAGGGTGCAGTGACTGGGGAGATGCCAGCCATGGCACTGGCCGCTCCCTCCCAGGCAGGGCCAGCACTGGCTCCACTGGCCAGAGGACGATCGCCAAGGTCATCAAGCCCAACAGGACAGCAGAGTCAGCAGCTGCCTCCAGTGCCAGTGCCAGTGAGGGGGGAGCAGGTACCAAGATGCAGCCCTCGTAAACGTAGGTTTAAGGCACTGTGAGCACAAGAGGGACTGGTCACGGGTGATCTTCTGTTCTGCCGTGTTTTGTTTATTTTAACTGGTCTGGTGTTGAAGACCAGAGAAGGTTCTGTTAATTTGTTATGTCAACATGCCTGTGGATCTGCATCAAGACCGTCTCCCTCCAGTGGGTCCCCCCTTGTCAGTGCCAGATTGTGGAGAATGCAGCATGGAACCACTATCAGTGACACCCACTCTGGGGGGTATTGTAGTGCATCCCCTGAATGGTCCAGGCATCGGAAGCTCATCTTGAAAAGACCTATGGTTCTGTCTATCACCGCTCTTGTGGAGGCGCGGCTCCTATTATAACGCTGCTCTGCCTCTGTTCTTGGGTGACGGAGAGACATCATGAGCCACCTTTTCAATGGATAGCTCTTATCACCCAGCATCCATCCATCCAGTCGGGCTGGAGCTCTGAAGAGTCTCAGCACCTGGGAGTGTCTCAGGATGTAAGCGCCACGGGAGCTGCCTGGATACCTTGCACAGACTTGCAGAACCTGCACCCTGTGGTCACACACTATCTGCAGGTTCATGGAGTGGAATCCCTTCCTGTTGATGAAGACACCCGGCTGACTCGCTGGCACCTTGATGGCCACATGTGTGCAGTCGATTGCACCCTGTACACTGGGGAACCCAGCAATCACTGCAAAGTCTCTGGTTCACTCAGCCTGGCTGGCTTCATCCATACAGTAAAGAATAAAGGTCAGTACCTGTCTGAACAGAGCTTCTGTCACCAGCTTGATGCAACTGTAAACAGCTGATTGGGAGACTCCAAACAGATCCCCCACTGACCCCTGGAAAGAGCTGGAGGCTTAGAAGTTGAAGGCCACTGTGACCTTCAGAGCCACTGGCATAGAGTGTCCACCCACACAGTCAGAGCTGATCTCAGACCCAATCATCTGGCAAATGGAGGTCACTGTCTCCAGGGAGTCAGAACCTCCTTCAGCATTGCACCTCAGACATATTGAGGTAGCTGCATTGCTGCCTGTAATCCCTGGCAGCAGGATAGTGGCATCTTCTGTGGACCCTTCCACCCTGGACTACCTGCTGGCCCTGCACCCCTTGTGCCTGCGCCTCTCCTCCCACAGGACCCTCCTCTAGAAGCTGCATTGGGACACCCGACCTCCTCTCCCTTCTGCCCCTCTCTTCCTCCCCTTGTTTTTCCTGATATATATTAATGACCTGGCCCTTGGTGTGCAGAGAATAATTTCAAAACTTGCCAATGATACGAAACTTGGAATCGTTGTGAACTGTGAGGAGGATAGTGTACAACTTGAAAACAACATAGATAAGTTGGTGGAGTTGGTGGACAAATGACGGGTGAAATTCAATGCAGAGAAATATAAAGAGATTCACTTTGACAGGAAGAACATGCAGAGAGAATATAAAGTAAAGGGGACAATTCTAAAGGGGGTGCAGGAGCAGAGGGATCTGGGGGTATATGTGCATTAATTATTGAAGGTGGCAGGACAGGTTGAGAGAGTGGGTAATACAGCATTCAGTATCCTGGGCTTTATTAATAGGGGCAGAGAGTACAAGAGCAGGGAGGTTATGTTGAACTTGTATAAAACACGGGTTCAACCTCAGCTGGAGTATTGTGTCCAGTTCTGGGATCCAGACTTTAGGAGGGATTGGAGGGAGTGCAGAAAAGATTCACGAGAATGGTTCCAGGGATGAGGGACTTCAGTTACGTGGATAGATTGGAGAAGTTGGGGCTGTTTTCCTTAGAGAAGAGAAGACTGAGAGGAGATTTGACAGAGGTGTCAAAATCATGAGGGGCCTGGACAGAGTAGAGAGGGAGAGACTGTTCCCATTGGTGGAAGGATCGAGAACCAGAGGGCCCAGATTTAAGGTAATTGGCAAAAAGCAATGGAGACATGAGGAGAAACTTATTCACACAGCGAGTGGCTAGGATCTGAAATACACTGCCTGAGAGTGTGGTGGAGGCAGGTTCAATCGAGGCTTTCAAAAGGGAATTGGATTATTATCAGAAATAGAAAAAATTGCAGGACTAGGGGGAGAGAACAGGGTAGTGGCACTAGGTGAACAGTTCCTTCAGAGGGCCAGCACAGACATGATGAGCTGAATAGCCTCCTTGATTTTTCTGATTCCTCTCCTTTGACTTCAATGCAGAATAAAGTCATGCCGGGTGTAAAATGAGCATCTGTCACATCGCACCCTGGCTTAGTATGAGGCAAGCAACTGAGACCTGCAATCCTCTCTTTGCTTGGGTTTATTACCAGGTCTCTGAGATGAAAAGACAGTGTTTAATGTTTAAATCAGATGGTTTACATACCACTTCAGCTCAAAAATTAAATCTAAAAATAAATATTCTTGTCATACTGATGATAAAGGAGCTAGCTTTTAAAAGGGCCCAATTGTTCAGAGCAATTCTGATTTCTGTGAGGTTCTGCATGAAAGGGCTGAGATTTTTTTAAACGCACCAATTTATGTCTATTCTCAACTTAAATTTGTTCAACGTGATTGTGTGTCTATTAAATTGCAGAGAGCAGTCATACAATTCCAGAAGGCTCTGATAGATGGTGTGTATATAAGAGCTATCTTTGCAAAGCAATGAAGCTTCACCTAAATTCAGCTTTCCTGTGTGACTGGGTGGGGGGTGGGGGTGGGGAGGGGGGTTCGCTGTCTGACCTCTCACCCTCGGTTGCCCGGGGTCAAATCCAGGCCCAGTTAGAGAGGGGAGAGGGGGAAAACTGTTTCCCTTGGGGAGAGTCGATGGGGTAAGAGGGGGACGCAAACTAAAATGGACATCTGTGTAGCCCCTCAGGACTTTGTCAACACCTTTAAATGTTTTTCCAGGCCTGAAACACTGAATAAAAGCAACCAGGCCCAGGGTCAGATTTCGACCCTTTTGGAAGGGGTTTCCAATCTCTTTAGCGTCCCTGATTTTAATTGTTCCATCAGTGACGACCTTGCCTTCAGCTGCCTAGGATCTGATCTGAAATTCCCTCCCGAAGCCCCTCTGCCTCTCTCTCCTCCTTAAGATGTAACCCTTTGACACAGCTTTTCTACACCAATCCTGACAGCTCTCTGTGATGGCAAAATACTGATTAATAAATGTCATACACGATTTAATTGTGGAAAATGAGTCATCTTCACGGACTAAGAACATTCTGGAAGAGTTTGTGTTTTTTAAAAGACACTGTCCCTTAAAGCGTTAATGTGAGGACTCTTGTTGCTGCTGTTCCTGGAAAAGACGGCATTTTACAGGAAAAGGTAATTAAGCAGTTTTAAAGGAGCTGGAAACCTCTTGACCCCAAGTGGACGGTTTACGAAAGGTGGTTTATGGATTTGAAAAAAACAATGTCCTGAAAAGTGTTTAAAAGCTGGTCAGATTTTGGGGGGAATAAGAAGGACCAACTGCTTGTGTAAAGAAGACAGCAGCTCCTGACGTTCCAGACCCAGTCTGAAGCAAGAAGTGAATGGAAGTTGCTCCAAAGTTGACCTACTTTCTGAAATTGACTGACTGCAAGTTTTCCTCGAAATCAGCCTGGAAATAGTGCAAGAGTCATCGGTTGTTCCCCAGACCAGTGCTGAGGGACCAGCCGTATAATCCAGACACCATTTCAAGGACTCCACCATCTACACTTTTCCCTTGTACTGTCAACTTTTAACCTTTGACTTTTGACCTTGTGGTGGAATTCCTCAATAGTTTTTGTGTCCGTGTGCACGTTAGGGTATTTAGAATGATTATTTTACTTTCATATTTCATACCGTGTGTTAATAAGGTTTGCCATTCTACTGGGCAAGACTGATTTTATAATAAACTAATAATGTTGTTGTTTATTGCAGAAACCTGGGCATTGAGCGGTCATTCTGAGATTCATGGGCAAAGCACAGATCTGGCCGGATAGTTAGCTGGAGAAATCATTTAAATGTATATTGTGACCTGTGGAGTAGTGGAACTAGAGACAGACAGTGCATCCCCCCATCTCGGTCGTGACACAACCAAACCAAAGTAAAATACTGAGGATGCTGGAAATCCAAAATAAAAAAAAAGTACCAGAAATACTCAGCAGGTCTGGCAGCATCTGTGGAGAGAGAAACAGAGTTAACGTTTCAGATCGATGAACCTTCCATGATCCTGTAAAGCCCCAGTCGGGGCATTTTGCTCTGTGAAAGGTGCGATATAATGCAAGGTTTTGTTACGGCTATCAAAAAGAGTTTGAGTCATGTCTGATTAGTGTGTGAAAGTAAGAAATAGGCAAAAAGAGGCAGACATAAAAATGTAAGAACTAGGAGTAGGAGTAGGCCATTCAGCCCTCTGGCCTATTCCACCATTCAATTAGATCGTCTGATCTGCTTATGGCCTTAACTCCGTCTCCCTGTCTGCCCCCCATAACCCACGACTCCCTTGCAAATCAAAAATCTGACTAACTCGGCCTGGAATAAATTCAATCAGCCTCCCGTGCTCCCTTGGGGGGAGAGAATTCCATAGGCTAACTGTAGTGTAATGGGTTAATGGAATGGATATGCTAATAAATGATAGTGATATGGAAGATGGTGTCACTGACATCAGCTGTCATGTACTAGAGTCTTGCACTGTACTCACGAGAGGCATTCCAAATCCGTGACCTGTTTATACAGTGTTGATAAACCAGTTTAAAGCAAATATCAGAGTAAGACTACAGTCTGTCTGGGGAAGATAGGTCACACATACCAGAAGCTAGGAATCATGCCAAGAACATGCCAATCGGGGGGTGGGGGGAAGCAGCATAAAACATGGGGAACAGCGGGGGTGACACCAATCTAGCCAGAAATTGATGCCATCGATGGGACCACAGAGAGTGAAGAGAAGCCAGGTAGCAGCTCGTACCTACAGCTCTACAGAAATAGGTGGCAAACTGGAGGGAGGTAACGATGCCCATCCCCAGCGGGCAGTCACTGCCCCTCACCCACCCCTTTGAATGTTTTGAGGGCCTACAGACAGGCCAATGTTGGGCGTTATGAAAGAGATACTTCCTCTGATGTGGAGCAGCATCAAGCCTTCATACTAAGGAGCAGATAAACACCATGTCCGTTTGTTTCTTTATGTTGTGGGCCAGGTAGCTGATGACATTCTCCTGGAGCAGGGAGAGGCAGCATCCTCTGCGGGCATTGACACTGCTCACCAAGCCTCCATCACACAACCTCACTTTAGAGCAAGTGGATCAGTACACGAGGCAGGTGAGCCTCACAGAAATAAACCGGGCTAGAATTTGGCGTGACCCCGAGGATCTGGGTGACTCCCGTTAACCGGGTAGATCCACAGGCAGTGGCCCGCCCACACAAAAGCCCCCCGAAAACAGGGAAGAGGGTGGGAAACCCCACAGCAGCAACTATTTTGAGATGTTTACGTTGTGGTGCAAAGAAACAACTCAGAGGCCGAGACTGCCCTGCAGGGGGCGCAGAATGTTTCCATGGGAAGACAGGACATTTCAAACATTTCTGCAAATCCATCAAGTTTCACCGAGGGGGAAGACAAGGGAATATTCAGGAATCACATTCCATCCGGGAAATTGGAAACCAAAACAAAGACGAAATTAGAGTTTCTAGAAGTAAGCTTTTATCATTCATGGTATGTGGGTGTCATTGGCTAGATCAGCATTTATTGCCCATCTCTAGCTGCCCTTGAGAAGGTGGTGGTGAGCTGCCTTCTTGAACCGCTGCAGTCCATGTGGTGTAGGTACACCCACAGTGCTGTTAGGGAGGGAGTTCCAGGATTTTGACCCAGCGACAGTGAAGGAACGGTGATATATTTCCAAGTCAGGATAGTGAGTGGCTTGGAGGGGAACTTCCAGGCGGTGGTGTTCCCCTGTGTCTGCTGCCCTTGTCCTTCTGGATGGTAGTGGTCGTGGGTTTGGAAGGTGCTGTCGAAGGAGCCTTGGTGAGTTGCTGCAGTGCATCTTGTAGATGGTATCAACAAACATCCTTATTGAGTGGAGATGATGGCATATGTGGGAATCCTGGAAAAATCGGATGATGACCAACTTTTGACCAGCCCCATGCCTTTCATGGAACAATTATCAACATTTTATGCAGAACCAGTGGAACTTCAGACCACAGTGGAGGTTAACCAATCAGCAGTGAGTTCCTTTCTATCACAGAGACACCACCCACTAGGCCCCAGGCAGATATTGAGGATCTGGATCTCTCTGTGTTTTACAAAGCCAGGCCAGAGGAGGAGACATAGAAGGCACTGGGACAGGCAGTGGCCATTGGCCTAGAAACCTGTTGAACCTGAGCTGCCTCTTTCCTGAAGGAAGTGATGAGGAAGGGCCACTGCAGCACTGAGTGATCTGTCAGAGGATGAGCTTCTAGTGTAGGTCTGTCATTCCAGTTGATAGATGCACATTATGAAGTCTCTGTTGTCTTTTTTGAGGAGTCAGCTGTGTTTATTGCAGCTGAGTAGATTTCAGGTCTTTATCCCACTGAACGAGCCAGGGTAGTGCCTTGTGTATCACTAGGTTCATCATGAAGAGTCTTCCAGAGAGAATGACATGCTTGATTCCAGTCTGGAGTCCATCGAGGGTCTCACTGCCAAAGAGCTGCTGGCTCCTATTTCCAACAAGTCCAATTAATGCCCCAGATGAAACCCTGCCTCCCACCGGAGCTGTTCTTCAGCACAGGAGCTGAGACTGAACCTTCAGAGACTCTAAAGCTGTAGAATCCTATACAGGAAACTTACCCACAGGAAACTCACCCACAGGAAACTCACCCACAAGAAATTCACCCACAGGAAATTCTCCCACAGGAAACTCACCCTCAGGAAACTTACCTGCAGGAAACTCACCCACAGGAAACTCACCCACAAGAAATTCACCCACAGGAAATTCACCCACAGGAAACTCACCCTCAGGAAACTCACCCACAGGAAACTCACCCACAGGAAACTCACCCACAAGAAACTCACTCACTGGAAACTCACCCTCAGGAAACTCACCCACAGGAAACTCACCCTCAGGAAACTCACTCACAGGAAACTCATTTGCACAACATTTGTCTACAGGAAATTGGTTTCCATGTTATCTTAGAGGTTCATCCCATTGTGGGAATGGTGTTGTCTTATCTTCCTATCCTAAAAAATTCTTCCCATTTCCCTTGGTGGAGGAGCCTCACATAGAGCAATGTCCTCACTGCCCCACAGGACAAGAATGTTCTTTTGAAATGCCCTCAGGAAATTATCTCCCCTTCTTTCCCTGAAATGCCGACAGGAATTCTTTATCTACTTGTAGTCTAGACTCGATAAACCTCCCATCTTCAAAGGCATTTTTGTCTCTGATGCAGCATTGACTGATACAGCTGCGAGAACCTTCATCGGAGTTGAAGACCCTTTGGGTGGAAGTTTCCTTGCCCGTGTTCGATGGTGTGAGCGGACGATATGGTGAGAAAGCCAGAAGTCGGTTTCATGATCGTCCACTCAGCCCGTCGATGGCATCTGTGTTTTCCACCATCAGACACCAGGAACTTCACTGTAATACACCTGCATGTCATTATAAGGCCAGACTGCTGGCATTAGCCCCCACATTGGATCATCCGAGCATCTCGGTGTGACTGTGCACTGACGTGTTTCACAACAGCATATAAAAGGCGTGCACTTGGCGGACTGCACTTTGAGGGGAACTCGGAGGTGAGTGAACAGTAACGTTGTGGAGCGCTCGCCTGGCTCACCTGATGGACTCCAAAGTTGAGACACATTGTAGCGGGGAGGCAAGGGCAACCTCTGTGGTTGAGGTGAGTTGGGGGTGGGAAGGGGGGAAGGGCTGGCTGCAGTTGAAGGTTGTGCACGAGCATGTGTGGGGTGGGGCTGGGAACAGGGGGAGGGAAGCAGCCACGCATTGGGGGAACTTTGTGTAAAGTGATGGTTCCTCTGCAACTGAGACAGTTCAGGCCCAGCCGTGTTGATGTGTGTGGAGTCAGGGCCTCTAGATTATCTGCCCACTCAAGCAGCACAGAGGCATGAAAGGGCCACCAAGTGATCCAGAGCCTTCCAGCTCTCGGACACAGACTGCAAACTGATGAGTGTTTAACTGGACAGCAGAGCAGTTGGATGACTGGGCTCATTGTACAATCTCCTCGCTAAATCTGACCATGGGGCTGGAGATGCTCACAGCCCCATTGCAATGTCACTATCCCAGTTTGGACCAGTCTCCCCCGTGGTTGAAGCTAACAGGGCAGCCTTGCAGTGCGGGTTAGGAGAATGTCTGTGCCTGAGCTGAGAGCACAGGATGCAGTCCAATGGGCAAAGCTGCTGCCAATCGGTCAGGTGGAGTGGGGTGGAGGTGGGTGGGGTTCCGGACAGCCATGCTGAACTCTGGTCATCCAAGTGGTGGCCAGCACTCTCCGAGATGTGTTAAGGGGCTTCAGACTTAACCAGCAGAGGTTTTTAGTACACCCTTAGTAACATATGCATGTCTTTCATCCTGCAGGAGCATGGGGCCTGGTGACCTTGTTGGTCACCTCTCATGGTGTACAGAGAGCGCAGACGATGGAGGAGAGAGTGAAGGAGGCTCCTGACTGTGCAGAGGGAGGAGCAACACCCTCAGGAAGAAGGGGTGTCTGGGGCTCCCACACACCCCACTGAAGAGCCACATTGAGCTGTCACTGGTTGGCTCCTAGCTACTCTCAGGGTCTAAAGACGCCGCCTTCCATTCCTGCAGATGACTGAGGACCAGTGTCGCCAAAGACAGCACATGTCTAGGGAATCTGCCAGCTGCTGTGAGATTTGGTGCCATGAGAACATGGAGGGCATCCACTGCCAGTGGCCATGAAAGTGACCATGGCTCTCAATTACTGTGCCAGTGACGCCTGTCAGGTCTTCAAAGGTGACCTTTGTTTTATTAATTCACAGGATGTGGGCATCGCTGGCTGGGCCAGCATTTATTGCCCATCCTAGTTGCCCTTGAGAAGGTGGTGGTGAGCTGCCTTCTTGAACCGCTGCAGTCCATGTGGTGTATGTACACACACAGTGCTGTTAGGGAGGGAGTTCCAGGATTTTGACCCAGCAACAGTGAAGGAACGGCGATATATTTCCAAGTCAGGATGGTGAGTGTCTTGGAGGGGAACTTCCAGGTGGTGGTGTTCCCATCTATCTGCTGCCCTTGTCCTTCTGGATGGTAGTGGTCGTGGGTTTGGAAGGTGCTAAGGAGCTGCTGGTACTGTGTGTTGGTGGTGGAGGGAGTGAATGTTTGTGGATGTGGTGCCAATCAAGTGGGCTGCTTTGTCCTGGACAGTGTCCAGCTTCTTGAGTGTTGTGGGAGCTGCACTCGTCCAGAGCTATGTTGGATACCACAAGCCTCCATCAACAGATGCATCCATGAGGTCACAGATGCCATCCTTGTGAAGACACACAGCGTTGTGCAATAGCACCCGGAACCAGGAGAGTCAGGATGCAGAAGCGATTGGATTTGCCCAGGTCTCGGGTTTCCCCACAGGTGCAGGATGCCATCGACTGCTCTCACGTGGCACTCAGATCTCTGTCGCAACAAGGGGTCAACTATGTCAACCGCAAGGGATTCCATTCGCTGAATGTGCAACTGATGCACGAGCACCACAAACACATCCTGCACGTCTGTGCATGTTTCTCACGGAGTGTCCATCACTCCTACATTCTCAGGTCACTCAGCTCCTGACCTCATTACAGCCTTGGTTCAAACATGGACAAAAGAGCTGAACTCCCGAGGTGAGGTGAGAATGACTGCTCTTGACATCGAGGCAGCATTTGACCGAGTGTGGCATCAAGGAGTCCCGGCAAAACTGGAGTCAATGGGAATCAGGGGGAAAACTCTCCACTGGTTGGAGTCATACCTAGCACAAAGGAAGATGGCTGTGGTTGTTGCAGGTCAGTCATCTCAGCTCCAGGACATCACTGCAGGAGTTCCTCAGGGTAGTGTCCTCGGCCCAACCATCTTCAGCTGCTTCATCAATGACCTTCCTTCCATCATAATGACAGAAGTGGGGGTGTTCGCTGATGATTGCACAATGTTCAGCACCATTCGCAACTCCTCAGATACTGAAGCAGTCCATGTCCAAATGCAGCAAGACCTGGACAATATCCAGGCTTGGGCTGACAAGTGGCAAGTAACATTCACACCACACAAGTGTCAGGCAATGACCATCTCCAACAAGAGAGAATCTAACCATCGCCCCTTAATGTTCAATGGCATTACCATCACTGAATTCCTCACTATCAACATCCTGGGGGTTACCATTGACCAGAAACTGAACTGGACTAGCCATATAAATACTGTGGCTGCAAGAACAGGTCAGAGACTAGGAATCCTGCAGCAAATAACTCAACTCCTGACTCCCCAAAGCCTGTCCACCATCTACAAAGCACAAATCAGGAGTGTGATGGAATACTCCCCACTTGCCTGGATGAGTGCAGCTCCCACAACACTCAAGGAGCTTGACACCATCCAGGACAAAGCAGCCCACTTGATTGGCACCACATCCACAAGCATTCAATCCCTCCACCACCGACACACACTGGCAGCAGTGTGTGTACCATCTACAAGATGCACTGCAGGAATTCACCAAATCTCCTATGACAGCACCTTCCAAACCCGCGAGTTCTACCATCTAGAAGGACAAGGGCAGCAGATAGATGGAAACATAATCACCTGGAAGTTTCCCTCCAAGTCACTCACCATCCTGACTTGGAAATATATCGCCGTTCCTTCACTGTCGCTGGGTCAAAATCCTGGAACTCCCTCCCTAACAGCACTGTGGGTGTACCTACACCACATGGACTGCAGCGGTTCAAGAAGGCAGCTCACCACCACTGTCTCAAGGGCAATTAGGGATGGGCAATAAATGCTGGCCCAGCCAGTGAAGCTCACATCCTGTTAACGAATAAAAAGAAAAATATTAATATCAAGGCGTTGATTGACTGGGAGCCACAAATACATGGGTGATGAGTGAACACGTCTTACTGTGAGTTAGGACATTGGGCAATAGAATTTTGGATGACCCCAAGTTTGGAAAGCAGACAGGAGAGGTTTGGAATATTTGAGTCTAGAGAGAGCCAAGGCTTGCATAAGGGTTTCAGCAACAGATGGGCCCAGCCAGATCAAGTGGAGCGATGTGGAAGGAATATGTGGCCTTGGAAATGGAGATGAGGTTGTTACTGCTTCTCAAGATCTAAAATGACACCAAGGTTGTGAACAAACTGTCTTAATGTCAGACAGCTGCCAGTCTGAGGAGTGACGTGGGCAGATAGAGAACAGAATTTGGATTGGGGGCTGAAATAATGGCTTCAGTCTCTCCCAGTATTTAACTGGAGTAAATTTCTACCTATTCAGAACTGAATGTCAGATAAGCAGCCTGATATGGAAAGATGTGGTATATCAAAGAGTAGAGACAAGGTGAAATTATAATATGGGAAATGATGGTCAGAGAATGGCAGGAAGGGACAGAGAGGAAAAAACCTAAGAATATGCCAGCAGTCAAGATTAAATATTACAAAGATAAAGACAAAGATAAAAAAAGATAAAGTTGAAGGCTCTGTAACTGAATGCATGTAGCATTTATATTAAGGCACAATTAATAGCGCACATTGAAGTAAATTAATATGACCTGGTAGCCATTATGGAGACGTGGCTGCAGGATGACAAGGATTGGGCCCTGAATATTGACATTCAAGAAGAATAGGAAGCTAGGTAAAGGTGGAGGGGTAGCGCTGTTAATCAAAGAGGGCATTGGTGCAATAGTTAGAGATGACCTTGGTTCAGGAGATCTGGATGTAGAATCGGTTTGGGTGGAGATGGGGAATAGTAAGGGAAAAAGTCACTAATGGGAGTGGTCTACAGCCCCCTAACAGTAGCCACAGTGTAGGACAAAGTATTCAAGAGAAAATATTGTGTGCTTGTGATAAAGGGACGGCAATAATCGTGGGTGATCTTAACCTACACATAAACTGGAAAAATCAGATTAGAAGGAGTAACTTGGATGAGGAGTTCTTAAAATGCTTTCGAGATAGTTTCTTAGAGCAGCATGTTCTGGAACCAATCAGAGAGCAGGTTATATTAGACTTGGTATTGTGTAATGTGCCAGGATTAATTAATGACCTCAGAGTAAAGGCACCGCTAGGTAGCAGCAACCACAATATGATTGAATTTTACATCCAGTTTGAAAGGAAGAAGAGTGGGTCTAAGACTAGTATCTTAAACTTAAATAAGAGTGACCATATGGGGATGAAAGCTGAGCTAGCTGAAGTGAACTGGGAAACTAGGCTAGTGGATAGATCAGTAGAGAAGCAGTGGCTGACATTTATGGGGATATTTCAGAATATTCAGAATGAGTATATTCCTACTATAAAGAAAAATTCTAAGGGGAGGACCCACCATCCATGGTTAACTAGACACGTTAAGGAAAGCATCAAACTTAACGAAAAAGCAAACAACTCTGCAAAGATGAGTGGCAAGGCAGAAAATTAGTCAGAATATAAAGAAGGGCAGAGAATGACTAAAAGTTTAATCAGGAGAAAGAAGTTGGAGTATGAGAGGAAGCTAGCTAGAAATGTAAAAACAGATAGCAAGAGTTTCTACAGGTATTTAAAATGGAAAAGAGTAAGTAAAGTGAATGTTGGTTCTCTAGAGAGTGACAGTCAACAGTTGATAATAAGGAAATGTTGGAAGAAATGAACATATATTTTATTTCTGTCTTTGCTACAGGGGGCACTGTTTTAAAATTAAGGGCCACCCTTTTAGGACAGAGATGAGGGGAATTTTTTTCCCTCAGGGTTGTTCAACTTTGGAACTCTCTGCCTCAGAAGTGGAGGCGGGGCCATTGAATATTTTTAAGGTGGAGGTAGATAAATTCTTGTTAGGCAAGGGAATCAAAGATTATCGGGGTTAGATGGGAATGTGGAAATGGAAACACAAGCAGATCAGCCATGATCTTATTGAATGGTGGAGCAGGCTTGAGGGGCCAAATGGCCTACTCCTGTTCCTATTTCATATGTTCGTGTACACATACGATAATTCAGCAAAAGTGGAGGGACATTGGTGTGAGAGAGCTGGGTGTGGTCAGTGTACATCTGGAGCCTGAGGTATTTTTGGATGATGTTGATGATGTCAATGAGAAGCAGGAGGGAGCCAAAGACAGAGCTTTGTGGGTAGTTCATAGTTCATGCTATGACATAAACACACATATGAACATTGATAGGTAATCAGGGTAGGGTAACTGGATGAGGGATTCGATTGAACAGGTGATCCAGAGCATTCCCACACAGCATGCAGACGTGGAAAGGGTAACTTGACCTGAACAAAAAGCATTATTGATGAGTACTTGTAGGATATCTGAGTTTGAACGCATGCATTCTGTAAGAGGTTTTTTTTATTATTCGTTCATGGGATGTGGGCATCACTGGCTAGGCCAGCATTTATTACCCATCCCTAATTGCCCTTGTTCAGAGGGCATTTAAGAGTTAACCATGGAACCACATGTAGGCCAGATTTCCTTCCTGAAAGGACGTTAGTGAATCAGATCGGTTTTTACAAGTAATGGTCATCGTTAGACTTTTAATTCCAGATTTTTATTGAATTCAAATTCCACCATCTGCTGTGGCAGGATCCAAGCCTAGGGAACTCTGGAATACTAACCAGTGATAACACCACCATACCACCACCTCACTAATGTTAAGGAGAAAGATCTTCAGATAAAGAAAACAACAACCAGGAACAACTATAAACTGCTCAAAATAGGTTGTAAGGATAAGCCCAGCAATTACAGGCCAGTCAGTTTAACTTCAGTGGCGGACAAGATTCTAGAAACAATTATTCAGGATAGAATTAGTAGTCACATGGAAAAATATGGGTTGATAGGGAAGAGCCAACATGGATTTCTAAAGGGGAAATTGTGTTTAACTAACTTTCCGGAGTTTTTTGAAGAGGTAACAGAAAAGGTCAATGAGGGTAATGCTGTTGATGTGGTCTACATGGACTTTCAAAAGACATTTGACACAGTGCCACACAACAGACTTGTGAGAAAAGTTATTGCTCATAAAATAAATGGGACAGTAGCAACATGGATACAAAATTGGCTGAAAAATGGGAAGCAGAGAGAAATGGTTAATGAATATTTTTCGGACTGGAGGTCGGTATTAGGACGCTTGTGTTCCTGATATATATTAATGATCTAGATCTTGGTGTGGAGGGGACAATTTCAAAGTTTGTGGATGATATGAAGCTTGGGAGTGTTGTGAACTGCGAGGAGGATGGTGTGGAACTTCAAGAGGACATGGAGAAGTTGGAGGAGCGGGCAGATAAGTGGCAGATGAAGTTCAATGTGGAGAAGTTTGGGGTGATGCATTTTGGAAGGAAGAACATGGACAGACAATATAAAATAAGGGGTGGAATTTTGAAGTGGGTGCAGGAGCAGAAAGACCTGGGTGTATATGTGTATAAGATGATTGAAGGTGGCAGGACAGGTGGAGAGAGCAGTTAATAAATATAGTATCCTGGGCTTTATTAATAAGGATGTAGAGTTCAATAGCAGGGTGTTTATGTTGAGCTTGGATAACACACTTGTTAGACCTCAGCTGGAATGTGTGTATGGTTCTGGGAGCCACACCACTAGAAGGATGTGAACACATTGGAGAGAGGGCAGAAGAGGTTTACAAGAATGGTTCCAGGGATGAGAAACTTCAGCTATGAGGATAGCTTGGAGAGGTTGGGACTGTTCTCCTTGGAGAGAAGAAGCTGAGAGGAGATTTGATAGAGATGTTCAAAATCATGAGGGGCCTGGACAGATTAGATAGGGAGAAGCTGTTCCCACTCGTAAAAGGATTGCGAGTGAGAAGGCACAGATTCAAAGTGATTTGCAAAAGAAGCAAATGTGATGTGAGAAAAAGCTTTCACACAGCGAGTGGTTCGGGTCTGAAATACACGGCCTGGAAGTGTGGTGGAGGCAGGTTCAATCGAGGCATTTAAGAGGGCATTGGATGATTATTTAAATAGAAACAATGTGCAGGGGTATGGGGAAAAGGCAGGAGATTGGCACGGAGTCATAATGCTCATTCGGAAACCCAGAGCAGACATGAAGGGCTGAATGGCCTCGTTCTGCACCAGAACAATCCTCTGATTCTGTGAATGACAACAAGAGGTGCAGAGGAGGATGAATTAGGGGATGTGACTCAGGTTAATCCCAAAAAGCTCAATAATTACTGATAGTTCAGATCCTAGTAGGAGATGTTAGTGCTACACAAAGTGAGAGGAGCTTGTTTGCAGACAGTGGTAGAAGGTTTCTGACACCTCGATGTGAAAGGGAAAGATTTTTAATGAATGGAAACATAATGCCAGGTGATGGGTTAGGAACTGCAGGAGCAGAACACACTATTCTGTTCACTCGGCTCAGCTAGGCACCCACAGGCTGGAACATCTATTTTCTTCATTCACAAAATGTGGGCATCACTGGCTGGGCCAGCATTTATTGCCCATCCCTAATTGCCCCTTGAGAAGGTGGTGGTGAGCTGCTGCCTTGAACCGCTGCAGTCCATGTGGTGTAGGTACACCCACAGTGCTGTTAGGGAGGGAGTTAGAACCACAGAACCATAGAACACTACAGCACAGAAAACAGGCCATTCGGCCCTTCTAGTCTGCGCCGAAATATTATTCCGCTAGTCCCATTGACCTGCACCTAGTCCATAACCCTCCAGACATCTCCCATCCATGTATCTATCTAATTTATTCTTAAAACTTAAGCGTGAGCCCGTATTTACCACGTCAGATGGTAGCTCGTTCCACACTCTCACCACTCTCTGAGTGAAGAAGTTTCCCCTAATGTTCCCCCTAAATCTTTCCCCTTTCACCCTAAAGCCATGTTCTCTCATGTTTATTTGTCCTAATCTAAGTGGAAAGAGCCTACTTGCATTTACTCTGTCTATACCCCTCATAATTTTGTAAACTTCTATCATATCTCCCCTCATTCTTCCACGCTCCAAGGAATAAAGTCCTAACCTGTTTAATCTTTCCCTGTAACTCAACTCCTTAAGACCCAGCAACATCCTAGTAAATCTTCTCTGCACTCTCTCAATCTTACTGATATCCTTCCTGTAGTTAGGCGACCAGAACTGCACACAATACTCCAAAGTTGGCCTCACCAATGTCTTATAGATGTGCATGTAGAACACACAGGTGTGCAATAGGTGGGTGTGTAACCCGATGGTATTTCTCTAGTCCTGAGTGCTATGAGCTGAAATAGTACAATGTCTTTATTAGAACTGAATGTAACAGGGCTGTCCCCACCCTGATCCCCATGGAAGAGATCACATGACAGTTACAAGCCAGGCAGGACTTTGAGTGCATGATTACATTTCAAACCCTAACATCCTTCTTTTCATAACGAACAAAAGACAAGTTTGCATGCACTATCACGTGTAACTGTGAATTACCCACTATACACCCACTGTACTCCTGCATTATTCTCATCAGCCTCTGCATATAAGCTGACTCCTGTTGAGAGTGTTGAAGGTTTGCACGCTGCCTGGCCCTCCAATGCTCAGCTCTGGCAGTGCTTATCAAAATGAAACTTTGCTTTCTACCATTTCACCTTGATCTTTTCACCCACACCTGTTACTACCTCTGGATTTAGAAGCTTTTCTGCTATTGGAACAGAGGATCTTCAAAATTTAATCTCAGATCCATTTCTGACACCTAGTTACAAGCTCAAACAGTACAGTGTTTCTCGTGCAATGTCTTTATTAGAAACTCCATGTAACGTGGCTGCCCCTAGCCTGCCTGTGCCTCATGGCGGAGGTCACATGACTACTGCAAGTCAGATAGGACCTTTAGTACATAAGAACATGAGAACTAGGAGCAGGAGTAGACAATTCAGCCCCTTGAGCCTGCCCCGCCATTCATTACGATCATGGCTGATCTCATTTCGGCCTCAACTCCAATTTCCCGCCCTCTCCCCATAACCTTTCAACCCGTTATAATTAAAAATCTATCTATCTCCTCCTTAAATTTATTCAGCGTCCCGGCATCCACTGCACTCTGAGGTAGTGAATTCCACAGATTCACGACCCTTTGAGAAAAGTAATTTCTCCTCATCTCTGATTTAAGTCTATCACCACTTAGCCTAAAACTATGGCCTCTCATTCTAGAATGCCCCACAAGGGGAAACATCAGCTCCACGTCTACTTTGTCTATCCCCTTTAGCATCTTATATACCTCAATTAGATCTCCTCTCATCCTTCTAAACTCTAGCGAGTATAGGCTTAAACTGCTCAATCTCTCCTCATAAGACAAGCCCCACATCTCTGGAATCAATCTAGTGAACCTCCTCTGAACCGCCTCCAATGCAACTACATCCTTCCTCAAGTAAGGGAACCAAAACTGTGCACAGTGCCCCAGGTGCGGTCTCACCAATGCCTTGTACAGTTGTACCCTATATCCCATGTGACTTTACCTTCTTTATAAGTCTCCCATGTGGGACCTTGTCAAAGGCTTTGCTGAAATCCATATAAACTACATCAACTGCACTACCCTCATCTACACCCCTGGTCACCTCCTCAAAAAATTCAATCAAATTTGTTAGGCATGACCTCCCTCTGACAAAGCCATGCTGACTATCCCTGATCAAACCTTGCCTCTCCAAGTGGAGATAGATTCTCTCCTTCAGAATTTTCTCCAATAGTTTCCCTGCCACTGACGTGAAACTCAACTTGTGTATTAATCTTTTGTGTGGCACGTTATCAGAGTCCAAATATACTACATCTACAGGATCCCCATTATCCACTTTGCTTGTTACATCTACAAAGAACACTAGCAAATTAGTCAAAAACGAATTACTCTTCATAAAACCATGCTGACTCTGATGGATTGCATTTTGACTTTCCAAATGCCCCATTACTACTTCATTAATAATGGATTCCAACAATTTCCCAATGACAGACGTTAAACTAACTGCTCTATAGTTTCTTACTTTCTCCCTCCCCCACTTTTTGGATAAGGGCGTTATATCAACATTTTTCCAATCCACTGGAACCTTTCCAGATTCGAGGGAATTTTGGAATATTATAGCCAATGCACCCACTATCTCCACTGCCACTTCCTTTAAGACCCTGGGATGTAGCCATCAGGTCCTGGGGATTTGTCACCCTTTAATCCCAATAGTTTTCTCAGTACTTTTTCTCTAGTGATGGTGATTGCTCTCTAAGTTTCTCTTTCTCTATACCCTCTGCACTACCTGTTATTATTGGGGTGGTACTAGTGCCCTCCACCATGAAAACTGAGGCAAAATATTGATTAAGTGTCTCTGTCATTTCCACGTTCCCTACAATTAACTCCTCCAAGACTGCATTTCAATCCCAAACATTGAAGATGGCTATAGCACTTTTTGTAGCTGTTATTATTTAGCAGAGTCAAGGGCTTTAGCAGTTCACGGGTTGACATTGCAATCCTGAGGTTTTGAGTATCTGTAAATAATCGGAGTTAAGGGGCATGGGTGTGTGATGTGTGGGGGTGGTAATGAGTCGATGTTTCTCTCCCTCTCCCTGCTGATACCACCCTGTCTGTCATTTTACAGTGTGAGTATTAATCCTTTTCCAGCACTGAATATACCACCTGAAACTTCAAACAGCTGCTGAGACTCTGTGAATTATTGATAGACAGGTTGCTGTCCATCACTGACATCCTCACATCCCAGGTACAACCCGGACACATGATCTGCCTGATCAGCAGGGCGAATCTCGGCAGAGTAAACTGTTTCTGTTTCTATTATTATTATTTTTAAAGTCTATTTCCACTCGTTGTTTTATCCCCACCTTTTAGCCTATTTTGATCTTTTCTCTCTCACCGTCTCCACCCCCACCCCCACTAGGGCCATCAGTCACTTGCTCATCCTGCTTTCTACTCTTAATGTCGCCATTAGCACCTCCTTTAGCCAGTATCACCACCATCAACACTCCTTCGTCCTTTTGTTTATCACATCTTTGGCAATCTCTCCTTTGCCTCCACCTATCACTGGCCTTCTATCCAGCTTCATCTGTCCCAACCCCCCTTAAATAGTATATATTTCACCAAATTTCTACTTCTCTTTAGTTCTGATGAAGTCATACGGACTCAAAACATTAACACTGTCTTTCTCTCCACAGATGCTGTCAGAGCTGCTGAGATTTTCCAGCAATTTTTGTTTTTATTTCAGATTTCCAGCGTCCGCAGTATTTTACTTAAACCATGACTGGTGGTTGACCTCCTTTCAACCAATGTGCAGTGACCCTGACTGAAAGATCCCAGTACCTCAGTTCCTCTGCATCTGGGGAGAGAGCCCCCCCGCTCGAGATTCTGGGGAGAGAGCCCCCCCGCTCAAGATTCTGGGGAGAGAGCCACCCCCACCCCCCGCTCGAGATTCTGGGGAGAGAGCCCCCCCTGCTCGAGATTCTGGGGAGAGAGCTCCCACGCTTGAGATTCTGGGGAGAGAGAACCCCCGCTCGAGATTCTGGGGAGAGAGCACCCCCGCTCGAGATTCTGGGGAGAGAGCACCCCCGCTCGAGATTCTGGGGAGAGAGAACCCCTGCTCGAGATTCTGGGGAGAGAGCTCCCACGCTCGAGATTCTGGGGAGAGAGCCCCCCCGCTCGAGATTCTGGGGAGAGAGCCCCCCCGCTCGAGATTCTGGGGAGAGAGAACCCCCGCTTGAGATTCTGGGGAGAGAGGCCCCCCCCGCTCGAGATTCTGGGGAGAGAGAACCCCCGCTCGAGATTCTGGGGAGAAAGGCCCCCCCCAGCTCGAGATTCTGGGGAGAGAGAACCCCCGCTCGAGATTCTGGGGAGAGAGCACGCCCGCTCGAGATTCTGGGGAGATAGGCCCCCCCCAGCTCGAGATTCTGGGGAGAGAGAACCCCCGCTTGAGATTCTGGGGAGAGAGCTCCCACGCTCGAGATTCTGGGGAGAGAGAACCCCCGCTCGAGATTCTGGGGAGAGAGCCCCCCCGCTCGAGATTCTGGGGAGAGAGAACCCCCGCTTGAGATTCTGGGGAGAGAGCCCCCCCGCTCGAGATTCTGGGGAGAGAGAACCCCCCAGCTCGAGATTCTGGGGAGAGGGCACCCCCGCTCGAGATTCTGGGGAGAGGGCACCCCCACTCGAGATTCTGGGGAGAGGGCACCCCCGCTCGAGATTCTGGGGTCGGCATTTACAATAACAACTCAGAATTAGCACCTCAAATACAGCGAAATTTCACAGGGTGCCTCATCAAAGTGCAAATCTGCCCCAGACTGATATCATCCACAAAAGGTGAGAATAGGATGAGTGGACCAATAAATTAGACAAAAAGGAGGGATGTAAGAAGTGGGATGAAAGAATATTCTTAAGAAATGTGACAAAGATCAGAATGTCACACCATCAAAGGGTCAGTACTGAGGGAGTGCTGCACTGTCAGAGGGTAAGTACTGAGGGAGTGCTGCACTGTCAGAGGGTCAGTACTGAGGGAGTGCTGCACTGTCAGAGGGTCAGTGCTGAGGGAAACCTTCGGAGGGTCTGTACTGAGGGAGTGCTGCACTTTCAGAGGATCAGTACTGAGGGAGTGCTGCACTGTCAGAGGGTCAGTACTGAGGGAGTGCTGCACTGTCAGAGGGACAGTACTGAGGGAAACCTTCGGAGGGTCTGTACTGAGGGAGTGCTGCACTTTCAGAGGATCAGTACTGAGGGAGTGCTGCACTGTCAGAGGGTCAGTACTGAGGGAGTGCTGCACTGTCAGAGGGTCAGTACTGAGGGAGTGCTGCACTGTCAGAGGGTCAGTACTGAGGGAGTGCTGCACTGTCAGAGGGTCAGTACTGAGGGAGTGTTACACTGTCAGAGGGTCAGCACTGAGGGAGTGCTGCACTGTCAGAGGGTCAGTACTGAGGGAGTGCTGCACTGTCAGAGGGTCAGTACTGAGGGAGTGCTGCACTGTCAGAGGGTCAGTACTGAGGGAGTGCTGCACTGTCAGAGGGTCAGTACCGAAGGAGTGTTGCACTGTCAGTGGGTCAGTACTGAGGGAGTGCTGCACTGCCAGAGGGTCAGTACTGAGGGAGTGCTGCACTGTCAGAGGGTCAGTACTGAGGGAGTGCTGCACTGTCAGAGGGTCAGTACTGAGGGAGTGCTGCACTGTCAGAGGGTCAGTACTGAGGGAGTGCTGCACTGTCAGAGGGTCAGTACTGAGGGAGTGCTGCACTGTCAGAGGGTCAGTACTGAGGGAGTGCTGCACTGTCAGAGGGTCAGTACTGAGGGAGTGTTGCACTGTCAGAGGGTCAGCACTGAGGGAGTGCTGCACTGTCAGAGGGTCAGTACTGAGGGAGTGCTGCACTGTTGTAGGGTCAGTACTGAGGAGGTGCTGCACTGTCAGAGGGTCAGTACTGAGGGAGTGCTGCACTGTCAGAGGGTCAGTACTGAGGGAGTGCTGCACTGTCAGAGGGTCAGTACTGAGGGAGTGCTGCACTGTCAGAGGGTCAGTACCGAAGGAGTGCTGTACTGTCAGAGGGTCAGTACTGAGGGAGTGCTGCACTGTCAGAGGGTCAGTACTGAGGGAGTGCTGCACTGTCAGAGGGTCGGTACTGAGGGAGTGCTGCACTGTCATAGGTGCTCATTTTTGGAATTTTATTCTAAATCCAATATTTGGTCCCATGGATATGAATAATTCAATGGGGTATTCGAAGAAGAGCAGAGCAGATCTCCCCGGTCCCCTGGCCAGTATTTATGCCTCAATCATTATTACCCTCGTTTATCTTATTCTTGTGTATACCATCTCTATGTGTGTGAAACAATTACTGTATTTGTACAAATACCCAGACTACAAACACATCATAATAACTCCCTCCCTAACAGCACTGTGGGTGTACCTACACCACAGGGACTGCAGCGGTTCAAGAAGGCAGCTCATCACCATCTTCTCAAGGGCATCTAGGGATGGGCAATAGATGCTGGCCCAGCCAACAAAGCCCTCATTATGTGAATGAATAAAAGAATAGAATTCATCATACAGGAAGCAGTCTGGGACACTTTCTGAGCCAATGTGATGCTCTCTCACCACACTGTCTGCTGTTCAGTTGGAGTGAGACCAACTTCAACCAATCTCCCAGCTATAAATCCAAGTTTAACTAACTAATCTCAACATTGTGGGTAAAACAACGTAAAAATATGAATGAAGTAAATGAGAAAGGTCAGCAGTGCTGGAGCTGCATGTGTGTGGAGTCTGGTTCAGATTGTGGATGTGCTTTGAGGATGATTGATTGGATACTGTTGTGCCAGAGGCCCTGGTACAATGATGCCAATCAACTAGAAGCAAATCTGGGCAGATTTCAAATATTGAGAAGTGACATCTCCCTGGGTAAAGGGCTTGGTGTGGCAGTATATATATAAACTGCAACATGGGAGTATCAGACAGAGAATTGCAGCACAGAGACAGGCCATTCAGCCCCATAGACCTATACTGGTGTTTGTTTTCTCCACTGTGTCTGCTCCTGTCTTACTACAGCTCCCCCATCAGGAAGAGAGGGGCAGAAGGGAGAGGAGGTCGGGTGTCCCAATGCAGTTTCTAGAGGAGGGTCCTGTGGGGGGAGAGGCGCAGGCACAAGGGGTGCAGGGCCAGCAGGTAGTCCAGGGTGGAAGGGTCCACAGAAGATGCCACTATCCTGCTGCCAGGGATTACAGGCAGCAATGCAGCTACCTCAATATGTCTGAGGTGCAATGCCGAAGGAGGCTCCAGGGAGATAGTGACCTCCATTTGCCAGATGATTGGGTCTGAGATCAGCTCTGACTGTGTGGGTGGACACTGTGGGCTCTGAAGGTCACAGTGGCCTTCAACTTCTAAGCCTCCAGCTGTTTCCAGGGGTCAGTGGGGGATCTGTTTGGAGTCTCCCAATCAGCTGTTTACAGTTGCATCAAGCTGGTGACAGAAGCTCTGTTCAGACAGGTACTGACCTTTATTCTTTACCGTATGGATGAAGCCAGCCAGGCTGAGTGAGCCAGAGACTTTGCAGCGATTGCTGGGTTCCCCAGTGTACAGGGTGCAATCGACTGCACACATGTGGCCATCAAGGTCCCAGCGAGTCAGCCGGGTGTCTTCATCAACAGGAAGGGATTCCACTCCATGAACCTGCAGATAGTGTGTGACCACAGGGTGCAGGTTCTGCAAGTCTGTGCAAGGTATCCAGGCAGCTCCCGTGGCGCTTACATCCTGAGACACTCCCAGGTGCTGAGACTCTTCAGTGCTCCAGCCCGGCTGGATGGATGGATGCTGGGTGATAAGAACTATCCATTGAAAGGTGGCTCATGATGTCTCTCCGTCACCCAAGAACAGAGGCAGAGCAGCGTTATAATAGGAGCCGCGCCTCCACAAGAGCGGTGATAGACAGAACCATAGGTCTTTTCAAGATGAGCTTCCAATGCCTGGACCATTCAGGGGATGCACTACAATACCCCCCAGAGTGGGTGTCACTGATAGTGGTTCCATGCTGCATTCTCCACAATCTGGCACTGACAAGGGGGGACCCACTGGAGGAAGAGGGTCCTGATGCAGCTCCACAGGCCACAGAGGATGGATCCAGTAGTGAGTCAGAAGAGGAGCAGAGTGAGGAGAACGCTGAGGGTGTGGAGACAGATCTCTGTAACCTCCAGGGAGGCAGGGACACCAGGGATGTCCTGATCCAACGTTCCTTCAGCTCGGCTGCCAAAGATGTGCTGTGACCTCAGGCCAGGGCTGCTGCCTCTATCCCGGGTGTCTGAAATGACCCTTTCATTTAAACCCAGAGTCCACTCAGTGCCTGTGCAATAAAGTTTAGAGTCACTCATGTCCAGCATTACAGACTGGAATACCCTGCACCAGATAAAAAATGTGAAGCATAGTCAGGCCATGAAGACAAAAGCAAAATTTATCTCATGTTGACACACAAAACAAACAAACATAATAATATTAATGGTCTCACCAGTAAACATATAAACAAAACACGGCAGAACAGAAGATCACCCGTGACCAGTCCCTCTTGTGCTCATGGTGCCTTAAACCTACGTTTACGAGGGCTGCGTCTTGGTACCTGCTCCCCCCTCACTGGCACTGGCACTGGAGGCAGCTGCTGACTCTGCTGTCCTGCTGGGCTTGATGACCTTGGCGATCGTCCTCTGGCCAGTGCTGGCCCTGCCTGGGAGGGAGCGGCCAGTGCTATGGCTGGCATCTCCCCAGTCACTGTACCCTCATCAGATGCCACGGTCACTGGCAGAGGGGCGGAGGAGCTGCTGCCATTATCCAGAGCATCCTGAGAGGAGCCCACAGAGACGCCTGGCAGCTGCTGTGCCTACATGAGGTCACTCTGGATCATTTATGGCTGGAATACTGGGTGCTTCAACCATCTCCCACACTGGCACTGACCACCTGAGGCCATTACCTGTGTGAGGGCTGCAGGTCCGAGCTCAACCCCAGGAATCCCTCATCCTGTCCTTGGAGCAGCCTCTCCATGAGAGTCACCACTCTCTCAATGGAGGAGGCAGAGCGCTCGGCCATGAGGGTCAATGCAGTGTTCTTGCTCCACATGGACTCCTCCACAACAGGCACACAGACCCTCATGGATAATCACAGACCCTCATGGATCCCCCCAGGCCCTTATGGATCTCCACAGACCCTCATGGATCTCCCCAGATCCTCCCGCTGGACAACCAGACCCTGCTGCCTAATGGACGACTCCAGAGGCTCATCATCTGCCTTCGACTCAGCATCACCCTGATCGCCAGCAGCCATCTGACTGCCAGTGCCCTGGGCACTCTCTGCCCAGCGAGTGTGAAGTACCCTCACTGCTGTGCACCGGCATTCTAGCCGATGATCTATTGCCCAGTGAGGTGCTGGTATCTGCGCTGGTGCCTGGTTCAGAGAGCGGGTGATGCAGATCCATCTGAAGCCTGGTGTCAGGGGTGGTTCTACGGGGCCCTGTGATTGGGTGCGTGCTGGAGAATCTAAGGGAGAACAACAACATGTCATTAGTTCTATGGCCATGCCTTCAGCTGCCTGGGCCGTAAAGCACTGGAATTTCCCCCCTAAACCTCTCCACCTCTCCATCTCCTTCAGGACACTCCTTAAAACTGTTTCCTTTGATCAGGCTTTTGCTGGCCTGTTCTAATCTCTTCTGATGTGGCTCAGTGATTGATAATGTTCCTGTGAAGGATATTGGGATATTTTGTTACGATATTTCATTTCGTTAGTGGAGCGTGACTGCCTCAGAGTGCTGGGAATTTGGTGAGTGGGGGAGTTCGGTGAGGTGGAAAAGGGGGTGCTCCTTTGCTTTTTCTATCTTTTGCACCCTGTAGGAATTGGTTCTTATTCAATTACAGGGGACGACGTTAGGTGTTTGGTGAGTATCTAGTAAGTAGTAAAGGTCCATTCTATTTCTAAAGTTTAAAATAGTACAGGAACATATGGTAAAATTAATAAAATATATAAAAGGGAAATAAGTAATTGAATAAAGTAATTAAGTAGATAATTAATTCACATTAAGGATGTCAGGGCAGGTGACGTGTCACAGCTGCAGCATGTGGGAGCTCTGGGAAGCCAGTGTGATCCAGGGTAAACACGTTGCTGTAAGTGTTTGTGGCTTGTGGATCTTGGCCTCAGCATCATTGAGCTGGAGGCTGAGCTGCAGACACTGTGACACGTCAGGGAGAGGGAGGTTACCTGGATGCTTTGTACCAGAAGTCACACCCCTTAGGATAAGGTCTTCTGATTTGGTAGATGATCAGGGATGGGAGGGTATGATTGGAGTGAGACAGGAAAGGGACCCAGAGGGCAGGAGTGTCAGCCTCTGCAATTGTCCAACAGGTTTGAGGTTCTTTCAGCTTTTTTTATTCATTCACAGGATGTGGGCTTCGTTGGCTGGGCCCAGCATCTATTGCCCATCCCTAGTTGCCCTTGAGAAGGTGATGGTGAGCTGCCTTCTTGAACCGCTGCAGTCCATGTGGTGTAGGTACACCCACAGTTCTGTTAGGGAGGGAGTTCCAGGATTTTGACCCAGCGACAGTGAAGGAACGGTGATATATTTCCAAGTCAGGATGGTGAGTGACTTGGAGGGGAACTTCCAGGTGGTGGAGTTCCCATCTATCTGCTGCCCTTGTCCTTCTAGATGGTAGTGGTCATGGGTTTGGAAGTTGCTGTCTAAGGAGCCTTGGTGAATTCCTGCAGTGCATCTTGTAGATGGTACACACACTGCTGCTACTGTGTGTCAGTGGTGGAGGGAGTGAATGTTTGTGGATGTGGTGCCAATCAAGCGGGCTGTTTTGTCCTGGACGGCGTTGAGCTTCTTGAGTGTTGTGGGAGCTGCACTCATCCAGGAAAGTGGGGAGTATTCCATCACACTCCTGACTTGTGTCTTGTAGACAGTGGACACGCTTTGGGGAGTCAGGACGTGAGTTACTCACTGCAGGATTCCTAGCCTCTGACCTCTTCTGGTAGCCACAGTATTTATATGGCTGGCCCAGTTCAGTTTCTGGTCAATGGTAACCCCCAGGATGCTGATAATGGGAGATTCAGCAATGGTGACGCCATTGAGTGTCAAGAGGCCTTGGATGAGAGTGGGGGCTGCAGGGCGGGTGAGCTAACAGACCATGGCACCATGGTACAGGAAGCCATTCAAGTGGGGAGAGCAAAAAGTAACATAGTGGCAGTAGTGGACAGTATAGTGAGGGTATGGTCAGTGTTCTCTGCAGCAAAGAACGAGAGTCCAGATGGCTGTGTTGCCTGCCTGGTGCTGGGGTGTGGGGTATCAGCTCAGGGCTGGAGAGGAACTTGTGATGGGAGGGGGAAGATCCAATTATTGTGGTCCATGTAGGTACCAATGACATAGTCAGGATGAGGAGCTAGACACCAAACAAAGACTCCGAACCACAAAAGTCATAATTTCTGGATTATTACCTGAGCCACACACAGACTGACATTGGGTAAATAAGACAAGAGAAATGAAGGTGTGGCTCAGAGTCTGATGTGGGAGAAGTGGGTTCTGGTTTGTGGGGCACTGGCACCAGTACTGGGGAAAGTGGGATTTGTACCGTTGGGATCGTCTACACCTGAACCGTGCTGAGGCTGGTGTCCTCCTGGGCCATTTAACTAGGGAGGAAGAGAGGGTTTTAAACTGAATAGTGGGGGCAAGGGATCAAATTTGGGAAGATGTGGTAAACCAAAGAGTAGAGACAAGGCAGGAGAGACAGGGGTTAATATGGGAAATGATAAACAGAGCATGGCAGGAAAGGATAGAGTGTGCAAATCGAGTAGGAAATAAGCAGGTAAGGCTAGAGATTACAAAAATAATAAAGACTCTGTATCTGAATGCACGGAGCGTTCAAAACAAAACAGAGGAGCTGATAGCACAAATAGCAATAAATAAGTATGATCTGCTAGCTATTACAGAGACATGGCTACAGGGTGACATAGATTGGGACCTGAATGTTGAAGGGTACATGATATTTAGGAAGGACAGGAAACTAGGAGAGGGTGGAGGGGCACTCTGTTCATTAATGATGGCGTTAGCAAATAGAGAGGGGTGACCTACGTTCTGGAAACCAGGATGTAGAAATGGTTTGGGTTGATTTGAGAAATCATAAAGGCAAGAAGTCACTTGTGGGAGTGGGCTACAAGCCCTCTAACCATACAGTAGAATGGGGTATAAAGGAAGAAATGCTGGGAGCTTGTCTGAAATGTACATCAAAAATCATGGGGGATTTCAATCCACATATAGGCTGGGAAAATCAGATGGGCAAAGATGGTGTATATGAAGAAGTCATTGAATGTTTTCAGGATGGTTTCTTAGAGCCAACCAGAGAACAGGTTATACCAGACCTGACATTAAGCAACAAGACAAGGTTAATTGATAACCTCCCAGTGAAGGCACCCCATTTGGCAGCAATCATAATATGATTGAATTTTACATTCAGTTTGAGGGAGAGAAGAGTGTGTCCAAAACTAGTATTTTAAACTTAAATAAGGGTAATTATGAAGGCATGAAAGCAGAGCTAGCTCGAGTGAACTGGCAAATGTGGTTAAAGGATGGCTCAATAAAGATGCAGTGACAGACAGTTAAGGCAACATTTTAGAAAACACAGAAAGAAAAATTTCAAGGACAAGGCCCACCATCTGTGATTAACTAAAAAAGCTAAAGACAGTATCAAACTTAAAGAAAAAGCATCCAATCACGCAAAGACAGGTGGCAGGTCAGAACATTGGAAAGAATATAAAGAACAGCAAAGAATGACAAAAGGATTAATAAGGAGGGAGAAATTAGAGTGCGAGAGAAAGCTAGCTCGTAATACAAAGACAGATAATAAGAGTTCCTATAGATATTTTAAAAAGAAAAGAGTTAACAAAGTGAGTGTTGGTCCTATAGAAAGTGAGTCTGGGGAATTAAAAGTGGAAAATAAGGAGATGGTGGATGAATTGACTAAAGAGGATGCAAGTAACATCCCAGAAATAGCTGTAAATCAGGAAATGGAAGAGAGGGAGGAGCTCAGGAAAATTACAATCACCAGGGAAGTGGTACTGAGCTGTGGACTGACAAGTCCCCGGATCCTGATCAACTTCACCCTAGTGTCTTAAAAGAAGTAGCTAGAGATAGTTGATGTGTTGGCTTTAATTTTCCAAAATTCCCTAGATTTGGGGATAAGTTCAAGGTAATCATACAGAGTCAACATTGTTCTTTGAAGAGGTAACATGTGCTGTGGATAACGGGGAACTGGTGGATGTACTGTACTTAGATTTGATAAAGTGCCATATCAAAGGTTATCATGGAAAATAAAAGCTCATGGTTTAGGGAATAATATATTGGCATGATTAGAAAATTGGCTACAAAGAGTAGGTATAAATGGATAATTTTATGGTTGGCAAGATGTAATGAGTGGAGTACCACAGGGATCAGTGCTGGGAGCTCAACTATTTACAATTTGTATAAATGACTTAGATGAAAGGGTCAAAGGTATGGTTGCTAAATTTGCTGATGACAAAAAGACAGGTGGAGAAGACATAAGGAGGCTACAAAGTGACATCGATAGGTTAAGTGAGTGGGCAAAGATCTGGCAAATGGAGTATAATGTGGGAAAATGTGAAATCGTCCATTTTGTCAGGAAGAATAAAAGAAAAGCTTATTATCTAAATGGTGAGAGATTGCAGAGCTCTGAGATTCAGAGGGATCTGGGTGTCCTAGTGCATGAATCACAAAAGGTTAGTATGCAGGTACAGCAGGTAATTAGGAAAGCTAATAGAATGTTATTGTTTATTGTGAGGGGAACTGAATACAAAAGCAGGGAGGTTATGCTTCAGTTGTACAGAGCACTGGTGAGACCACATCTGGAGTACTGTGTACAGTGCTGGTCTCCTTATTTAAGGAATGATGTAAATGCCTTAGAAGCAGTTCAGAGAAGGTTTACCTAATACCTGGAATGGGCGGGTTGTCTTATGAGGAAAGGTTGGACAGGTTAGGCTTGTATCCACTGGAGTTTAGAAGAGTAAGAGGTGACTTAATTGAAACCTTTAAGATCCTGAGGGGTCTTGACAGGGGGGATGTGGAGAAGATGTTTCCTCTTGTGGGAGAATCTAGAACTGGAGGTCACTGTTTAAAAAGACAGAGATGAGGAGAAATTTTTTCTCTCTGATGTTTGTAAGTCTTTGGAATTCTCTTCCTCAAAAGCTGGAAGCAGAGGCTTTGAATATTTTAAGGCCGATGTGGATAGATTCTTGATTAACAAGGGGGGTGACAGGTTATCGGGGGTTAGGCAGGAATGTGGGGTTGAGGTTACAGTCAGGTCAGCCATGATCTTATTGAATGGTGTAGCAGGCTCGAGGGGCCGAGTGGCCACTCCTGATCCTAATTCATATGTTTGTAATAAAGTTGCTACATAAATCAAGTTGTTGTTGTTGAATTTTTGATTGGATTTATTGGTGAGAGGCTATTAGAAATGGAAAGGCAGAGGCAAAATTGTTTAGATGGAATGAATAGATGGCAACAGAGGTAAACTATTGATGTGATAGACCCCCAGGCCCAGGTGAAAGCCTTGATTGGGATTGTGGGATGAGATAAGGAAGGAGTCAGCTAAGGAGCTAACAATTGTCATTAGAGATTTGAACTTACTGGAAATTGACTGGGACAGTCGTGGCCCTATCAGCAGGACAGCAAAGGCGTTTCTAGAGTTAATGGAAGACTGATTTCAGACTCGGGGTTTATCAAGGAATCAGCATAGGGAGAAAGCATCCTGAATTTGATTGACTAATCACAGAGTCACAGAATCACACAGTGCAGAAGAGGCCCTTCGGCCCATCGAGTCTGCACCGACACGTGAGAAACACCTGACCTACCTCCCTAATCCCATTTACCAGCACTTGGCCCATAGCCTTGAATGTTATGACGTGCCAAGTGCTCATCCAGGTACTTTTTAAAGGATGTGAGGCAACCCACCTCCACCACCCTCCCAGGCAGCGCATTCCAGACCGTCACCACCCTCTGGGTAAAAAAGTTTTTCCTCACATCCCCCCTAAACCTCCTGCCCCTCACCTTGAACTTATGTCCCCTTGTGACTGACCCTTCAACTAAGGGGAACAGCTGCTCCCTATCCACCCTGTCCATGCCCCTCATAACCTTGTACACCTCGATCAGGTCACCCTTCAGTCTACTCAGGCAGCGCATAGGGACAATCAAAACCTCAGCACGAAGGTGGGTGAGGATTTAAGTGCCAGTTATCATAAAATGATCGCATTTGACATTACAAGGATTGCAGATGTAAGAAAAAGCTAATGAAAGTTGGCAGTTTTAAAGGGTCTAACTTCATGGGCTGAGAGTTGTGCATCTTCATAATGTCTGCTCCATGGGGAAGATCCATTTTTCCAGTGCCTGATCAGATTTTATATGTGAGAATTTTGCAGTCATACATCACTGATTGCCAGACAGTTTACCGACTGTCACAGGGAAAGGGTAAAAGGAAGAGAGAGAGAGAGAGAGAGAGAGAGCAAGAGTGATAGGAAGGAGGAGGGAGTGTGGTGGGAGAAAGGAAGGATGGGTGAGGGGCGTCAGAGAGAGGGGTAGAGAAAGGGGGGAAAGAAAAGGGAGAGAAAGGGAGAAGGAGGAAGAGAAAGTCTCTTTAAGGCCGAGGTGGATAGATTCTTGATTAACAAGGGGGGTGACAGGTTCTCGGGGGTAGGCAGGAATGTGAGGTTGAGGTTACAGTCAGGTCAGCCATGATCTTATTGAATGGTGTAGCAGACTTAGGGGACCGAGTGTCAGAGTGGACAGAGCAGGTTTGAGTATGACAAACTGTATGGAGAAATTATCAAATTTCTTCAAGGAGGTGATTCCTAGACCAATGTCTATGCAAGCAAATCATCTTAAAGGGACTTCTCAACAAGGACCACAAGTGACCCTCAACCCAGGAGTGACCCTCAGCCTATGCCTGACCCTTGATCCATACCCAACCTCCCCCAGCGTCTGCCGCTGGTCTCTGCTGATCCCAACCACTGCCCCTAATTTCTACCCTCTGACCCCCGGCCGCTGCTGGAAGAGACAGACCCTGTCTTTACACTCACTTACATTGGGCAATCACCAGATCCCCCCAGAAATTCAGGCTGAGAGTTTGAATCCTTAAGATGCTGTGACAGTCGGTAACCTGTCTGGCAATCAGTGATGTATGACTGCAAAACTCTCACATATAAAATCTGATCAGGCACTGGAAAAATGGGTCTTCCCCATGGAGCAGACATTATGAAGATGCATTGCTCCCAGCAAGTTTAATCTTGTATTTATTCAAGAGCTACTGATTTTTGCATTGAAAATTCCTGTCAACTTTGCATATAAATAAAATAAGTTTTAACTTCCCTGATTCTTGTCTGTAATTTACTCTCTCTGTCCCCCTCCCCGCATCTCTCTCTCTGTCTCTCCTTCTCAACCCCCTTCTTCTCTTTTTCTCACTCACTCTCTCTCTCTTTCTTTCTCTTCCTTTTGCCCTTTCGCTCTATCCCTTTCTCTCTCACTCTGTTCCAATCCTTCACACTTGTTTTCATTATCAGGAAATGACTCGAGTTTGATTTCTGATCTGTGTTGGTTAGGGTCAGTTCAGGACAAGGGCCATTAAGCCAGGGGTTGTGGGTTGTCGGCAAGGTGGGGGGTGGGGGTTTCGCCTCAGAGCCCCTTGTTAGTTAGAAGAATTAATCAGCCACGTTCCTGCCCAGGTCACTATCCAGGGACCACTGCTGGGGAGAGCTTGGGACTGGACACTGGGTGATCAGATCAGTGCTCCCCCCATAACCCCTGTGCCCCCCACTCCCACACAACAGGAGCTCAGGGTAGGAAACCAATTTACATTGCTATAGCCCCTTCCACATCCTTTGGACATCATAAGCCAAAGAAGTACTTTACTTCTTTGCAGTAATATAATGTAGGAAACTTGCCAACCAATTTACCCACAGCAAGATCCCACCAAGAGCAATGAGATATGTGGCCAAATAACTTGCTTTAATGTTGCAGTTTGAGAATAAATATTGGCCCAGACACTGGAGAGAACTCCTTTTCATTAAAGTAGTGGCCGTGGGATTTCTTTACCCCTTTCTGAAAGTGTCGGTTAGGGCCTACCTGAAAGACGGCACCTCCAACAGTGCAGCACTCCCCCAGGTGGAGAAATAGCAGAGGTTTAAAGAGACTTGGGCAGGCCCAAGTAAACAGATCATTAAAATATCATGAACAGATAAAGAATAAGGTTGGAAGGCTGAATGGAATGCCGGCCTTTCCTATCTGGACTGGAACACACGAGGGTAAGAGTCAGCTAGCTGCAGCTAGACCATGTCCTACTCAAACAGCATCTTGGGCTGGATTTTCACTGAGTCAACTCTGTCTCCCTCTCCACAGATGATGCCAGACCTGAGTTTTTCCAGCATTTTCTGTTTTTATTTCGGATTTCCAGCATCCTCAGTATTTTCTTTTTATTATTGGGATATTTTATGATGTTATTGGTGCTATATAAATACAAGTTGTTGTTTTGCTAAACTGGGAAGATTGAGAAGCTTGAATCTATTTTGTTAAACCAACAGAATTAGTCTCTTATTCAATGCAATGTAATGTACAAGCTCCCATTTCCTCCTGCAGCTGTCTCTGCTGAAATATGTCCTACTAAGTGGAGATCGACTCTGTAATAAATTTAAATTCATTCTTCAACGATGCGTGATGCTCATTGTGTTTCATCTGGAATCTGTCCAAGCAGCAGATTTAACAGCGCTTAGCATGCTGAGCTTATTTATCTTCATTAATTGGACAAAGAACAACCTTACAGAGAAAAGGAATGAGTTACAATTTGTATATTCGAGATCTAAAACCATAAGAAGTGGGAGCAGGAGTGGGCCATTTGGCCCATCAAGCCTGCTCCACCATTCAATTCGAGCGTGGCTGATCTTGGGCTCCAACTCCACCTTCCCCTCCATTCCACAGGTCCCTTAAGTCCCTGAGAGATCAAAAATCTGTCTATCCCTGCCTTAAATATATTCAGCGATGGAGCAACCACAACCCTCTGGGGTAGAGAACACCAGAGATTCACAGTCCCTTGAGTGAAGTAATTTCCCCTCATCTCAGTCCTAAACTATTGGCTCCTTATCCTGAGACTGTGGCCCCCGAGTTTTAGATTCCCCGACCAGTGGAAACTATCTCTCAGTGTCCACCCAATAAAATCCATAACAATTTTAGCTGTTTCAATTAGTTCATCACTCATTTTTCTGAATCCTGTGCATTTTAGGCCTACTCTACTCAATCCCTCCTCATTGGACAATCTCCTCATCCCGAGAATGATTTCAGTGAGCATTTGTTACACTCCCTCGAAGGCAATGACCTTCCTTCCATCATGAGGTCAGAAGTGGGGATGTTCACTGATGATTGCACAATGTTCAGCACCATTCACTGCTACTCAGATACTGAAGCAGTCCATGTCCAAATGCAGCAAGACCTGGACAATATCCAGGTTTGGGCTGACAAGTGGCAAGTAACATTCGTGCCACACAAGTGTCAGGCAATGACCATCTCTAACAAGAGAAAACCTAGCATTCAATGGTGTTACCTTCACTGAATCCCCCACTATCAATATCCTGGGGGTTACCATTGACCAGAAACTGAATTGAACTAGCCATATAAATACTGTGGCTACAAGAGCAGATCAGAGGCTAGGAATCCTGTGGCAAGTAACTCACCTCCTGACTCCCCGAAAGTCTGTCCACCATCTACAAGACACAAGTCAGGAGTGTGATGGAATACTCCCCACTTGCCTGGATGAGTGCAGCTCCCACAACACTCAAGAAGCTCGACACCGTCCAGGACAAAGCAGCCCCACTTGATTGGCACCACATCCACAAACATTCACTCCCTGCACCACTGACGCACAGTAGCAGCAGTGTGTACCATCTACAAGATGCACTGCAGGAATTCACCAAGGCTCCTTAGACAGCACCTTCCAAACCCGCGACTACTACCATCTAGAAGGACAAGGGCAGCAGATAGATGGGAACACCACCACCTGGAAGTTCCCCTCCAAGTCACTCACCATCCTGACTTGGAAATATATCGCCGTTCCTTCACTGTCGCTGGGTCAGAATCCTGGAATTCCCTCCCTAACAGCACTGTGGGTGTACCTACACCACATGGACTGCAGCGGTTCAAGAAGGCAGCTCACCACCACCTTCTCAAGGGCAATTAGGGATGGGCAATAAATGCTGGCCCAGCCAGCGATGCCCACATCCTGTGAATGACTAAAGATAAAGGCCAGTTGAAAAGGGCTGGGGGGGCCCCGAGAAATTCTGCAGGTGACTTTAGTGTCCCCCACCCACCCAGATCCACATCTCACCCTGATTTGTACAGGGTGGCAGGTGAACCCTCACCCAGTGAGGCCCTCTCAGTGGCCATGTAATATCCACAGTGGTCACTTCCCATGCCGGCTGCAATTCTTTGGGGCCAGATTCCCAAACCTGGAAGAACTGACATCATGAATTATAAGGTTCTGTCTCCTTGTTGTGGACTCCCCACCCCGCTCCTCTATCAACCCTGCCAAATCCTTCATCGTCTTAAGCACCTTGATGAGATAATGGGGGATGGAAAATCAGCCACGGCTGGAGATGATCTCTGTGCTAGTCGATTAGTCAGGGTGCAGTTTGTATCTAGCCCGAGGATTGCAATTTCAATGCCATGGTCATAGTTAAATTATGCAGCAACTGCTTAACCAAATCTCTTTAACTGGGAGTTATGTTCGAGACGTGTTGATTACAGGTCTGCCTGAGTGACTCACTACAAGCACCCCACCATACCAGTTACTGGCCTGACTGTCAATGCTGAGTGTGTAGGTGTTAGAAGGACCCATGTGACTCCAACAACACCTGTCTCCAGTCCCAGTTATTCCTCATTCTAATGAGACGCAGCCCACGATATTGGTTTAATTGCTGGTTCCATGAAGATTTACTCAGTTAATACAGAGTCATGAGAGAATTAAAAATAAACAAGTGGAGTCAAGGAAGGCATAGATGATAGATTAGCCTGAATTTCTGCTCCTGCTTTCTGCTATCTGCTATCTGAGCTCTGAACAGATATTTTTTTATTCATTGACAAGATGGGCCAGCATTTATTGCCCATCCCTAGTTGCCCTTGAGAAGGTGGTGGTGAGCTGCCTTCTTGAACCACTGCAGTCCATGTGGTGTAGGTACACCCACAGTGCTGTTAGGGAGGGAGTTCCAGGATAACTCAGTGACAGTGAAGGAACAGCGATATATTTCCAAGTCAGAATGATGAGTGACTTGGAGGGGAACTTCCAGGTGGTGCTGTTCCTATTTATACGCAGCCCTTGTCCTGCTAGATGGTAGTGTTTGTGGGTTTGGAAAGTGCTGTCTAAGGAGCCTTGGTGAATTCCTGCAGTGCATCTTGTAGATGGGACACACTGCTGCTACTGTGTGTCAGTGGTGGAGGGAGTGAATGTTTGTGGATGTGGTGCCAATCAAGCAGGCTGCTTTGTCCTGGACGGTGTCGAGCTTCTTGAGTGTTGTGGGAGCTGCACTCATCCAGGCAAGTGGGGAGTATTCCATCACACTCCTGACTTGTGCCTTGTAGATGGTGGACAGGCTTTGAGTTACTCACCGCAAGATGGTGGACTTGTCTCGGATAACAGGCCACAATTCATCAATGACCACTTTAGAAAATTTACCATTCTGGATGGTGTCAAGCTTCTTGGAAAACAGCTAATGTAACACCTTTATTCTAGAAAGGAGGGAGACAGAAAGCAGGAAACCAGATGTCAGTTAGCTTAACATCTGTCGTGGGAAATTGCTAGAATCATTATTAAGTAACTTGTAGCAGCATACTTAAAAACTCATAATATAATCAGGCAGAGTCAACATGACTTTGTGAAAGGGAAAAGGGACTAATTTATTGGAGGTGGATAAAGGGGACCCTGTGAATGTGCTGTACTTGGATTTCCAAAATACATTCGATAAAGTGCCACATGAAAGGTTACTATACCGGATAAGAGCACATGGTGTTGCGGGTAACATATTAGCATGGATAGAAGATTGGTTAGCTAACAGAAAGCTGAAAGCAGGAATAAATGGGTCTTCTTTGGGTTGGTAAGTTGTAACTGGTGGAGAGCCACAGGGATCAGTGCTGGGGCCTCCAATATTTAACAATCTACATCAATGGCTTGGATGAAGGGACTGAATGTATGGTAGCTAAATTTCCAATGACACCAAGATGGGTAGGAAAGTAATTTGTCAAGAGGAGGTAGAGAGTCTGTAAAAGGGATAAAGACAGGTTAAATAAGTGGGTCAAAATTTGGCAGATGGAGCCAAAGGTTGGCAGGAAAAACAGCAGCTGAACAGTGGGCTATATGCAAAGGGGAGAATGTTCGGGCACAGAGGAGGTATATTCCCTTGAAAGGGAAAGGTAGGGTCTAAATCTCCAGTTCCGAGGTTGGGTAAATGCCTCGATCTCAACGCATCTAAAATGTGAAAAGACATCAGGTGTGAGCGCCGATGATATCATTCGAGTACAGGAACAGGGATGTCTCGCTGCAATTGTACAGGGCCTTGGTGAGACCACACCTGGAATATTGTGTGCAGTTTTGGTCTCCTTATCTGAGGAAGGATGTTCTTGCTATAGAGGGAGTGCAGCGAAGGTTTACCCAACTGATTCCTGGGATGGCGGAACTGACATATGAGGAGAGATTGAGTCAGTTAGGATTATATTCACTGGAGTTCACAAGAATGAGGGGGATCTCATAGAAACCTATAAAATTCGAACAGGACTAGACAGGGTAGATGCAGGAAGGATGTTCCCGATGGTGGGGGAGTCCAGAACCAGGGGTCACAGTCTGAGGATACAGGGTAGACCATTTAGGACTGAGATGAGGAGAAATTTCTTCACCCAGAGAGTGGTGAGCCTGTGGAATTCGTTACCACAGAAAGTAGTTGAGGCCAAAACATTGTATGTTTTCAAGAAGGAGTTAGATATAGCTCTTGGGGTGAAAGGGATCAAAGGATATGGGGAGAAAGCGGGAGCAGGTTATTGAGTTGGATGGTCAGCCATGATCATAATGAATGGGGGAGCAGGCTCGAAGGGCTGAATGACCTCCTCCTGCTCCTAGTTTCTGTGTCGATCCTGCACACGAGCAATATTGAGGTTGATGGGTGCGTGTGGGAGTCAGAATAGCGCCCGCCAACAATTAAAGTGCTAATTAAGGTCATTAAAAAGCCCACTGACCGTGAGCTAACTTACCCGTGTGATTTGTAGCTTGTCGCACGGGCAAAACGGGACAGAGGGATTCGCATTTTAATCACTTCCTCGTCCACAGGCAGGGGGAAGGCCCTGGAGCGGCAGCACTTTCTCTCTCATGACCTGCCCTTTGCTGTGAGAGTACAGAGCTGTCCCAGAGTTTCCTGGCATCTCGTCCGATTGTCCAGCCGGCCTTTCACCCTCTTGGGCCCTCACCTTCCCTGGGAGGTACCCCTGAGGGACTGCGGCCCGGGGCTCCTTCATTTTCAAGGCATCTATTGTGTCCCATCTATTGGGGACAGTGTATTCCACTGGTGGACCCTCCCCTGAAGAGGAGGGAGAGGGGCAGGAGGGAGAGGAGGTCTGGTGGGCGTGGGCAGTGCCCCAGGGACAGACCTTTAAGAGGAGAGGCACAGGCTCAGTTGGTGCTGGGCCAGCGGAGACACCAAGGTAGCAGGGCACACCGAAGATGCCACTGTCCAGTGGCTGGAGTGTTCAGGCAGCGCTCCAACTACCTTCAGATGTCCGAGGTCCAGTGCCACAGGAGGCTCCACCTCTCCAGGGACACAGTGGCAGCAACATGTCACCCGACAGCTCTGGAAATTGCTTCCAGCTGTGTGGTGGACATCCCAGGCCGGGGGCTTTGAAGGTCACAGTGGCCTGACGCTCTCCGTCTTTGGTTCTTTCCAGGACTCAGTGGGGGAATCTGTGTGGCACTTCTCAATCAGCTCCACAAGGGTGTGTCAGGCTCATGACTGATGCTGTCTTTAGACACGTCCACACATTCGTCCACTTCCAGACAGATGGAGGGAGCACAAGGCTTCACTGCAATGGCTGGTTTCCCCCAAGTCCTGGCAGAAGCAGAGAGGCCCCAGGGAGCCGACAGTGGGAGCACAGCTGGAGACCAGGACCATGCTGCATCCGAAGCAAGTGAGGAGCCTCTGGAGTCGTCCAGTGGGCGACAGATGCTGGATGTCCAGCGGGATGCACGTGGAGAACTGGCGGAGATCCATGAGGGTCTAAGTGCCATGATCTCTGCCATGGAGGAGCCTCCGTGGGGAGCAGGAACTGTGTTGACCCTTAACACCAAGCGCACAGTCTCCTCCGTTGAGGGAGTAGCGATTCTCATGAAGAGGCAGATTCCGGCGCAGAATCAAGGGTTCTTGGCACTGGGGCCTGGTTCAGAGGGACAGTGTGACACTGGGGCCTGGTTCAGAGGGACAGTGTGACACTGGTGCCTGGTTCAGAGGGACAGTGTGACACTGGGGCCTGGTTCAGAGGGACAGTGTGGTGCTGGGGCCTGGTTCAGAGGGACAGTGTGGTGCTGGGGCCTGGTTCAGAGGGACAGTGTGGTTCTGGGGCCTGGTTCAGAGAGACAGTGTGACACTGGGGCCTGGTTCAGAGGGACAGTGTGACACTGGGGCCTGGTTCAGAGGGACAGTGTGGTTCTGGGGCCTGGTTCAGAGGGACAGTGTGACACTGGGGCCTGGTTCAGAGGGACAGAGTGACACTGGGGCCTGGTTCAGAGGGACAGTGTGGTGCTGGGGCCTGGTTCAGAGGGACAGTGTGACACTGGGGCCTGGTTCAGAGGGACAGTGTGACACTGGGGCCTGGTTCAGAGGGACAGTGTGACACTGGGGCCTGGTTCAGAGAGACAGTGTGACACTGGGGCCTGGTTCAGAGGGACAGTGTGGTGCTGGGGCCTGGTTCAGAGGGACAGTGTGACACTGGGGCCTGGTTCAGAGGGACAGAGTGGTGCTGGGGCCTGGTTCAGAGGGACAGTGTGGTGCTGGGGCCTGGTTCAGAGGGACAGTGTGGTGCTGGGGCCTGGTTCAGAGGGACAGTGTGGTGCTGGGGCCTGGTTCAGAGGGACAGTGTGGTGCTGGGGCCTGGTTCAGAGGGACAGTGTGACACTGGGGCCTGGTTCAGAGGGACAGTGTAGTGCTGGGGCCTGGTTCAGAGAGACAGTGTGACACTGGGGCCTGGTTCAGAGAGACAGTGTGACACTGGGGCCTGGTTCAGAGAGACAGTGTGGTGCTGGGGCCTGGTTCAGAGAGACAGTGTGACACTGGGGCCTGGTTCAGAGGGACACAGTGGTGCTGGGGCCTGGTTCAGAGGGACAGTGTGGTGCTGAGGCCTGGTTCAGAGGGACAGTGTGGTTCTGGGGCCTGGTTCAGAGGGACAGCGTGGTGCTGGGGCCTGGTTCAGAGGGACAGTGTGACAACTGGAGCCTGGTTCAGAGGGACAGTGTGGTTCTGGGGCCTGGTTCAGAGAGACAGTGTGGTGCTGGGGCCTGGTTCAGAGGGACAGTGTGGTTCTGGGGCCTGGTTCAGAGGGACAGTGTGGTGCTGGGGCCTGGTTCAGAGGGACAGTGTGACACTGGGGCCTGGTTCAGAGGGACACTGTGGTGCTGGGGCCTGGTTCAGAGGGACAGTGTGACAACTGGGGCCTGGTTCAGAGGGACAGTGTGGTGTTGGGGCCTGGTTCAGAGGGACAGTGTGGTGTTGGGGCCTGGTTCAGAGGGACAGTGTGGTGCTGGGGCCTGGTTCAGAGGGACAGTGTGACACTGGGTCCTGGTTCAGAGGGACAGTGTGACACTGGGGCCTGGTTCAGAGAGACACTGTGGTGCTGGGGCCTGGTTCAGAGGGACAGTGTGACACTGGGGCCTGGTTCAGAGAGACACTGTGGTGCTGGGGCCTGGTTCAGAGAGACAGTGTGACACTGGGTCCTGGTTCAGAGAGACAGTGTGACACTGGGTCCTGGTTCAGAGAGACAGTGTGACACTGGGTCCTGGTTCAGAGAGACAGTGTGACACTGGGGCCTGGTTCAGAGAGACAGTGTGGTGCTGGGGCCTGGTTCAGAGAGACAGTGTGGTGCTGGGGCCTAGTTTGGGTGAGCTGTTTCCCCTGGAGCTCAATGGAGGGTCCTCGGGACCACCGGCAGCTCCTGTGAATGGTGCGTCTGCAGGAGGAAGGCAAGGTGTCCGTTGCTCGGAACTTTCTAGGGTCTTTCGATCATCAAGGTCAGTATGAATGCAGAGCAAGCTGAGGAGACAGTGGAGACCTGGTGCACAGTGCCATCTGCATTGCGTTCGCTGGCTACGACAATTCAGTTTCTGATGAGAGGAGCCTATTACGTTTCCAGTACCTACCACACACGCATCTGTCACCTGCACTCTTCCCTTCACCCGAGACCCCCACCTCACCGCGACCAGGGGAGTGAGCTAGCCAGTGAAGTTCCAGCTCCAGTGAGTTGCCCTCGTGCTTCATGAGGATGCACAGATCTGTCTCCTCCACCTGTCCTGCTGTGCTCCGCAGTGTTATGACTGCACATCTCCTGACAGGGAAACATCTCCTCACTATTGCTCCGTCTCCCTGAAGGTCCTTTCCTGGTTCCAATGCAGGTATTCGGCGGGCCTTGTCATTGAGGCACATCCCCCTCTGAACTGCACTGAGGCCAGTCATGCTGACATCCCAGCCTCGGCTGGACAGGTTTCACTGCCAGTCGTCATACACACTCTTAGACCCTAGAAAGTTCCGAGCAACGGACACCTGACTAAAGTCCTCCGCACTGGTCTGTGCCATTCCTGCACTTACCCTCGCTGACCACAGTGGATCATTGAACCCTTCTGTGGCACTAAAGCCAGGTTGACAGTGTGGTTGATAAGCATGCAGTGTCCTAGGCTTTATTAATAGGGGCATAGAGCACAAGGGCAAGGAGCTGAACTTGTATAAGACACTGGTTTGGTCTCAGCTAGAGTGTTACATCCGGTTCTGGGCACCGCACTTTAGGAAGTGTTAAGATCCAAGCTGATGTTAGCTCTGGGCAAGTCAGATCCCAGAGTGGAACCTGGCTTTATAGATCCTAACTTTTATTAGAAACTGTGGAGGAAAGTTACTGAGCAAATTCACAGGAATCTGCTGATGCACTCTTAATACAAAGAATAAAATATTTATTAAACAAGAAAAATGAACAACGTTACACCAGGTGAAAAGGCTGGAAAAAATCACATTAAAACACAAGAAAATGACTCAAATATTCTCTATTCCCTCACCTCAGCTATATATTTACAGGCACGTACAAATTCAGAAATATAAAATAATTTACAATATCTATCTTAGACTCTAACATTCAGGGTAAGTATGAGGTACATGTGGATTAACTGGTGAAATGTGCTCAGACACACCACACTCCAGAGTAAATGACAGACGTGACCAAAGCAGATTCTGTGGATTTCTCAACAACCCACCCAGATTCCTGTCACACCGTGAGTCAACCGGTCTCCCTGAAACTCTGCCTTTCTCACCAGGGTTTCCAAACTCCACATTTGAAGAACTCGCCTCGAAATTCTCTCCCCAAAGTCACTCCCACTCAGATGGAATCATCAAGGATCCACCTCCAGGGTGTCAATCTCGCCTTCCGAGATTTCTTGTCTCTGGATCGCCGCGTACACTCAAGCTTCACTTTCCAAGCACAATTTCAGACCCTTGGCTGTGCCAAGCAGAACATCACTGCTCCAGAAAGGTACCTTTGCCCTTACAGAGTCACCAGCCTTCATCTGGGTTCCTCTCAAGGCCGCTTCACTTCAAGTCTGCTCCCCATAGGCTCTCTCTTTAATTCGGGGCCTACTTCCCTGCTGCTGTTGTTGATCCTGACTCAATGGGATGCATCTCTGATCCCTGTCCTTGTCCCTACCTGGGGCTTATCCCCACCCCCTGCCCCACGTTCCACTCCCTGGGACACCTTCCTTCTCCTGGTGGTCCAGTTCCAGGTGACCTGACCTGCTTTCCGTGCCATTTCGCTTTTCTGCTTTTCCCTCTCCTGTGCAGGAGTGCAGGGCCAGTTCCCAGCCTGAAGAATAGATACTGGCTGTACATGTGTGGCCATTTCCCAGCCAGTACACATGCTGAAGGCCCGAGGTCCACTGGGAACTGTAGCTCCTAACTGCGTCTCACAAACACAAGTTAAGGAAGTATAAGTTGGTTACAGCAGGATGTGAAGGGACTGGAGAGAATGCAGAAAATATTTACAGAAATGGCTCCAGGGATGAGGAACTTCAGTTGTGAAGATAGATTAAAGAAGTTAGTACAGTGTAATAGGTTAATAGAATAGTTATAGTAACGAGTGATGTAGACCAAGATGTAGCAGTGATATCAGCGGTCATGTGCTAGAGACTTTGTACAGCACATGGAATATCCTGTGGTCAAGAGGGATATGTTTACCTAATAGCTCCTCCTGGACTCAGTGTACACAGTGTACATAAACCAGTTTGAAGTAACTAGCTAAGTCAGACTACAGTCTCTCCAGACAGGATAGGCCACTCTGCCAGTATATAAGACATGGTGGCAATGGGGTGTTCGGGTCTTCAATCCCCACTTTGGCCATTCGCTACTCAATGCAGCCAGAGATCCTCCACAGGCTCCATGGGGATCTGGGGATTGCAATCTGTCGGATGGTTGGGCATTACACAGGCGATGCAAGATTTTGTTTTCTCAGGCTGCACTTGGTAATGTAACAGCCAGCCAGCCACAGAGCCTCAAGACCATCCCCATCCCAGCTCGACCTTGTCACAAACTGGGACTTGACTTTTTCGATTTTTTAGGCAATGTATGCCTTGTTGCTGCTGACTATGACTCCAGGTGGTTGTGGGTGGCCAGACCCCACACAGCTAGAGTCAGTGATCAGGGTGCAGAAAACCACATTCAACATGTACCGGTTTCCAGGTAAACTTTTTAAAAAAGTCTTTCATGGGATGTGGGTGTCACTGGCCGGGCCAGCATTTATTACCCATCCCTAGTTGCCCCTTGAGAAGGTGGTGGTGAGCTGGCTTCTTGAACCGCTGCAGTCCATGTGGTGTAGGTACACCCACAGTGCTGTTAGGGAGGGAGTTCCAGGATTTTGACCCAGCGACAGTGAAGGAACGGTGATATATTTCCAAGTCAGGATGGTGAGTGGCTTGGAGGGGAACTTCCAGGTGGTGGTGTTCCCATCTATCTGCTGCCCTTGTCCTTCTAGATGGCAGTGGTCGTGGGTTTGGAAGGTGCTGCCTGAGGAGCCTTGGTGAGTTCCTGCAGTGCATCTTGTAGATGGTACACACTGCTGCTACTGTGCATCAGTGGTGGAGGGAGTGAATGTTTGTGGATGGGGTGCCAATCAAGCGGGCTGCTTTGTCCTGGATGGTGTCAAGTGTTGTGAGAGCTGCACTCATCCAGGCAAGTGCAGAGTATTCCATCACACTCCTGACTTGTGTCTTGTAGATGGTGGACGGACTTTGAGTTACTCACTGCAAGATGGTGGACTTGTCTCGGATAACTGGCCACAATTCATCAATGACTACTTTAGAAAATCAACAATGAGGTCACCCATGTGAGTTCTCCCCTCCACCCAGAAGCTAATGGAGAGGCAGAAAGAGCCATGAGAACCATCAAGACATTAATGACCAAGAACTCTGACTGGAATTCAGCCCTGCTGCACTACAGAGCCACACCTTTAGCTAAATGCTGGCTGAACTCCTCATGGGCTGACAGGTGAAGACAACAGTCCCTCTGCTGACACAGAGCCTCCACCCTAACGCTACTCCAGCTGACCACAATAGGGCAAAGGTCATGGAGCTTGGCCTACCTGAGAAGCAGTAACATTGGGCCAAGGGCATAGGGCCAAGACTCTCTCTCTCCGTAACACCAGGCCAGCAGGTTTGGATTCAGGGTTGTAAATCAGGAGGTGTGGTCCTTCAAAGAATGGAGCACCCACAATCATACCTGGTCCAAATACTGTCTAGTATTTTCCAACACAACAGAAGTGCCCTGATTTCACTGGCGCCCAAGAGAACCCAGGTCTTCGATTGCACAGGATGTGGGATGAAGGCCCAGGGAGACTTCAAGCAACTTGTAGGATGTTGACCCACACAATGGTCCAGTTCAAGGCTGCCTACCCTGCTCAGCAGTCACAGCAATGCAGTCAGGGAGAGTGGTAAAGACTTAACCTCAGACTGGTGGACTTTGGGGGAAGAGGGTGGTCAATCAAATACAACGTAAATATTTTTAAAAATAGTTTAAGATCATTATTAAAGAAGTTGAACTTATAATTGGGGGGATGTGTAGTATAATGGGCGAATGGAATAGTTATGGTAAAAAGTGATATAGACCATGCTGTAGCTGTGACATCAGCAGTCATGCACTAGAGACTCTAGACAGCAGAGCAAACACTCAGCACTCAGGAGAGATGAGCCTACTTAATAGGCCACATTGTATATTGTGTACACAATGTAAATAAACCAGACTGAAGTAACTGCCCAAGTCAGACTACAGTCTCTCCAGATAAGATAGACTACACAACCTGTACACAAGACAGCGCTGGTTCCCTTAGAGAAGAGAAGGTTGAGAGGAGATTTGATTGAGGTATTCAAAATCATGAGTGGTTTGGACAGAGTAGAGAGGGAGAAACTGTTCCCATTGGTGGAAGGATCGAGAACCAGGGGGCACAGATTTAATGTAATTACTTAAAGAAGCAATGGAGACATGAGGAGAAACTTTTTCACACAGCGAGTGGTTAGGATCTGGAATGCGCTGCCTGAGAGTGTGGTGGAGGCAGGTTCAATTGAGGCTTTCAGAAGGGAATTAGACAGTTACCTGGAAAGGAAGAATATTCAGGTTTATGGGGAGAAGGTGGGAGAATGGCACTAGGTGAGTTGCTCATTCGGAGAGCTGGTGCTGAAGTGATGGGCCGAATGGCTTCCTTCTGCACTGTAACAATTCTGTGATTCTGGAATATAATATAGAAAAATATGAGTTGTCCACTTTGGTAGGAAGAATAGAAAAGCAGCAGATTATTTAAATGGAGAGAGACTGTGGAACGCTGAGATACTGAGGGACCTGGCTGTCCTGGTATATGTATCACAAAAAGTCAATATGCAGGTACAGCAAGTGATTGGGAAGGCAAATGGAATCTTGGTGTTTATTGCAAGGCAAAAGTAGGGATGTTTTACTACAGTCATACAGGGTGTTTGTGAGACCACATCCAGGGTACTGTGCACGGTTTGGTCTCCTTATTTTAAAGAAGGATATAAATGCGTTAGAGGCAGTTCAGAGGAGGATCACTCAATGGGATACCTGGAGTGAAGGAGTTTGTCTTATGAGGAAAGGTGGGCAGCTTGGGCTTATGGAGTTTAGAAGAGTGAGAAGTGATCTTATTGAAACTTAACAGATCCTGAGACACTTGATAGTGTGGATACTGGGAGGTCGTTTCCTCATGTGGGGGAGACTAGGAACAGGGGACACAGCTTAGGAATAAGAGGCTTCCCTTTTAAGATGGAGATGAGGAAATATTTTTTCTCTCAGAGGGTATGTTGGCCTTCATAGTGAGAGGATTCGAGTACAGGAACAGATTCGAGTACAGGAGCAGGGATGTCTTGCTGCAATTGTACAGGGCCTTGGTGAGACCACACCTGGAATATTGTGTGCAGTTTTGGTCTCCTTATCTGAGGAAGGATGTTCTTGCTATAGAGGGAGTGCAGCGAAGGTTTACCCGACTGATTCCTGGGATGGTGGGACTGACATATGAGGAGAGATTGAGTCAGTTAGGATTATATTTGCTGGAGATTTCATAGAAATCTATAAAATTCTAACAGGACTAGACAGGGTAGATGCAGGAAGGATGTTCCTAATGGTGGGGCAGTCCAGAACCAGGAGTCACACTCTGAGGATATGGGGTAGACCATTTAGGACTGAGAAGAGGAGAAATTTCTTCACCCAGAGAGTGGTGAGCCTGTGGAATTCGTTACCACAGAAAGTAGTTGAGGCCAAAACATTGTGTGTTTTCAAGAAGGAGTTAGATATAGCTCTTGGGGCGAAAGGGATCAAAGGGTATGGGGAGAAAGCGGGAGCAGGTTATTGAGTTGGATGATCAGCCATGATCATAATGAATGGGGGAGCAGGCTCGAAGGGCCGAATGGCCTCCTCCTGCTCCTAGTTTCTATGTTTCTATGTTTCTATGGAATTCTCTTCCCTCGAGAGCAATGGAGACTGAGTCACTGAATTTATTCAAGGCAGAGTTATACAGATTTTTGATCAGCAAGGAAGTGGAAGGTTATGGGGAACAGGCAGGAATGTGGAGTTGCAGCAACAACCAGATCTGCCATGATAGCATTGAATGATGGAGCAGCCTCGAGGGGCTGAATGGCCCACTCCTGCTCCAAAGTTCTATGTTCGTATGATTTCAGTCTGGGTTCAGGAGACACGTTTTAGACCAACATTCTGCCAAGCTGGCTGAGGGTCACTTGGGGCAGGCAGGTGCAGAACAGGTCAAAGCAAATCGAAGGAAAACAAGGAGGCCATTCTGCCCGAGTCTGCTCTGCTGTTCAATGATATCATGGCTGATCTGTATCAATCTCAGCGTGGATATTTTTAATTGACCCTTAGCCTCAACAGTCTGTGTGAGGAAACACTTCCTGTCACGGCCTCTGAATTTTAAGGCTCTGCCCCCGAGTTCTGGACTCTCTCGCCACCAGAGGAAATAGTTTCTCTCTATCAACCCTACTGAATCCTTTAATCACCCTAAACATCTTGATTAGATCATCTCTCAATCTTCTAATCTCAAGGGAAGACAAGCCCTACCTATGGGCTGTGTCTGCTCCCTGTCCTCATAATTTAACCCTTTCAGCTCCCATTTCACCCCTGCTTGGGTCCACCTGCAGTTCTCATGTTTCTCTGTATGTTCCTGTGCCCTCTGGATCCCTCAGGGAATCACTGGGCCTTTGCTGCCTCTGGATTCGCTCTTTACCCCCTGACATCTCACAAGATCCCGACTGCCTCCTGAGCAAAGGCATGGACCATGCCCTTGGGCAGGTGTTACCCTGCCTGCAGGTTACTCTGTGCTGTGTTACAGATGTGCGGCACTAAAGCATCCGTTTTCAATGATGAAAATGAGTATTGAACTTTTGTAACACTCTTATAAATAGATTTAAGTAAATGAATTGAGGTTCAGATGGTTGACGAGGGACAGGAGAT